>CM062809.1:506216921-506632177 GCA_031772625.1 Pinus tabuliformis
GGTAGCCTTCCCTTCCTTGACATCCTCCTCTCTAGGAATGATGATGGCTCTTTTTCACATCAGCTATTTCGTAAGAAAACTCATACAATACAATATATTCATGCTAATTCTCTTCATTTCCCAGCTCAAAAGCTTGGTTTTCTCAATAACTTAGCGACTAGAGCTTTAAGATTTTCTGATGACAACCATCTCAATGAAGAGAAAGCACATCTCCAAAGTGTTTTCTTTAATAATGGGCATAGTAAACACCAATGTACTAAGGCTTTCCTCAGATCTCAAAAAGGTCGTAGGGCTAAGAAATAAACCAAGGATTGATTTTCAGGGGTTCATGTTCCTTTTATCCAAGGGACCAATCACAAGATTGTGAAGATCCTAAGGAAGCATAAGGTGGCTTCAACCTTTAGGCCTTTAAATACCATCCAGATCTCCCTTAGATTTGTAAAAGACCTAGTGGACCTCGAGAATATGAAGGGTGTTTACGTTATCCCATGCTCTTGTGGGACTCCCTACATTGATGAGACTGATTGCTCGATTAATCAAAGGATTCGTGAACATGTCGCTGACATCAAAAATGGTAGAACCCACTCCTCTACTTTGGCAGAGCATGTAGACAAATCTAAGCATCACATATGCATTCAGGAGGCCCAGGTCGTTGCTAGGGTTAGTCATTTCCAGCATCGTAAATCGAAAAAAGGCCCAAAAATTTTAATAGAGACGATGGTTGGATTATTAGTAGAAGTTGGGTCCCTATCCTCTCCATCTAGTTTTTATGTTTCTTTCTTTTTGGGATTATTTTGTTTGTTTATTTATCTGTGTAGGTATTGGTGTCCTCTTTATAATATTTGTTGTTGGTTTATTCTTCATTAGAATTTATATTCTTAATCCTTCATGTTTTCATAATTATTTTATTTATTCTTAACACCTTTTAGTTTTTTGCTATTTGTTTAATGGGCCTCATACTGTATTATATATATCTATATATATATATATATATATATATATATTTATATATATTTTTATATATTATATTTATATTATATATATATCTATATATATTAATTGTGTATATTTTTGTTTTATTTGATTTATTTTCCATTAATTATTTTTATTGTTATATGATCTTGTCTCATTTAGGGTCTTGACTCCTTTCTATAATTTTTTACTTCCTCCTTGTTTGGAGTTTGATTTGACTTTTTTCTTATTAGTTATATTTTTCGATTATTTCCCATTAATAAAAATTTTAATAATATTTTATTTTAATAAATTAAGTTTAAACATTATTTTTCAAAAACTAGTCATTTAATATAGTTGTTACTTAATAATACTTACTTTTAATAAATTAATATCATAATTTAAATATTATTGACTTTGATTGATTGATGATTTATTTCTGGTTATATTTTTTGATAATTTCCCATTAATTATATTTTTTTAATAATATTTTATCTTAATAAATTAGGTTAAATATTATTTTTCAAAAACTAGTTGTTTGATATAGTTGTTACTTAATAATATATATATTTTTTAAATTAATATCATAATTTAAATATTATTGACTTTGACTTTTTTTTATTCTCGTTACTTTTTTTTTTTTTATTATTTCCCATTAATAGTTTTTTAATAATATTTCATTTTAATAAAATAATTTAAATATTATTTTTCAAAAATAGTCATTATTTGAAATTTTGGTCTCTACATTGCTCTCTATTTAAGTTGTTGCCATGGTCTGCCTCTTCATCTAGTCTTGATGATGAACCACACCGTTTGGTTCGGAATGCGTGGCCAAAAAATTTGTTATGCGATTTTTACTCAAAGACTTTTCGTAATTCATTATGGATCATAGAAGCCTGAATTTAGAAATAATACCCTATATGGAAGGGCCACTGCTATTAAAGTTCATTCGTTTGGAACAATGTCGCGTAAGGGTTTCAAGTTGAAGGCAGATCTGGCTTTTCTAAAAACGATGTAGTGACACTTCCCTTGTTCCTTTGTTCTCTCAGATGAAGCACCCTCTCAAAAATTGTAGTTATCTTCATATTTTTCTTAATGCTAGCATGGCGTTGGTTCGTTTGGAGATTGGGATGGTGGGTGAGAAAGTTTCTGGATTTTTTTCTCGTGATTTGTGTCTCTACATTTGGAACTTCTTAATGGGATATTTTCTCCCATTTGGTCAAGGATAGAGGCAATGCTCAACACTGAAATCTATTCATGTGGAAGAAATCTGGAAAGTAAAGTAGTCCAAGAAGTTAAATAAGCTATTAGAGAAATCAATCTTGAAACCTAATGAGTCTAGTTGCTTTCATGGTCTTTCTAGGAGCATAATTATTTCTAATCAAATCTTTGCTCTCGAACCATTGGTTGATTGTGTTTTCTCACCCTTATGCCATCGAGGGTGAAGCTGGAATGATCTGGTGTTTTGGCTATAAATAACTGTGCAAATTCACCAGGTCGGATTCCCTCAGGTTCATTTTCTGTTTATTTCTTCTTTGGTTTCTGTTGGTTTCAAAAATAGTGGATGTGGTTCTATTAATAAATTTTTTTATATTATTCAATTGAATTAATAATTATTATAATAATAATAATAGTGACTTTTTTTCAATTCGGATAGGAATAATATATTAGGAATAAAAATAATACTTTATGTTGGGATAATATTTTTAATATTATTTATGAGGCTAGTGAGTATGCTTTCATTATGATAATAGTAATAATATTAGGATTGATAATAAGGATCTAGGTTTGGATAATAATCTTTCTTCCAATTTTCTTTCCTCTTCTAGTATTAGAGTTGTCAATCTCTCCAGGTTTTCTTTTGATCCCTGTGTCTTTAGTCCTTTGGAGAAAGGTTTAAATTTTTCTCTTGCTCCTAGAAGTATCCCAGTCGACAATATCATATATGACATTGAATATGGTATTAAATACTTACCGAATGTCACTAACGATATCATTCGTCAAGACTATGCGGTTGTTCTTAGCAAGGCAAAGCCACCCAATAACAACATCAGCAAACCTAAGTTTGATACTTCAAATCGTTTAAACAATAATAATAATATTTTTGTTCGCAAAGCCAACAAAGGTGGTGCTGTGGTTTTAATTGATAAGGATGATTAAGTAGAAAGATGTTGGACCACCTCCATAATAGCGGGAGCTATAGGAAACTCAACAAGGATCCCCTAAAGAAGATTTCAAAAGTGTTGCTCTTCTATAAAGGTCAGTATATCAATGAGCTCGTTCATTCATAAGATATAGAAAGTTTCACTCTTACCCCTAGAATTTTATGGCCTCCCAGTTATTCATAACAAAGGGACTCCTCTGAGACCCATTCTCAACATGATAGGAGGGCCAACTTATCTTGTTGCTAAATATTTAACCCAGAAGCTTAAGCCCCTTATTGGCCATACATAATCCTTTGTTAAGGACTCTACATAATTTCTCAATGACTTAACAAGTTTCAAGCTTGATCCAGATGACAAGCTTGTGAGCTTCGATGTGGTCTCCCTTTACACTAATATCCCTATCAATGAGGCCATAAAAATCATCAAGTGCATTATGGATCCTTATATGGCTAATTTAGTTGGTATTTGTCTTACTTCTATTTTCTTTTCATTTGATGGGGAATTCTATGAGAAAACTTGCGGTGTTTCCATGGGTTCCCCCCTCTCCCTTGTGGTAGCTAATCAATTCATGGAGGATTTTGAATTAAAGGCCTTATCTCATTCTCATCTTTTGCCTAAGATGTGGGAGAGGTTTGTGGATGACACTTGTGTCACTTGGTCCCATGGTAAGAAAGAGTTGGAACATTTTTCCTCCATCTTAACAATCAATCTAGTTCCATAAAGCTCACCATTGAATTTGAAAGTAATGGGATTCTTCCCTTCCTTGACATCCTCCTCTAAAGGAATGATAATGGCTCTTTTTCAAATGAGGTATTTCGCAAGAAAACTCATACGGAAAAATATATTCATGCTAATTCTCGTCATCTCCCAGCTCAAAATCTTTGTTCTCTCAACACCTTAGCGACTAGAGATTTAAGAGTTTCTGATGACAAGCATCGCAATGAAGAGAAATCACATCTCCTAAGTGTTTTCTTTAATAATTGGTATAGTAAACACCAATGTACTAAGGCATTCCTCAGAGCTCAAAAAGGTCTTAGGTCTAAGAAAGATACTAAGGATGTATTTTTTGGTGTTCATCTTCCTTTTATCCAAGTGACCACTGACAATATTGGAAATATCCCAAGGAATCATAAGGTGGCTTCAACCTTTAGGCCTTTAAATACTAGTTGAAGCTCCCTTAGATCTGTAAAATACCCAGTGGACCCCAAGAATATGAAGGATGTTTACATTATCCCATGCTCTTATGGGACTCCCTACATTGGTTAGACTGGTCACTCGATTAATCAAAGGATTCGTGAACATGTCACTGACATCAAGCATGGTAGGACCCACTCCTCTTCTTTGGCAGAGCATCCAGATAAATCTAAGCGTCACATCTGCATTGAGGAGGCCCAAGTTGTTTCTAGGATTAGTCATTTCCATCATTGTAAATTGAGGGAGGACCTAGAAATCAAAAAAATGCCCAATAATTTGAATAGAGATGATGGTTGGATTACTAGTAGAAGGTCGGTCCATGTCGTGTCCTAGTTTTTTAGGTGTCTTTCTTTTTGGGTTTATTTTGTCTTCTTGTTTACCTATGTAGGTATTGGTTTCCTTTCTATAGTATTTTTTGTTGGTTTATTCTTCATTAGAGTTTATATTCTTGATCCTTCATTTTTTTCTTAAGTATTTTATTCGTTCTTAACTCCTTTTAGTATTTATGTTATTTGTTTAATGGGCCTCAACCTTATATTTTATTGTTGAATATCATTATATTTATTATATTATATATATATATATAGTTTATATTCTGTATATTTTTGTTTTATTTTATTTATTTTCCATTAATTATTTTTATTTGTTATATGATCTTCTCTTGATTAGGGTCTTGAGTCCTTTTTATAATTTTTTTACTTCCCTCCTTGTTTGGAGTTTGACTTTGATTTTTTTCTTGTTAGTTATATTTTTAAACATTATTTTTCAAAAATTAGTTGTTTAATATAGTCGTTACTTAATAATATTTTTTTTAATAAATTAATATCATAATTTAAATATTATTGACTTTGACCTTTTTATTCTTGTTAGTTATATTTTTTATTATTTCCCATTAATAGAATTTTTAATAGTATTTGATTTTAATAAATGAATTTCAATATTATTTTTCAAAGTCTAGCCATTTAATATTGTCATTACTTAACAACATTTGTTAATATCATAATTTAAATATTATTTTACAAAAATAGCCGTTATTTGAAATTTTGGTCTCTACATTGCTCCTTATTTATTTGTTGCAATGGTCTGCCTCTTCATCTGGTCTTGATCATGAACCAAACTGGTGGTTTGAAATGCGTCGGGCAAAAAATTATGTTATGTGATTTCTACCAAAAGACTTTTCGTATTCGTTATGGATCACAGAAGCATGAATTTAAAAAATTAATACCCTATACGAAGGGACATTGCTATTAAATTTCATAATTTTGAACGATCTCATGTAAGTGTTTCCAAGTTGAAGAGAGATTTGGATTTTCTAAAATGATGTAGAGACTCTTCCTTTATTCTTCCTTTTATTTCTCATGATTTGTTGTCTCTGCATTTGGAACTTTCAAATGAGATCTTTTCTCCCCTTTCATCAAGGATCGAGGCATGCTTAGCACTGAAATATATTCTCCTCAAAGAAATATGGAAAGTAAAGAAGTCTAAGAAGTTGAGTAAGATCTTGGAGAAATCAATCTTGAAGCCAAATGAGTCTAGTTGCTTTCGTGGTCCTTATTGAAGCAAAATTAATTCTAATCAAATCTCTACTCTTATATCATGGGTTGACTGTGTTTCTCCCCCTTTTGCCATCGAGGGTGAAGCTGGAATGTTTTAGTGTTTGGCTATAACAACTCTGCAAATTCACCAGATCAGATTCCCTTAGGTTCGTGTTCTGTTAATTCTTCTTTGGTTTTTGTTGGTTTCGAAAATAGTGGAAGTGGTTCTATTAATAATAATTTTTATAATATTAAATTGAATAATAATAATAAAATAATAATAATAATAACAATAATAATTTGTATAATAATAATATCACTCGACTTATTAATAATAATAATATTAATAATAATAATAATAAGATTAATGAGGGTAGTGACTTTGTTTTCAATTTTGATAATAGTAATAATATTAGGATTGGTAATAAGACTCGAGGTTTGGATAATAATGTTTGTTCCAATTTTCTTTTCTCTTCTAGTAATAGAGTTGTCAATATCTCTAGTGTTTCTTTTGATCCCCGTCTTTAGTATTTTGGGGAAAGTTTTAAAATTTTCTCTTGCTTCTAGAAATATTCTGGTTGATAGTATCATCTGTGACATTTAATATGGTATTAAAGACTTACCGAACGTCACTAAAGATATCATTCATGAATACTATGTGGTTGTCCTTAGAAAGGAAAAGCCACCCAAGAACAAAGTCAACAAACTTGAGTTTGATGCTCTGAAATCGTTAAACAATAATAAGAATATAGTTGTTCTCAAATCTAACAAAGTTGGTGTTGTGGTTATTCTTGATAAGGATGATTACCATAGGAAGATGTTAGACCACCTCCATAATGGTGGGAGCTACAAGAAACTAAAAAAGGATCCCCTAAAGAAGATATCCAAAAGTGTGGCTCTTGCAATAAAGGCCAGTAGCTCGATTAGCTCGTTCAGTCATAAGCTGATAGAAAGTTTCCCGCTTACCTCTAGAATCTATGGCCTACTAAAGATTCATAATGAAGGGGCTCCTCTGAACCCATTGTCGACATGATAGGAGAACCAACTGATGTTCTTGCTAGATATTTAGCCCAGAAGCTTAAGCCCCTTATTGGCCATACATTATTCTTCGTTAGGGACTCTACATCAATTCTCAATGAGTTAAAGAGTTTCAAGCTTGATCCTGATGACAAGCTTGTGAGATTTGATGTGGTCTCCCTCTACACTAATATATCTATCAACGAGGCCATCAAAATCATCAAGCGCATTACAAATCCTTATATGGCTAGTTTAATTGGTATTTATCTTACCTATACTTTCTTTTCATTTGATGGGGAATTCTATGAGAAAACTTGTGGTGTTGCCATGGGTTCCCCCCTCTCCGCTATGGTAGCTAACCTATTCATGGAGGATTTTGAACTAAAGGCCTTAGCCTCTTCTCGTCTTCTGCCTAAGATGTGGAAGAAGTCTGTGGATGACACTTGTGTCACTTGGACCCATGTTAAGGAAGAGTTGGAATTTTTTTCCTCCATCTTAACAATCAATCTAGTTCCATAAAGTTCACCATGGAATTTGAAAGTAATGGTGGTCTTCCCTTCCTTGACATCCTTCTCTCAAGGAATGATGATGGTTCTTTTTCACATCAGATATTTTGTAAGAAAACTCATACGGAACAATATATTCATACTAATTCTCATCATTTTCCAGCTCAAAAGCTTGGTTTTCTCAACACCTTAGTGACTAAAACTTTAAGATATTCTGATGACAGCCATCTGAATGAAGAGAAATCACATCTCCTAAGTGTTTTCTGGCTAAGAAAGATACCAAGGATTGATTTTATGGTGTTGATCTTCCTTTTATCCAAGGGACCACTGACAAGATTGCTAAGATCCTAAGGAGGCATAAGATGGATTCAACCTTTAGGCCTTTAAATACCATCTAGAGCTCCCTTAGATCTGTAAAAGACCAAGTGGACGCCAAGAATATGAAGGTCCTTTATGTTATCCCATGCTCTTGTGGGACTCCCTACATTAGTGAGACTGGTCACTCAATTAATCAAAGGATTCATGACACATGCCACTCACATCAAGCATGGTAGGACCCTCTCCTCTGCTTTGGCAGAGCATGCAGATAAATTTGAGCATCACATCTACATTGGGGAGGCCCAAGTCATTGCTAGGTTTGGTCATTTCCATCACCGTAAATTGAACAAGGCCCTAGAAATCAATAAAAGGTCCAATAATTTGAATAGAGACGATGGTTGGATTATTAGTTGAAGTTGGGTCCTTGTCCTATCCTCCTAGTTTTTTAGGTTTCTTTCTTTTTAGGTTTAATTTTTTTGTTTATTTATCTGTGTAGGTGTTCGTGTGATTTTTATAGTATTTTCTGTTGGTTTATTCTTCGTTAGAGTTTATATTCTTGATCCTTCGTGTTTTCTTAAGTAATGTATTCGTTCTTAACTTCTTTTTAGTATTTTTGTTATTTATTTAATGGGCCTCAACCTTGTATTTTATTGTTGAATTTATATATATATATATATATATATATATATATATATATATTATATATATATATATATATATATATATATATATATCTTGTGTATATTTTTATTTTATTTTCCATTAATAATTTTTATTTGTTATATGATATTGTCTCAATTAGGGTCTTGACTTCTTTTTATAATTTTTGACTTCCTTCCTCGTTTGGGGTTTGACTTTGATTTTTTTCTTGTTAGTTATATTTTTAGATTATTTCCCATTAATAGAATTGTTTAATAATATTTGATTTTAATAAATTAATTTTAAACATTATTTTTCAAAAACTAATGGTTTAATATAGCCATTACTTATTAATATTTGTTTTTAATAAATTAATATCATAATTTAAATATTATTGACTTTGATTTATTTATTTATTTTTGTTATATTTTTTTAATTATTTCCCATTAATTAAATTTTTTAATAGTATTTGATTTTAATAAACTAATTTATATATTATTTTTGGAAAACTGGTCGTTTAATATAGTTGTTACTTAATAATATTTTTTTTTTAATAAATTAATATCATAATTTAAATATTATTGACTTTGACTTTTTTATTCTTGTTAGTTATATTTTTCAATTATTTCTCATTAATAATAATTTTTAATAATATTTGATTTTAATAAATTAATTTAAATATTATTTTTCAAAATATAAGCATTTAATATAGCCATTACTTAATAATATTTGTTAATATCGTAATTTAAATATTATTTTTCAAAAATAGCCATTATTTGAAATTTTGGTCTCTACATTGCTCTCTATTTACGTCATTGCCATGGTTTGCCTCTCGTCTCGTCCTGATGATGAACCACACTAGTTGGTTCAAAACGCATCATTCAAAAAATAATGTTATTTGAATTCGAAAAATGATATCTAATATAATTCACTGCAAAAATCCCCAATACTTAATTCAAAAGAGTGAAGGGAAATCTACTTCAATGGTTCGTCAGGCATAATACTTGCTAAGATTTTGCAAATGGGGTAGCAAGCTAAGTGGGCTTGATTGTGTGGGGAAAAATCCACAGTTAAGAGCGCTTGAGCCAAGGGTGGTCTGAGATGGGTGACCTCCCTGGAAGTATTGGTTACTGGGTGCAAGCTCCGGAAGTGATGATTGATGCTATGTGATTCATTTCACTAGTTTCAATCCCACTTCTTCACCCTTGTGAGCATCACCCAATGCAATGAGTGCTAAGTGGGCTATTCAAAAATCATGAGAAATTAGTGAGTTACGACTACCTCTCATTGAAATAGTCATAGATGAATGACTTACTTAATGTTGTTGAATCCCAAAAATGATATCTAATATAATTCACTGCGAAAACCCCCAATACTTAATTCAAAAGAGTGAAGTGAACTCTACTTGAATGGTTCATGAGGAACAATACTTGCTAAGGTTTTGCAAATGGGGTAGCAAGCTAAGTGGGCTTGATTGTGGGGAAAACTGCACAATTAAGTGCCCTTGAGCCAGAGACAATCTCGGATGGGTGACCTCCTGGGATGTCCTAGTTATTGGGTGCAAGCCCCAAAAGTGATGATTGTTGCCATATGATTCATTTCACTAGTTTCAATCCCACTTCTTCAACCCTGCGAGCATCACCCAATGCATTGAGTGCTAAGTGGACTATTGAAAAATCATGAGAAATTAGTGAGTTGTGACTACCTCTCATGGAATGGTCATAGATGAATGACTTACTTAATGCAGTTGAATCCCAAAAATGATGTTTAATATAATGCACTGTGAGACCCCCAATACTTAATAAATTAATATTATTCAATAATATTAATAGGTGATTATCATTATAATTAATAACATTAACATATAATTATGTTTGACCATGGTTGATCATGGTTTACCTTAGTTGAAAATGGTTGATCATGATTGGCAATGGTTGATCATACTCGACCTTGATTGACCATGGCCAATCAATATTATTCAATAATATTAATACGTGATTATCATTATAAATTAATAACATTAACATATAATTATGTTTGACCATGGTTGGTCATGGTTGACCTTAGTTGACAATGGTTGATCATGATTGGCAATGGTTGAACATCCTCAACCTTGATTGACCATGATTGGTCATGGTTGACAATGGTTATCATGCCTAACCATTGACTATAAAATGTTGACTATGAAAATTGATGTTGTTTGATTAAGTTTGATAAAACAAAATTGACTATATTTGTCTATTAATATTAATGAGTAATAATAATGGAAAATTAAGTTTAATCCAAGTGGAAGAGTATTGATTGTTAAACATAGTAAAACATAATCAAACATAGTCAACCATGTTAGTAAACAAATAGATTTTGAATTGACTAATTTAACTATGGTTGACCATAGTTTGCTATGATAGCTATTGGTTTTCTATATTGATAATTAATGGGCACAGTGGTAATTTTACCATGGTGACTTATGTTGAACATGTTTGAAGATATTTAGCATCCATGACCATGTTGAGCATGGGTTGACCATGATTTCTAAAGATTAATTATGGTGACTACTATTGACCAAAGATGATAATGAGAAATCATGGTTGACCATAGATTGAGGATGGTTTGTCATTGCTGATCATGCATATAAAAATTAATTGACTACTATAGCTGAATATATTTAACTAATGATTAACTTTATTTGACTATATTTAATTAATATAATTAACTATATGTAAATATTAATAATTATATAATAACTATATTACCATTATTTTAATATCATATTATATTTAAAAACAATATATTATAAACTCAATATTTTAAACTTTATATAAAACCTTAATAATATACAAAATCCCAATATACATACAAATATACATACACACTGTACCTATATTATTAAGCACTATATATTTTTTTTTATTATATTATATGTAACCAGTGAACTAAATACAAATGCTTCTCATTTAGAGACCATCTTTTCCAGAATTCATAATTTTATGTTTTTTTTAATGTTCTATCCTTTTCAACTAATAAATATTCACAAAAACAAGTCCGTGCACTATATGGTATATCTGTAAAATAATGTCAACAACGGAGTGATGATTCATTAACTAATTGACATGTCAACTGTTCCTAGCGATACTTGCAGATAACTGTGAAACTCGCAAAGTGAGTTCAAGTATCGTGGAGCTTGGCGCTACGAATAATATGAAAATCATACATACTCGCAGTCTCTTTGGTGATGACACCTTTTGCATTATCAGGATTAGCCTCACTCACTATATGTAATAGGAGATATTGTTTTCATCTTTGCCATCATCTAATTGTTGTAACTGAAAACCAACCACAGAAATTGCAATAGAAAGTTTTCCAGCTGATAGAATGGATATGTAGGCAGTGAAGATATTGAACTATTCAATATTTGAATTCGTGTTTAAAGAAAAGTTACAGGGATTTTTAGGTGATACTAAGATGATCTGTCTGACTTATGTTCTATTAAAAATATATTAATAGTTTAATTTTTTTAATTCAATGGTTATGTTATTAATTCAGTAACTAATCACTAATTCGAATGAAAGAAATGATTAACGGTAAACGTTCATGTGAAGGCTTTTCACGAACCTAAAGTTAAATTAAAAATGTTTAATAGAAATACGGAAAAATATAAGAATGAAGATATGCAAAGAAATTGTTAAAATAAATTATGCATAAAATAAATATTTAGAAGATTAAAATTTGGATGAGAATCTATATGTATCTAAACTGTTTATATCAACTATATAAGTATGAAAATACAGATGTATATTAATTATATTCATTTGTTCTTAAGTGCCGGTAATGGTTCTCCTAAGAGATTTAATTGTATATAGGTATTGAATAGATTTCAAACTAACTCTATTGCTTTACGCATTTTATTAATTTATATAGTAATTAAAATATAGAATCATTAGAGGTAATTATGTAATTGTAAACAAGTAAATAAAAAGACTATTTCAAAAACTTAATGCAAAAAAGTTAGTTTAAAATTATCAATGGCAATTATACAAGTGTAAATAAGTTCAATAAAAAAACATTTCCAAAATCCCAAAACCAAAGATCATTGAAGGATAAATTATTGAAAAAACTCCTAAAAAACTATATATATAGATATATTAGAAACACAATATTATGATGATATTATTATTATATATTTCATTTTAAAATAAAATCATTATTTTCAGAAAAACGACGAAGTTGGATAAACGTAGAAATATGTGATGATATTTCCTTACATATTATGTAACAGGTGAAACAAATAACTTTTATTCAGAGAACATTTATAATGTTAAGTTTAAAATAATAGATTTTATATTAAGTTTATAACAATATTAATAAAGATGAGATAAATTCAATAAATAATGGTAAGATAAATTCATTTTTTGATTGTTTTGGTGTCAAAGATTTGACCAACATTACGCAGGAAATGATGAAGAGAAGGCTTTAGCCTTGTGCTATCCGCTCGGTACATAAAAAAAACTCAGTTTTTTTTTAACTTGCTTATAATAATTTGGTAAGCGATGTTGTCATAGTTTGAGAAGCCACATTGTGATAAATTTTTGTGAAAACTCGAGGAGCGGTAATGTGATAATTATTTGGAAGGAAAAAAAACTGGAGGAGCCCTAGTGTGATAATTGTTTGAAAGGACATGTTGTCATGGTTTGAGAAGCGACATTGGGATAATTTGTTTGTGAAGACTTGACGAGCGGAAATGTGATAATTTCAGGAGCTGTGATAATCTGTGTGGACTGTGAAACGGAGCAACTCTTCAAAGAAACAAACAATTACATTGAATTGTGGTTAAAGGAGTTGAAATTTGTGAGAGAGAAAGATAGCAGTTACCATTCCCGGAAGAGAGTAATTAAAATGAAATTAATTTAACTTTAGTTTTGAGAGGTTTTTTAAGAGTTTTATATGAGGGAGATGTTTTGAATTTAAGAATAATAAAATATTATTTATATTAGGAAATTAGAGAAATAGTAATAAAAAAATTAATAAATATTAATTATAAATAAAATTTCCAATTTTTAATTTTTTTTTTTTTTTTTTTTATTTTAAAAGTTAGCTAATTTTTTAGTTATTTAATATGGAGTTAATATTATTTAAAAATAATATTATTAATATTGTATCATCTATTACTTATTCTATGTTTAGTTGATATGTAACTTTAAAATAAAAATATATAAAATATGAATAAAAATATTTTAGTGTTAGCGAGAACTAAAATAATTCTATTTTTACATTAAAGAGAAACAGTGTGTGAGAAAGTCTTTTTTATACATTAACAAATTCTTTCTTATTCAAATTAAGAGGGGAGTTTGTAATATGGAGTTGACATGTAACATTTATTTTCTCTTTAAATGTTAATAACAAAATATATTCTATGATGTGAGTGTTTCTTTGGGCGATGAGAGTTGTTAGGCTTTGCAAGAGAGCACTCATGTCATACATGAATGAGATGTCTAGGTGGTGGTCATTGACTGCAAGTCATACTTAGGGGAATTATCATTCAGTTAATTCTGATTATCCTACTCATTCATCCTATATCCTCCATGTGATTGTCCTTACAATAGCTCTGATGCTTCAGTTAATATGCTAAGCTCAATCTAGTAGTTTTTATCCTCACTCCTTCCTCCAAGGAATAGCGTTAAATGAAAATAGTAGAATCAGTTCTCTCTCTTCCTCAAATCTCACAGGATATCATCCTAAGTACATTGACTCTCAACTAGTAGACATGGTTAGAGAAAGAGGAAGAGCCAAATGAGAAGATTGTGGATGAGGGCATCCGCCCCCTCTCCATGGAATGATGAAAACATGGAATTGTTTGACCCAAACATCCACATCCCCCACTCGCTTCTTGGTGGGTTCAATGGAGGCTGAGGAGCACAAGAATTCAAGGGATGGTCATTGGGTTGTTTCAAACATGTAAGCTCACCAACCCTAAACCATGGAGGAAGCCAAAGGAGTAGGAGACAAAAGAATCGTAGAGATGAGTCCTCAATTCAACTAAACATGTCTAGCATCGTGTAACTTATTGTGGGCCATTATCATTGAATTCTCTCCTGCCCCACGAACTCTAGAAACCACTATCTCATTGGAATTTCTTACATATTTGAAATCATCGTACCATCATGCCTCCCCTCCTATCCCAAAAATGGAAGTGAAAGATAAAGGTATTTCCCTCCCTAGCATGTCTCCCATCTACAATCTTGAGGAAAAATATGACATTTAGATGAAGACTCCATCCAACAATTCCCACATGGCCAAAGAAGAGCCATGTCAACATGAAAGAAGCTCCTACAATTGCCTCATCATTGAAAAATAGGCAAAAGAAGTTACTCATGTCAACACTGAAGCAGGTGAAAAGTTGTCAATAAAGCACTACAAGAACTATCCAAGTCGTGAGGCAAGCATGTGGCTTGGCCAGACCTTCCATTAGGTTTTTTCCCACTATCTTTTCTTTCAATTGTCTCTATTTTTTAAGATTTGATGGACATGCAATTAAGCATCCTTTTTGTAGAGCTGAGGCTCATTAACGTTAGCATTAGCTATATTTTTTCATGGTCCATGTCTTCCAATCATACTTTTGAATCTAATGAAGGTCCATATAGTTTCTCATTCCCTAGCTCTTTACAGTTTTGTCTAAGTACTCTACGAACTTCTCCTCATCTAATCACTAGTCTTCTCAACTATTATCATAATGTACTCTATCTAACATATTTTTGGTAATATAATGTCTCTTACTTTCTTAAATAAAAAACTATTATATACATATATATTTATATATAATATATATAGAGAGAGAGAGAGAGAGAGAGAGAGAGAGTAATTTTATATAAATCATATGGATATAGATGTCATGTATTAAAATTTTAATGTGGATGATTTGAATCATAAATAAAATATTTCAATGTCAACTATGCATATATCATATAACACAAGTGAAAATAAAAACTTTCTTATATTCACATTTTATTAATGAATTTCTCAAAACCAACATAAATCCTTCTTGAATCTAAATCCATCTTAACTTCAGATTGAATCAAATGTATCAAATCCCTCAAGGTGCAAACATTTCCTGAAGTGTTGCACTTAAAAAAAAAGTGCATCTTTAGAGATTTCATCCCTCTAGAGTCTCGTTAGAACCAGAGTTATGATGGATCTATGATTGTTCAAGATAGTCCCTAATTGTTTGGTCTAAAAAATTATTCGTATTTTATATTGGTCTTTCCAAAAATGTCAAATTTTTTGACAAATTCCTATTTAAATAATTGAATAAATTAGAAAAAGAAAATATCTAAATTATCAATTTCAAGTTGAAATCTTAATCTAAGGATCAATTTTTTTATTAAATACCTATGGAGAGCAATTTTTATTAAACAACCAATAACTTTGGCTAATGATTGGAGAGAAAGAAAAAGGTGAAATGGTTCTCTTCATAATGTCCATAAAATATAACATTATTCCCAATACAACATGATAAAAAATGTCGCAAAAATGGTAGGACATACATAAAGGTTTGTATGAGATGACCAATAACAATTAGATATTATTTAGAAAAAAAAAGATTTTTTGAAGAAGAAAAATTGAGTATAATGAAAATAGTAATTCTCTATGAAGAGTTAAAGAATTGAAAGATAAAGTGGGTGATATTCGCGAGAAAATTATTGTAGATTTGATGTATAAAGTGTGTCTTCTAAGGAAAATAATAAAATAAAAGATAAATTAGTAATATTAGAGCTATGAATATGTAAATTATAATAATGAAATTTGATTTTTCTAAATGTATTTTAAACATATCTCTTTCAAATTTACTGAAGTATCAAATGTATGCATTCTTTGAATGCACAATTTATCTTCTTACATATTTACTCAAATATAAAATATAAGTAATGATTACATACACAATTGAATTATGCATTCAACAAGTACCTAAACATGAAATTTAGTAAATATATAAGGATATAAGGTTAAAATATGATTAGAAAATTAATATAACTTTTCTTTTTCATTCAAAAATATTTAAGATTAAGATAACATCATTACCTTGAATGCTATTGGTTGTGTTAAAATTGTTTGTAATAATACATATTTTGTTTTGATGTCCAATTTGGACTTCAATATTCGCTTAATGTCAAACAATGATATGCTTATTATTAGATTAAATGGTATTTAGATGAATATCAAATATTTATGGAAAGTCTTGTAGCAAAACAAAAAGCACAATCATTTTACAATTTCATAGATATCTTATTACAGGAAAAGGAACATTGGAAGAATGTTAACAGTGGGTTTTAGAGTTTATATTTGCATGGATTCGAAGCCAAAATTCCGTTCAAAGAAGAATCATGGGATAACGAATCGTAATGTCTAGTCTAAAGTAAGACTACATCAAGTTGGTGCATTACCAAGAATAGATACATGTATTGATTGATAAATTCATGCTACTATTGCATTTATTTGAACATTATGGTAATGATTACATGAAAATTAAGTTTAAAAGTATATATAGAGAATACTTATTAGAAACTTTGTTGATAGAGAATCAATAGTATATAACAATCTCAAAAATCTCAAGTTATTTATTCTAAATGTAGCTTTTTCAGCAAAAGGACATGTGATTCTAATGCATTTTTTATATTTAAGTGTTTATGTTTATATGAAATATAAAAAAAAAATGGTTTGAAATTTATTATGAAAAAATAGTAATGATAAAATCTATCAAAGTGATGTTATATGTTTTGAAATGAAAGGCTATGTTTATGTGTGTGAGAGAAAGAAATGGAGAATGGAATATATCTTTCAAATACTAAGAAAAATTCAAGCTTTGTTTCAATAATTACAAATAAAGGCTTGAAAGTTTAACTTGTGAAGTCGATTTGTTTTGTGAAATTCGTAAATGATTATTATAAAATGATAAACAATAGTGGGAGGCATTTGAAAATTTGATGTCATTTGAGCTATAATATTCCATGTTCTATGTATATTTTATTGAAAAATTTATCATAATAAATATAATATATTATATTTAAAAATATGAAATTAATATTAAGAGGGTTTGTTTCTCTTTAGATTTATGGATCTATAAATTACTATTTATTCTATATTAACGAAAACTATAATTATGTAAAAATTAGATAATAGAAAAATTAGAACTCATAAATCATGATTTGACAAAAGATATAACCTAGGAAACCCATTCAGGAGAAAACCCAGTTGGAAAGTGACATTGCCTCACTCTCTTTCACTGAATAAAAAAATGGCATAAGTACAAAGATGTAATACTTCTAGCTTATGGGCTACTAGAATGCACAAAATCTGTTTATCTTCTCTGTCCCTATACCTTTTTTGATACTCTAATCATCCATGGAATAAGTACACTGGGAAAAGAATGAAATCCCTTTTCCTCCAATTCACCTGGTTATAACAAAACCCTATAGCCTAGTAGTTGTCAGTTGTAACTCCCTCAACTCTTAACCATAGTTACAGTCTTCAATCTCTTTTATTATTTTTAATCATGATCATGTGGCTAGCCCATTTTCAATGAACAAATGGTTCATATGTGGAATCCTCTTGAATTATTGTAGCGAACACAGGAAGGTCAAGTTCCAAATGGCATAACTTTCGCATATAGACTTTGACTGATGTGATTCATGCAATGGCGGAAAGGTATATATGTTTTAAATAGTAAAAATAAGAAAGAAACTAAAGAATGGAAGTTTTACATGCAAAAATTATTGTTTGGTGCTTGAAAATGACCTAGGAATGTTTCAAACCCCAATTTGCCAAACTAGGCCTTACAAGTAAAAATGGTTTTGTCAGCTAATTCCTCCACCTTTTGCACTTTGAAAGCATAGAGGTGGATGAAAAACAATATAATTATCCAATACAAAACATTACTATTAATGGTCATTGAACACTACCATAAAAAGTTATGTCTATATAAGAACTATGATACTTGAGATATGGTCATCTAAATTTAAAAAATATTATTTTACATGAAAACAAAGAGATGGTGGCACATATTCAAATTTCAAATAATGAATATATTATATGTCATGGATTTTGACTATGAATAAAACATCCCATTAAATATCCTATAAGTAAAAATAAAAGGAAAGGAGAGATTCTTGAATTATTTCATGCTAATGTGTTGTTCAATACAAACTAATTTACTCATGAGAGAACCTTATTCTTTTATCTGAATTGATGATAAAACAATGATTACTTGGTATTATTTCATGTGAAAGAAGAGTGTTGTCTTTGAATATTTCAAATATCTTGAGAATATGGTTCAAAACAAAACAAGAAAAAACGTCAACATCCTTCCATTAGATCAAGTAGGAGAATACACATTAAAATATTTCATCAATAACAAAAGGACAATTCGGTTTAAAAAAAATGCAGAACTTGTCCTACACCTCAACATAATGGTGTTGTTGAAAAGAAAACTAGAATCCTAGTTGGATGTGCTTCAAGTACGATTAAGGATAAGAACCTTGTCATATTTTTTAGGTTCAAATAACAAGTATTGTCATGTATCTAAAAAATGTCTAACAAAAATTAAAGGGTAAAACACGTTATGAAGAATTCTATTGTTATAAACCAATTATTAATTATTTGAGATTTTTTTGGAATAAATAATTTTGCCACATTCCAAAGGAATATAGAAGGAAACTCTCTGGAAATCCAATAAAAACTATGTTTAACAATTGTTGTGTTTACATTAAAAGTTACAAAATGTATGATCCAATCACTCACAAAAATTTTGGATGTAGAGATGTTATACTTATTTAGTATGTATATTAGGTTCAAAATATGATGATCAATATCTATAGGAACTTCTTAAAGATAGTATTGAAACTAGAAAATTAGAAGAAATTCACGATCAACCAGATGATGTTGAAGATCAATGTAGCATTGAAGCTACAAAAAACCAAAGTACACAAAGAAAGAGTGTTGAAGCTTGATAGAGCAGTGAGAGAGTGTGAAGATAAACAAGGAAAATTTAGACAACTATTAGGTATGAATATGATGTTATAGTGATTAAATTTATGAATGTAGAAAAGCCTTCAAGTTTTGAGTAAGCAAAATATCATAAGTATATGATGAAATTTGTGAAATAGAAATATCATTCCATATTGACAATGAAACCTGAGAAGCTATAGAATTTCCAAAAAATAAAATTCATGCAGTTTTAAAATTGTTTCTCAAATGTAAATTCAATTTTAATGGTAGTATAAACAATTTTAAAGCTAAACTCATTGCAGAAGTATGTTCATAGAAAGAAGGAATAGATATTGGGTACATATTTTCACTATAGGTAAAATTAATATCATTATATTAATGACTTCACTAGATAATAAGCATAAAAGAAATTTGCATTTGTTGGATCTTAAGTCAACATTTTTGAATGGTTAATTAAAAGAAATATATTTTGTTCGACTATAATGTTTTGAAAAATAGGGATAAGAACCCCTTGTATGCAAGGTAGAGGAACTATATGGCCTCAGATTAGGTTCCTAAGTCATGGTATGAAAAAAATGGCATGATCTTGTTCTAGCAAGGTTTCAACATGTTAGGCTAGGAGGTAACTCCAAAAATGAATTGTGTCTATGCATTAATATTGTTCATGGATGTATACAAGGAGGGCGAGACTCTTGGGCTTCACTTCCCAGTGTCTCTTCATATTCCTATTCTCCATTATTTAATATTTACATTATTTACATATATCCACCCAATCCAAATGATTAGGTGTCAACATTCCCCCACCCCCCCTTAATTTGAAGTGATGTTGGTGAGTCCAAGAATCATTCTGAACCTTTCGAACTTTTCTCTTCCAAGTGCTTTGATGAAGATGTCTGCAATCTTCTCATTAACGGAAAAATGGCGTAGTTGGATTTTTTGGCCTCAACATGATGTCAAATCAAATGGTATTTTGAATTGATGTGCTTTGTTCGATCATGTAACTTTGGGTTCTTGGCCAACTTTAATTCAAAGTTGTTGTCAATCATGAGTGGAGTTGAATGCACTTGTTTCACCTACAAATATTCCATAATTTTCCTAAGCCACAAAATTTCCTTTGTTGCCTCAGCTGCTACCACATATTCTACCTCTATTGTGGAATCTTCTAGAACTCATTGTTTGCATGATCTCCAAGAGACAATTCTTGATCCAAGACCCATAGAATAACTTGAAGTAGATACTCCAGTTTCTTTGTCTCCGTCAAAGTCTGAATCAGAGTATCCAATTAAGCTGAAGTCACCCACCTATGTATACTTGAGTCCAAAGTATTAAATTCCCTTCAGGTACATTAGAATTCTTTTTGTAGTAGAGTAATGTCCCTCACAAAACTTTTTCATAAACCTGGAGAGGATTTCAACAAAAAATGAAGTGTTTGGTCTGGTACAAGTCAAGTAGTTGAGACTTCCTATAAGATGTCTATACTTTATTGCATCCTCAAATTATTTTCCTTCAATGAATGTGAGCTTCAAGTTTTGTTCCATTGGAGTAGTCAAAGGATTGCACTCAACCATGCCAAACATGTTAAACATATCTCCAATGTACTTCTTTTGAGAGAGGAATATAGACTTTAGATGTTGAGTTACTTCAATACCAAGATAGTAGTGAACATAGCCCAAGTAAGTAATTCCAAAACCTTTCCTCAATTCCTTATTTATGGATGCAATGTAGTTCTCATTGTTCCCTATCATAAAAAAGATCATCTACATATACCACCAGATCTACAACTGTTTTGCCAACTTTCTTGACAAACAAAGTTGCACCATCAAGATCATAATGTTTGAAGTTGAGTTTCAGAAGATGCTTAGTTAACTTTTCATACTAGGCTCGTGGTTCCTCCTTGAGAACATACAAGGATTTCACAAGTTCGCATACTTTGTCTTCTTGGACTTCACAAAAAATCCTTCACTTGGGACATAAAAATATTCTCTTTAGATCTCCATTCAAGAAAATAGTTTTTACATCCATTTGTTGGACTTTCCAACCATTCTGAGCTGCCAAGGTAAAGAGCATCCTGATGGTAGCTCATTTTATTTTGGGGGAAAAAGTCTCCTCATAATTGATCCCTTCCTTCTGTGCAAAACCTTTTTCCACAAGTCTGCCTTTGCGCTTGTCATGTGAGCCATAAAATTTATACTTGTTCTTGTAGACCCACTTAAAACCAATTGATTTGGTTCCCAATGGAGGATCAACCAGCTTCCAAGTGCCATTCTTTATCAAGGCATCATATTCCTTTTACATCGCTTCTTTCCATTCATCATGAGAAGCGACTTCTTTGAAGGAAGTTGGTTCAAAATCAGTAGAAAAATTCAATTCACAATCATAAGAAACATCCATTTCAATAGGTAAATCAGAATCATCTACATCACCTCCATTTTTCCTGGTTGAATTTCTTGTTCTTGTCTTTCCAACCTCATCAGGATGAACATTTTCAAATGTCTTTCTGAGATGGCCCAAGCCGCTCATTTGACTAAGTTGGGACTAAATCAAGATTGAGTCTCCCAATTATGTCAATCACATCACTCAAAATATCATTAGTGGTTGGATCTTCATGTGGGGGAGAGAGTGTTTCAGAAGAAGATTTCATAGATTGATCCAATATAAGAATCTCCCCTTCAAGATGTGGAATCTGATTATCAAATTATTGAAATGATTTTTCATGTTTGAATCTATCCAAGTGATCAAGATGTCGTTCAACACCAATGTTAGCTTTGGAATATTCAAGAAATATTACATCTCTAGATAAAACAAACTTCTTATTAACTTCACCATAGAGACAATATGCTTTCAAGGTATTTGAATACCCCAAGAAGATACATTTACAACTCCTTGCGCCAAGTTTGTTTCGTTGTTCCTTTGGTATGAAGGCATAATAGGTGGAACCAAAGACCCTGATATTATTTACCAAAGGAATGTGGTCATACCACATTTCATAAGGAGTCCATTTTCTAATAGCATTAGATTTACATATTTTCTTTACATACACAACACATAGAACTGCATAAGCCCAAAACATTAATTTTACATTCTTGAAAAACATCATGGAATGTACCATATTTAAGATTGTCATGTTCATTCTTTCATAATCTATGTTTTGTTGGGGATTATAAGGTATAGTTGTTTGATGTTTGATCCCATGCTGGCAAAGATAGTTTTCAAATTCATTTGAAGTGTATTCTTTTCCATTATCAGTGCAAATATAGCCAATATGAGATTGTGCATCATTTTCAATCCATGCATGAAAGTTCTTGAATGTTTGAAAAGCATCATATTTGTTCTTCAATAAATAAACCCAACACATTTTGGTGTAGTCATCAATAAATGTCAACACATATTTATTTCCACTTGTACAAGGAACATGCATTGTACCACATAAATGTAAATGAGTGAGTTCAAGTTTTCTATGTGCTCTGGAATGTGAATCATGAACCAACTATATGCTATGCTTTCCTAGAATACAAGCATCACATTGCTTAAGTTTCTTAGGAATCATAGGCAAACCAGTAGCATCATTTTTCTTCAACAAGTGAAGGCTATCATAGTTCAAGTTTGAAAATATAGCATGCCATAAAATACTTCATGGAAATGCACCTTCATCATAATGAGAATTGAATGATAAGTTTTTTGCATGAGCAGAGGTACTTTGCAACTTCTAAAGTCTTTCTTCTTCTATCCTCGTCATGACAAGTGAGTGATTTGATGCTTTTCTTACCTCATCCTTGCCATAAAACATATGAATGGAGTGTCCTTGGTGGTGGATGTGGACCAAGGACAACAAGTTTGTTCTCAGCTCCAGGATATATAAAACATCATGTAGAAGAAATTCTGGAAGACCAGACAATTTGAGCCTGATTGTGCCAAGCCATGATGGTTTGAGTTTTCATTTGACTGCAAAGTATATTGCTCCATCGGCATTGTCAGTAAATTCTTCAAAAAATTATCTTCTAAAGGTAATGTGGTAAGTTTCTCCTGGATCAAGCAACCAATAATTTTTCGAAGAGGCAAGTGAAGCATTAAACAAGTCTTTAGTTACTCCAATATTACAATGTACCACAACATAGTTAGAGGATTCAGGTGCTTTACCTTTGTCTTTGTCTTTGGTTTTACCTTTTCCTTGATTTCTTTCCTACTCAATTTTTTCCAAAGGAAACTTGCATGTAGATGCATCATGTCCATCTCTATTGCAATGTATGCAATGAAGATCATACTTTTATCCTTGAGAGTGTCTTCTCCCCCTCCCTACGAAATTTCTTCTTCCTATTCATCTTTGATTGTTGCTTCCTCTAGAAGAATATTGATCATGGTTATTCTCTCTATGTGAAAGAAACACAACTTCTTCAGAAGAATGAGGAGTTGTCCTCTTCCCAAAATCATTCTCTCTCTTGACAAATTTCTTCATAAGGGAGTCAAAGATAATCTCTTTCAGGTTTCTACTTGCTTGCAATCACTCAAGATAATTTGAATAAGTGGGATATAGTGCCTTAAAAAAATATATGAGAGGAATGTCTATTTGAACATCAGTGGTTTTGATATCATGCATAATAGATCATACGTCTGATGCTAAAGCAAGAGTATCATCATTTTTCAATTCAAGAATGAACAATTTAATCATTAACTGGACAACTTCAAGTTCAGAGTCTGAGTCGTAGAGTTCCTTGAACTTTTGTAAGGTGACTCACCTCTTCATTTACAGATAATGCAATCAAGGCATAGGCCTTGTTGTTCTTGTTTTCCCAAATGGTGATATCCTTATATAAGGTGGGCTCTATCAGTTCATTATCTCCTTATCCTACACAAACTCCTTTCCACAACTCATTGAAAATGAGAGTATCTTTTATCTTCCTTGAAGGATATTTCTCTTTTCCCAAAAGAACTACTCCAACAATAGATATTAATGAATGCATTTTAAATCTGTGTATTGTGAAAAAAGTGTACTTTTGCTGCCATTATGTTGTAATAAATTTCACTTTCGGTGGTAGTTTCGTAAAATAGATTACAATTCTGATATAAATATGTAGTAGAGGTATTGTGTAAGTGAAGGAGTATATGAGGGAGGGAGCATTATATAGGAGATGTGTTATATGTGGACGTATTAGTTGGATAGGTAATCAAACGATGTTCAATGTATGGTGATGGCGGTATAGGAGCAGAAGGGAGAAACTAGTGGTGTGGTAACTAGTGGTATGGAGGGTTGGTATGGTATGATACTTTATTAACACACATATATTAACAAAACTGTATATCGCATACATCACAATTGAAAAATAAACGAGAGTGGATTTATGGATGGTAGAGTTGTATGGTTGAGCAGTATGGTATGGGGGACAATGTTCATATCATTGTGTGGTAGTAATGTAAATTTGAGCCACCAAGCGGAAAAACCAGAGTCTGGAGGAGCAATCATGTGGTGGACGAGGGATTTCGCAATAGGGAATACACCACAATAAGGAGCCAGGAGTAATGGTTTCCAGCCACCTACAAAGAAGTAGTGTATGGATGCCACAAGATACCAGGATGCCGCAAGAGTGATCAGTCGATGGAGAGTGGTAACAATAACATTCAAAGCGGGTGGTACATGAACCGAGAGAGTAGTGATAATGTGATATGGAGTTGATGAACCAGGAGAGAAGTGTGCAATGTAACTAGGTGTGAGTTATATCATAAAAATGCTTGTGTCAAATAGAAATATAATATGGAGGCCAATGTGGAGGGTATAAATTGTGCGGAGGAGCCGAGGTATGGAGCAATGTGAGGGGAGGTATTAACCACTTATTAACTAGGAGTTATAGACATCATTCACGGTTTTCACTTCAACACCCATGGAAATGTGTTCACAAAGAATCCGACATTTGGATAAAAACAGAACTCATACCAACACACAATAGATAAGAGTTGTACACACCAACAGTTGCACCACCCTAAGCACCCACACCATGATTATGCACAATGCATTACACAGTCTCCATTTTATTGCAATAATGATCAGACTCAAATGCATCAAGCACAATTCGCAACATTATTCTCTTGCATCATTTTATATAATACCAAAGTGTCTCATTGCAACATTTGATTCATACCCCATTGCTCTTGAAGCATTGATATAGAGTCACCATATTATGGTTTATCAAATATGTTCATCGTTATTCTTTGTTATATAACCTTTTGCAGCGTTAGTATGTAATCCTTTATCGCTATGTATTGTATTATCCATGTAGCGTATCCTTGATATATTCCATTTGCAACACAATTGTTTTACTTCAACACATTGTAATATGTGCATTCCTTGCATCGTATTTTGATATATTACCCATCCATTGAAACGTAGGTAATCTTTCAACACATTCCTTTGTATAATCATCAACACAATGTGTTTCACGTCTGCAACGAAATTATATCAATATCATTTCAGTAGTTGTACATTACCATGCCTTCAACGCACTTCACTGTATACTTCAATGCACCTACAACATTTATCTCATTCGTAATCTATTTTTTCTTTATCCTTACAATACAATGTTGGCATTATAATTCAATGCAATGCTTGAATTTGTAATGTTCAAGGCATGATATATATTCATTGCAATGTATTTGATATATGGTTTTTCAACACGTTTGATATATGATTCTACAACACCAATGCAATGTCTTTTTCCTGATATCTTTTGCTTGTATTATCCTCCAACAATGCATTGCATATATTCCAACATTTATTATCATTTTCAATGTGTTGTTATGCTTTGTGCAAAACATTGTGTCATTCTTTGCAACACATTGGTTATCATTTTTTGGCAACACATTGTTGTTATATTCACTCTTCCAACGCATTTTATATACAATATGCCTCCCAACACATTTGGGATACAATATTTTCATTGTATTCTTTCCTTGAACCTAGCATCATGGTAGCCTTTTGCAAGCTTTGATATCATCTCAATACGTTGTATCCTTTGATATATTTCCTATGTTGATATTTCAACTTTGCATGTGTTTGATATAATCTGCTCATTTACTTTTATCATAGTTTGCATTGCATTGTGTTTGGCATAATAACACAAGCTTTAATGTATGTCCTCGATGCAACTTACTAATATATTCCTTCTACGCTCCTTTTTTTTTTTTTTTTAACGGTTTCCATTGGTGGTTCGTGTGGATAGGATATCCATGGAAATGTTTTAACACGCTTATGCCGCAATGTATACATTATTTGCAATGCATTTATTTTTCGTTTCCTTCCAATGCATCCAATACACTTGATATAGTATTTCGTATATTTCCTTGCAATGCATTTAGCATGTATTTCCTTTCAATCCATTGTTTTATTCCTTCAATGTGTTATCATTGCATTGTCTCTTTCCATCGCCCACTGATATAGCCTTCTTTGCATGTCAATGGAATGCAACTTACACATGTAACAATGTGTAACCTTTTGCATCATTGGATATAATGATCCTTTGCATGCCTTGATATAACCTCATTGTGGCTTCTAATATGTTAACCATTACATAGTATTTTAATATTTTCCTTCGTGATCACATCACATGTTCGCATTAGTGCTAAAATCTAAATTGTACCGCCTCCACTATTGTTCCAATCATCCTTTGGCACTGCTCACCTCCATTAACCTTGGTGACTTGCGCATATGTTACCATTGAAACCCTCTTCTCAATGCATCATCACACTGCAAGAGCATCATGTGGTTGTTGTTGGAATATCTAATTTCTATTTGTTTCTAGTTGTGATTCTTTATATGTAAGGAGTCAGTTCCTATTCTATAGAGGTTGACTATATCTACTTATTCTTAATTTGGTGTGTGGTTGAGAGATTTCCTCAACCAACAAATTGTGTGTCCAAAATAATCTCCCTATCTTAAAACAACACTCTGTATATATGTAATCTTATTTTAATTAATAGAATACAAATAATGTGCATATTGAAATTTTAAGTTGGTATCAAGCCTTGAGGGCCTAGCGCCTCATGGGCTTGGCCTCTCCTGGGCCGAGGAAATAAAGAGTTGGTAATTTTTTATTTGTCCATCGACTAGGATTCTGAGAGTCAAGGGAGCGTAACGCTATGCGTGGAGCATTGATTCAGCCTATCGATTAATTGGATCTTGGAGCGGTGGTGGTGACTAAACTTGGATTTTCCCACAGCTCCAGTGGTGCTTGTTTTTCCTTTTGCATCTGTTCGTGGGCTATGTTCTAGTCAGCTTAGTTCGGAGCAGTCTACGGAGTGGCGTATTCGTGCCTCTGCAAATTCTAATGACCTGTTCATGCTTGCGTTGATTCTTCAGCGCTAATGCATTCATCGATTTTTTTTTAAATTGGTGCAATGAAGCCAGCGTGAGAGTCGTGCCAGCCAGGGATGTTGAAAAAAAAAGCTCGAAATCTTATTTTTGTTACACAATTCCTTCAAGGAATCCATTCCGTCAGAGATCCATTCAGACTGCTGAGATCGAACAGTTGAACCGCTTGATCTGACATTACAAACATTGAAAGAGATGCGCTGCTTGAAGAGATACAAGATCTTCGATCACATTAATAGTAACCTGGTGATGCATGCTAAGACGCAGTCTCGGTTAATTGATCCTCCTCCCCCTGCTCAGGAAATCAAGGTTGAGAGACAGTGGAGCACATAAAATCCAAGGCATTGCGGGGCGGGACGCTGGAGCGGTGCAACAAATTCGAAGCTGTGACTGCTCATCTCTGGAAAGCGCGAACATTGGCACTGTGAATCGAAGCCGAGGAGATATCGTGGGTGCTGTTTGCGGTGGACATGAGCCCTCAAATGGACCCCCCGATCCTTAGAGAGTACGTGGGTAACGCACTTGGTTCCCATATGAAGAACCTTAGTTTTCAGTCCAAATTCCAGGAAGCTTGATACTGGATCGAATTATGAATCTTGAGGTCCAGTAGGGTTGACATTGGGTCGAATAATCAGTAGATCACCATGAGAAGGCCTGGCACAATATAATACGATTGATTCGGTTATACTATGGTGAAAGTTTGAATGTAATACACGCGTGTTTGAACAATGGATACAGCTCATGTGATTATAGCGGTGATAGGTGCAGGAGTTCTATCTTTGCAATGGTGTGTTGCTCATGCAACTGGAGGTTTACCGCTTTCGTTTTTTTTCTTCAGGTCAACTTGACAGAATTGATGTTCGGGAAGGTAAAGGCATTTAGCCTGATCAATTCAATGTAAAAGTGAAATTGGTTAGAATCATATTTAAAAAAAAAAAAAAAAAAACTCCAATGAGAAACAAATTAATGTGGTATTTATTAATGTTTTGGAATTAGCAGCATTGAGCTTAGCTAACTCAATGGATTGGTTTGGTTAGAATTAGCCACTCTAACAAATCATGCAGGTAAATCCAAGACAATTAAATCAGAAACATAAAGAAAAGACAAAGATGCTTAAGATGTGATCAAAATATGAAGTGCATGAGCAGATTAGAGGATGATGGACAATTTAGTTTGTGTGAGCTTGAGTGTGTTGTGGAATAGACTCATGATGATTATAGTATATGACACATTTTAATTTTAAGCAAGTCTAGGATGTTTTATAGCGGTGTTTGTAAACTATGTACCTGGTAACTCCGGAGTTGGAGTGTGAAATGTAAGCCTTGTAAGGCATGTGTATCCCCATACAGTTCGTGGTAATCTAAAAACCATTTTGTATTTGCAGTGTTGGTTTGTGGTAAGCTAGAAACCACATGTAACAGTGAAGTGGGACAAAGATTCCTATAAACATGGTTTAGGGTTCGCTAACAAAACCCTTGGCCCAGAGTGGCTGGAGTGCCTTAGTGGCAGTTTTGTGGCTGGAGTGCCCCAGTGGTATCTCATTTTAACATGGTATCATTTTAACATGAAGAGCCTTCGTGGCTGAATTGAGTGCCTTGCCGGCATTGTTCAGCCTTCGTGGTTGTGGTTAGCCTTGGTGGCTGAGAGCCCTTGGTGGCATGGTTGAGGGTGATCTAATAAAACTCAGTGCATGGTTATGGGTAATCCGATAAAACCTGGGTTAACAATGATGGAAGGGGATTTACAGGTACAGGTACAAGTGTGTAGTTATAATGGTTGGAAGAACCATGTATCCGAAGGACATCCTACAAGACTGACAGTTGTAGCGGTTAGTACCCATGCATTTTGATAAATGGTTGTTCCTTTATACGGACTTCAACATATTCTTTTTGGTATATTTGACCACAAATAGACTTTGCAAACTGATATCGAGACAAGTACTCATTAAGGGGCAATGTTGGAATATCTAATTCCTACGTGTCTCTAATTGTGATTCTTTCTATGTAAGGAGTCAATTCCTATTCTATAGGAGTTGGCTATATCTACTTGTTCCTAGTTTGGTGTGCAGTTGAGAGATTTCCTCAACCGATAGATTGTGTATCCAAAATAGTCTCCCTATCTTAAAACAACACTCTGTATATATGTAATCTTATTTAATGAATAGAATACAAATAATGTGCATATTGAAGTTTTAAGTGTTGTTAGTTGAATAACAACCTACGACATAAACCAATGGATGACCATTTATGGAAATAAAAGTTTAAAGAAACACGCTTGCAAAGAATGCATTATTTCCATTTGAATAAAGTGATCACTATGTAGACTCAGTTGCAACGAGGGATTTAAAACGTAAATGAGCCATGATAAAGAGCTACTCTAGATAATGAATTTGAAAAAAATTATGCATGCATGCTATCAATGAGGTGGGAGCCCTTTATTATGTTTCCTTCTTTCCTTGGAAGTATTTTAATTAAGATTTAAAGTGTCGCCTTCTTTCCTTGGAAGTATTTTTATTAAGATTCAAAGTGCCAAGGGGAAGAAGAGGGGAATGTATTCTCAACCCAATGTATTTTCTCTGAAATGGAAGTCCAATGTAAAAAATGTGTATTTGAAGATTTCATTATAAATGTATAAATGACCGTATTCATGAAACCGCCTTAAAATTCAATGGCTAAAAATGACATGATATGCAATGTAATTTTCACCATGATGATGCCATTAGTATGTCTATAAATTGCCACAAAATGCTCATGCGGATTCAGTCTTAGTCACAATGTGAATTAGAGAATGAGAACTAAAGTGAAGAATTGCCAACAAAACAAGATGCCTCTCTATCATTTGTAATGAGAGTATGTGAAGCTTGAGAGTGTATGAGTAAAGAAACAATTTCAAAAGCCATAATGAACTTAATAGAGTGAGAATCAAGATGAAGCAAAGTGGATGTAAGCATATACATCATGAAATCATGAGAAACCATAGAGTTTGATGATATCTAGGTCAATGAGGGATTTGACCAATTCAAATCATTGACCTAACCATTAAAACCTTGAAAAGCAAAGGGGGGCCCAAAATTTAAGCATCCGGGCTAAAAAAGTTGAGGGGGGTGTTGTAGTAGCTACAACAAGGCCCAAGATCTTGTAGAGATTACCCATGTCTCTTGCACAACCATTGCTAAAAATAAAAATGTAGTCCAAAAACAGGTTTCGAGTTAGAGATAAAGTATGCACTATAAATATTCCTTATAAGTCTCCCCATCACTTAGCTTCTATTAAAATATGACTCAGACCCTTTGTAACATTAAGGAATAACTAGGGCGATATAGGGCACCCTTTTCTAATTCTTCGCTTTCAATGGAAGAAAGAAGAAGCTTATATGTTTATCAAAATTGTGAAGGAAATAATATGGGTGTGGCTCATGACCTATGAGCTGAAATCTAGACTAAAACCAATATGAGTAAGGGGGAGATGGATATATTTCCATTTTACCCTATCATATGATTTTGATAGATCTATTTTTAGAACACCTTATAGATTTTGTGTCTTTATATTATGGAGGCCCTCCTATACCACGCCCATTTCCTCATGAATTTGTTGATCATCCAGGAAGGAAAATTTCTCTTTGAGACTGATTTAGATTAAATGGATTTCATCCTATTTGCAATCATTTTTACAGCCACTTTGTAGATCACATTTCACAATGAAATAGTTTGAAAGTCATCAAAATATTCAAGGGAATCAACTTTGGGAATGTGTGTTATAAATGTGGAGTTTAAAGAAAGAAGTATTCCTTGATTCCCGTTGGGATTCTTTAGGACCACTCGCAAATCAATACCAATAATTTCTTACAAATCGAGAAGGAATTCAACCATATAACCATCTAGCCCTGGGATTTTGTCCCTTTATAAACTATCTAAAACTATTTTGAGTTCATCCTAAGTGTCTTCTTCCATAGGCAAACTTATTTCTTCTTCTTTTACAAACCTAGGGAAAAAATTATAGTTTTGATAATGTTGGCCATGGATGTCTCTTCAAGGGCCCAAAAGAGGTTTTGAAAATAGGTATTTCGTAGATTTACAAGCCCATCGAATTTTGAGATTTGTCTTCCCCTAACATCCTTTAGACTCCATATGGTGTTGCTCAGATTTCTGCCTTTGGCATAAGCTTGGAAGAATTTTGTATTCTCGTCCCCACATTCTAACCAAATAGCCCTACTTTTGAGTCTCCACTTAGTCTCCCTAGCCTCCAGAATCTTGTTTCTCCTATTTTCCATTCTTATTAGCTCTACGCTTTCTTCATCTGATTCAAAACGTTCCCCTACTAGACTGGAATATAACTGTAGTTGGTTTTCAATTCTTGGCAAGACTTGATCAATTTCCTTCTTCTGTTTCTTTTCCCATTCATTAGATTTTTGTTTAATAATATTAATGTTCGATTCTAACTAATTATTTGTTAAGGTTCCTTCTAAAGGATTGAAGAATTCAAAATGAAATTTAACAAGATTAATGAATTCTTCTTTTAACCAGTTTGAACTCATTTTGAAAGGACTGCCTAGCTTCAATAAAGCTCCCTTTATCTCCAAAACATTGGTGAGTGGTCTAAGGTTCGTACATTCCAACTCACTAACTCAAAATATTGAAACATTCTAAGATAGCTTGGAAGATTATAAATATATTGATTCTCTTTGCTACACTGGCTTCCCCAGTTTTCCTATTTCTTTCAGTGGGTAGAATTTTGACAAGGTCTACATCTATTAGTCTACTCCTATCAATTATATTTTAAAAATATTTAGTGATGGGATCTAGCCTCACACTGGGCCCCCATGATTATGCCTCACTTGGAGAGAAATTTATATCCCCTCCTAAGATGATATTGTTATAATTTAAGAGGGAGGAGTAAAAAATAAGGTCCCAAAAATTCCTAACGATTTGAGGTAGGTCCATAAATATTGAATATTGAGACATAAGGGCCCAATTTTGTTGAAAATACTTTCATTCCTAGGCCTTGATCCACACTCTAGAATTTTTTTTACTTGGATGACCCTCCCATTCCATCCCACAACTAGACCACCTGACCTTCCTCTAGCATCTAGGCCGATGAAACGCCATCTTCCCAAAAGGAATTTAAGGCATCCAATTGTTCAGTCTCCATCACCTAAAATTTCTTATAGGATGATCAAGTATGGGGAATTGATCTCTATGAGCTTCTCCAAAGCATGCCTTTTTGAGGGGCATGCTAACCCTCTACAATTTAGAGATGTAAATTTCATTTGGAAACCCCTTTTAGGTTTTTCACAACTCTAAGCACCCCATAAATTGAGTTATGTTGTCCCATGTCTAAGTCCTCATAACTTTTTTCTTTCTCCTTAGTCATATGAGAGTTTCTACCACTGCCTCTGGTTTCCTTTCCCAAGGCCCATGGACAAACCATCTGAATTTGGTCAAACGGAGTCAGATTGAAGGTTGTAAATGATTTCATGAACTTCCATGTTCTCATGGGGGAGGAGGGGTCTTGCAGTGTAGGCTAATAAGGAAAAGAACATGAGGAAAATGGGATAGATCATATTGGATGAAAGGACACATTTTTGAAGGACATAGAAACAAGACTAGACCCATGAGGTACAGGAACAGTGGGTGCAACATATGTGATAAAATTATGAGAAGACAAACAAGCAATGGAGGTAGATCAAGTACATCCATTTGACGTGGTTTGCTTTTTAGGAGGATATCCTGGCTTCCTTTGGCACTTTTTCACTTTATTGCATGCAACCCTTGGTGATCAGATGACAACTTCCCAACTAGATCCTCCATCATATCAGTAATAGCCCTCGTGAAAATTCCATGTAAAATATATATATATATATATATAAGGCCACGGTGATGGGACACGTATTCCAGGTTGAATGGTGGGTAAAACATCCTAATGGGTGTTGATTAGGTTTATTATGGCTGAGGAAATTGGAAAAGGAAATGACAAAGGCTTTGGAAAGGCAAGAGCCATTTATTGGCATGTTATTTATGAAAATAATGGAAATTAGGAGAAAAGGAAGATGAAAGGTCACAAGTTGCATGTGAGGACGACATTGAAGGAAAATAATGGAAAATGAAGAAAATAGAGGCCTCATTCATAAAAAGGCTTTTGAGGATCATTGGGAAGGCTTGGTCAGTGTAACTTTTTATCAGTTGAGTTTTGCAGCTCTCTCATTATTCTCTCTCTCACTCACTCTTTGACACTTAGAGTTTTCTTGGAGCACTTTGGCATTGGAGCAAGAAAGAGAAAGAAGGAAAGCGGAAACAAAGATCAAGCAGGGAAAGGTAGGATTAAGTAGCTACATCAGGTTTCATTGTAGGTATCAACTTGCATGTGTGTTTTCCTTGCTATATTTGACATGCATGGTATTTCATGAGGTTTTTTTCTATCATGGCATGGGCTTTGCGAGGTGTGACAGTGTTCTTTAGCCTAGCCTTGCCATTTCCTGATAGTTGTGGTGAGATGGGATGACCAGATAGATTCGAAGTAGAGTGGGGAGGATCTCTAAAATGACAAACACATGGCCTAGTGGTCCCTGAACTAGACTGTGGATCACAGTAAAACCACTAGCCTAGTAATCCTTGAGCCAGATTGTGGGTTGCAGTAAAGTGAGGATTGTTTGCCTCGGTGGGCTTGGGAATCATTGTCAGTGAATGGAAGGATAAACGAGAAGACAAGAGGTGGATTGCTCTCTATTGGGCCTAATAGTCTCGGGATGGGATGTATGGTAAAGCCTGGAGAGTGTGTCTCATTGTAGGGCTTAATGATCCTTGCATTGAACTGTGGATTACGGTAAAGCATGAGAGACTAGGAGGCACTTAAATTCTTCATGGTGTAGGTGGAGAACTCCGATGGCATCCATTCTTGTTTGGCTATTTTTGGTGTTTTCTATGAGTCCCACATTCATGCTTGGAATATGGCATGGGGGTGATTGGCTGAAGAGAGACTTGGCTCAGCCAATCTATGGTTGGGTGGAACGTGGTAGTCCCATCTCTGGTTGGTTTATTGAATTCATTAATGAGGCATTCATTCCCTTCGTTTTCATGTGTAAATGTACTGATGTACATGTGGATTTTATGGTTGATATGTTTATGATGTTTTTGTCCCTATTACATTGGTTATATGCATGTTTTATGATAGGAGCTATGTATGGCTCTCAGCATGTTTTTACCTATAAATGAATGAACAGTGTATATATGACATAATGGATGGAATGCTCATTAAAGTGACAAGTAAACAATGCTTCATGGTGAATCTCAGATAAGTATGAGACCCCTATGCTCAGATCTATTATTTACACCTGTAGGTTGCATATTTACTAAGTGTTTGACGAAATTTTTTTCATGGTTAGGCTTGGGTAGGTCAAGCCCTTGATCAAGTTTTGTGTTAGAGGCTTTTCATTGGTGTCATTTATTGTCTTGGAAAGTTTTATCAAGTTCTAAGAATTTCTTTTGAGACTAACCCTGAAAAGGTAGCTTAAATCTCATAGTCTCTGGCATAGAACTAGCTGAAAAAGACTACAATCTCTACCTCGCAGGCATTTTGGGAGTGACTATAGGGTTTCAATCCTATGAATGCCTTGTTCTGGGAGTGACTATGGGATTAATTCATTGAAATTATAGGTTAAATTAGGGGCTGAGCACCCAGAGTGGTGGATTAACCCCTGGGGGTCCTAAAGCACTTGAGGGAGCTTCGTAAGGTCTTGTTTTTTTGACTCCATTTCCTTAAGGTTACCTAGTAGGTTGAGTCTTATCATAGTGACCTCTCATCCCATGTTCACCACAATTAACCGATTTCTTCGGTAGATGTGGGAGGAGGGTGTTACAAAGTGGTATCAGAGAATGGTTCACCCCTCGAACTAGATGGGCTATGTGTTGGTCATGCATGCATGTTAGTTGCATGTGTGTCTCTTACACTTTCATTCCATATGTTTGTTGCATTTTCATGATGTTGATCATGGTTGTAGCAATGACATCATGTGGAATTTAATCTTGATATTGTGGAATGCATCATCATGAGTATATGACGAGTTACATGTTGTTATATGTCGCCTGATTACATCCTCATATGTTAGGTTGCATTCTTGTATGTTTGATTACATGTATCAGTCTTGTAGGTTTAGTTACAAGTGTTGATCGCTTGTGTTGAACTACATGTGTACATGCGTATATGTAGTTGATTATGCATTGTTTATGCATGTTTATGGTTGCATGTGGAAATGTGTACAATGGAGTAATGGTTGTTGTCATGCATGAGGTCATGGTTTGTGAAGTTGATATGGTCATGCATTGACGACTAAAATCTAGCTAGAAGGATGTCCATATGGTTTTGTAATCATGTGTTATATGTCTATATGCATTCGTTATGCATGTATGGTCTTGGTTATAATTATAGATGAATAGTAGGTGATCCAGGTGGATCTTGGTGACCACCTGCCAAGTCCACCTAGACCCCCACCATTGTTTTCTCAGCATTTTCAGTTTCCTTAATTGTAGCACAAGTTACTGTTTTTAGCAGTTTTTCAGGTCCTGAACTTCCGGAGCCGTTTTGAGGCCCTAGACGACGTTTTTTGGGAAATCTGGGGCAACATGGGTCCATGGACCGATGATGCCTCCCAAAGTGGTAGTGCTTGGATAGATATTTCGAACGAGCTATTGTACGCGTCAAACAGAGATCGTATGCCAAAGTTACGACCCCAGGAAGTTGATGTACCAATTTACCCAAATGGGGCCCATAGTTTGGCGTTTCATCTTCTAGGGTTAGGTTTTGGAATGTTAAGGGTTTTCCATTGTTTCTCAACAATAAATAGGCCTTCGAGCCTCATTGTAAGACAGTTCAGAGGCATGTAGCCACCACATCTCTTCTCAGAGATAAGCTACCATCGCCCTAGCTGGTTTATTTCCATTACTGTTTGTAAGCATATTTCAGTATTTTACATTAATGAAGTGAAGTATTATTTCCGCTGCATATCTATGTTTATGGTTATCTCTGTGTTTTATTGCGTTCCTGTTTAAATCCGGATCAGTGGTATCAGAGCGGTCTGCTTTTTCTCTATTTTTCTTTGCATGTCCCCAACGAGGTCGGGATATAAGGAGTTAGGGCTTGAACTGGTCGAACCTTTGCAAGACCAGCCTCGCAAATCCCGACGACCTCCTATGGCGGATGAGAAGAAAGATGAGGGGGCAGGAGATCCTATCAAAATCTTGCTCGAAGAAGCCCTCGAGCGACAACAGAATGCGATGATGGACAGTTTTGCCCAAATCCTTCAGCGGCTACCCAGAAGCAATGCATCGGCTTCCAGCAGCTACTCTGGAAACGCCACGCCCTTTAAGGTAAAAGTTAATTTTGAAATCCCCATATTTGAGGGTCAGATAGACGCAGATGCTGTAGATAAATGGTTAAATCTGCTGGAGGGTTATTTTTTTGTTCATGAATTTTCAAGTCGGGAAAAGATTGATTTCGCTCTTCTCAAAGCAGCCCCCCACGTCAAGGACTGGTTGGAAACCTACTGCGAGCAGAAGGATGAAAATATCGGCTCACTATTTTTAGCCGCACCCAGCTGGAATTCATTCCAGGATGCCATCAAGGAACAGTACTACCTTGTCGGAAGCTATGAGGATGAATACATAAAATGGACCACGCTACGGCAGGGAAGGGACCAAGACGTGCCGGAGTTCACCAATCTTTTCCATACCCTTCGCAAAAAGTTGGGTATCAAGGATATGGAGCAACATTTGATACTCAAATACCGCAGTTGCCTACACAAGTACATCCAGGAAGAAATACAATTTCTGAACATCTCCTCGCTTGGCACAGTGTACCGATATGCCGTCAAGGTCGAGCAGAAGTTTAAACAAAAGAAGCGAGATTTTGGATCTGCGAATCTGAAGCAAGGGAAAGGTGCCCCTAAAACACAGAACAAAGGACAAAGCCAAGGCAGGGCAGTCCAAGACAACCCGCCGAAGCTACAGGCAAAGAACAACGCCGCGAAGACGAAAAAGGACACGGGAAAATGCTGTGAGTTCCATAAGAGCTCCACACACAACACTAGTGAGTGTCGGGCCAAGCAGTCACTGGTGGCCGAGCTAAAGGCTCCAGAATCAGATGCATGTTCTGACTCTGAGTTAGAACCCGACAAGGGGAATGAAAAAGGGAAGCAGATCATTGACGCGGATCCCAATGCCACTGTTGCTACCACCAAGATCCAGAAAAATGAACCCGAAGATCCAAAGGAGGAGGAGCGTCTCTTCCACTCCCAGATGTGGGTAAAGGGCTCCCCGCTACAGTTCATTGTCGATAGTGGGAGCCAAAAGAACCTCATTTTGGCAGAGGTCGTGAAGTGGTTGGGCTTACCGACCACAGCACATCCACAACCATACACCATCGGGTGGCTTCACCAAGGACGGGATCTTCGCATGAGCCAGCAGTGTCGCCTTCCATACAACATCAAGCCCTTCACGGATGAGTTATTGTGTGACATTACTCCCCTTGAAGTTTGTGATGTATTATTAGGACAACCATACTTGTGGAAGCGACATGCTGTGTATGAATCAAGGCCCCGGGTTGTTATTGTTACATTGGGGAATAAGTTGTACAGGATACCAGAGGTAGCACCGCCTATCGCCATCTCTTTGATTACTGCAAAACAATGCAGTAAGCTCATTTCCAAGACTGGGAAACTTGCTTTCCTGATGATACGCCCTCAAGGAAAGAAGAAGATGGTGGCCACGACCTCCAGACAAGACCCCTCTGCACAACAACTACAGATGGATAAGGTCGTGAAGGAGTACGAGGACATCTTCACCTCCCCCGCAGGGGTTCCTCTGCACTATCAGGTCAAGCACTCCATCGATCTAACCCCAGGTGCGCCGCTACCCAATGGACCAATTTATCGGCGCTCCGTTCTAGAGAACGATGAAATCAAGAGGCAGATTTAGGAGCTGCTGCAGAAAGGTCACATCCGTCCGAGTTCATCACCTTGTGGGAGCCCGATCGTATTGGTACAGAAGAAGGATGGGACTTGGAGACTGTGTATTGACTATTGGGCACTGAACAAGATCACTGTCCGTAATAGGTACCCGATCCCACGGATTGATGACCTCTTGGACCAACTAAAGGGGGAAAAATATTTTAGCAAGATCGATCTGAAGTCAGGATATCACCAAGTACCAATCGAACCCTCTGATGTGTGGAAGACTACCTTCAAAGCCAAGGAGGGCCTCTTCGAATGGTTGGTTATGCCTTTCGAATTGACGAATTCTCCTGCAACCTTCATGAGGCTAATGGATGACATCTTGTGGCCATTCACCAACTCATTTGTAGTGGTATACTTGGATGACATTCTGATCTTCAGCCAGAGTTGGGAAGAGCACCTCCACCACATCTGATAGGTTCTTCAAACACTGCGGCAACACAAGATATGTGCCAATTTGGAGAAATGCACTTTTGGCATGACCCAGGTTCAGTATCTGGGATACATTATTGATGAACAGGGGGTGCATGTGGATCCGGCCAAGATCCAAGTCATTCGGGATTGGCCATCTCCGACCACTCTGACAGAGCTCCGCAGCTTTCTAGGTCTTGCCAACTTCTACCGCAGGTTCGTGTTGGGGTTTTCTCATATCACTTGGCCCTTGCGTCAAGACACCAAGGGAGGAGCGAAAGCGAAATTCTTTTGGTTTGAATCTCAACAAAAGGCATTCATACAGTTGAAAGATTGCCTCTGCACGGCACCAGTGCTCGCGTTACCAGATTTACAACAACCATTTGAGGTCGAGATAGATGCCTCTGACTATGATATTGGGGCAGTCCTTACTCAACACGGGCATCTAGTGGCATATCACGGTGAAACACTTTCAGACACAGTCCAGAAGTATCCCACTTATGATAAAGAGATGTATTCCATTGTGCAGGCCTGCCGACAATGGAAGCATTACATTTTAGGGAAGGAAACGGTCATCCACACAGACCACTGACCCTTGCAGTTCATACAGACCCAAGGGAAATTGCAGAATGATCGCCATCAAAAGTGGTCTACATATCTGCAACAGTTCCATTTGAATATCAAGTATAAGAAGGGTAGCACCAATAATGTTGCAGATTTCCTCAGTCGACCACCAATCATGGCATTAACCACTGTGCTCAACTCTTGTGGGCACGAGACTTCTAATTGGCCACTTCTCTACAAAAGTGACCCAGAATTTGGCCACACATACCAGACACTCTTGGGGGGTCAGCATGTTCCAGATTTTCACCTCCAAGGTGCCCTGTTATGCCACCTGGGTCACCTTTGTGTTCCTTCAAGCGAGCGTGCCAAGATGATTTGGGAAGCACACTACAGTCGGGCTGCTGGGCATTTCGGGGTTGAGAAAATGGTGGCAGTACTGCAAAAGTATTTCTATTGGCCAAATCTTCGACAGGATGTTGGGAAGTACATCAGATCATGTACTGCCTGTGCCATTGCCAAACCAACCATCAAGAAGCAAGGCCTCTATACCCCGTTGCCTACCCCTAGTCGACCTTGGGAATCCATCTCCATGGATTACATGTCAGGCCTTCCTTCCACTAAGCATGGAAATGATTGTTTTTTTGTGGTCATCGACAGGTTCTCGAAGATGGCCATTATGGTGGCCTGCAAGAAGAATATCACAGCAGAAGCCATTGCTAAACTCTTCTTTGAACGAGTGTGGGTGCACTTTGGGATCCCATAGTCTATCATCTCAGATCGGGACAGTCGGTTCCTCAGTACATTTTGATCCAGTCTCTGGTCAATGTTGGGCACCAAACTCACTAAGTCCACAGCCTTCCATCCTCAAACTGATGGCCAGACAAAGGTTGTCAATCGGATGATTGTACACATTCTGTGCATGTACAACTCAAAGCATCCACGCACATGGGATGAGAGCCTCCCCTATTTTCAGCACAGTTACAACCGAGCTCTTCACAGCTCGACTGGCCACAGCCCTTTTCAGGTGGGCTTGGGATTCCAGCCACTATGCCCCATTGATGTGGCCATACCACTTGCAGCTACTCACATAGATTCGGCTCATGTCCAGTCTGAAATAGATAAGGCAACCAGCTTCATTGAGCACATCCAACAGATTCGCCGGCAGGTCCATGACATTCTGGAGAAATCAAATGCCAAGTACAAGTAGCGACATGATCAACATCAGGTGCCACACAAGTTTCAGGTGGGCGAAAAAGTCTGGTTGCATTTGCAAAAGGAACACCTTACTGGAGCCTATCAGAAACTGAGACCACTCTGATATGGTCCTTACACCATTACTAAGGCTGTGGGGGACAATTCATTTGAGCTCAACATTCCCCCATTCCTTGGCCTACACCCAGTGTTCAATGTGGACCGCCTTCGGCCATACTTTCCACCATTGCTAGACACATCCGACATTGCAGAACAACTCACACCCACAGAATTAAATCTAGATTGCATGGAACAGGCTGCAACTGATCGAATCATGGACACACAGATCAAGAACACTCGCCAACAGAATATCCAACTGTATCGAGTTGTCAAAGTAGGCCAACTCCTTCACCAAGGCAAGTGGCTCACTAGGGACCAAGTTCAGCAAAAGTTTCCTCATCTCATGAAGGAACTCAACGCAATGGGGACCATTACTTCCTAAGGGGGGAGGAATGATCCAGGTGGATCTTGGTGGCCACCTGCCAAGTCCACCTAGACACCCACCATTGTTTTCTCAGCATTTTTAGTTTCCTTAGTTGTAGCACAAGTTACTATTTTTAGCAGTTTTTCGGGTCCTGAACTTCTAGAGCTGTTTTGAGGCCCTAAACGACGTTTTTTGGGAAATCTGGGGCAACATGGGTCCATGTTGCCTCCCAAAGTGGTAGTGCTCAGATAGATCTTTCTAACGAGCTATTGTACGCATCAAACGGAGATTGTATGCCAAAGTTACGACCCCAGGAAGTTGATGTACCAATTTACCCAAACGGGGCCCATAGTTTGGCGTTTCATCTTCTAGGGTTAGGTTTTGGAATGTTAAGGATTTTCCATTGTTTCTCAACAATAAATAGGCCTTCGAGCCTCCTTGTAAGACAGTTCAGAGGCATGTAGCCACCACATCTCTTCTCAGAGACAAGCTACCATCACCCTAGCTGGTTTATTTCCATTACTGTTTGTAAGCATATTTCAGTATTTTACATTAATGAAGTGAAGTATTATTTCAGCTGCATATCTATGTTTATGGTTATCTCTTTGTTTTATTGCGTTCCTGTTTAAATCCGGATCAGTAGGTCAAATATGCCTTGTGAAGTCATGGTATGCAATTTAGGTTATCATAGTGCTATTGGTATGTTATGATGCTAATGTGTTGAATGAGGTAAAGCAGGAGATGTAGATCATCAAACTGATGTTGCAACATTGGACTTCAAGGAAAGATCATGTCATCATACATGTTTGTATGTTCGGCATGCAAGTATGTAGATTAAGGATTGTTATATGCATTAGGGTTATATACATTAGGTTTATGTACATGTCTTTTGATGTTATGGTTATGTACATGATAGATGATATCTTATTGGCATAGTCATATGCACATGAGTCAGATAGTCAAGAATGATGCTAACATGTGGTTGTAGGCATTGTTATTGTTGTTTTATGTTATATAACTTGATGATTAGGTTTTATGTTGTTGATGAGCATGATATATAGATTATTGTTGCTATATACTATTAACTTGATGATTAGGGTTATTTCATTGAGATCATGATGTTGTAATTTGGATTGGTCATATGAGTGATGTTTATGTTCATTGCATTGAAGATCTTCATGTTATATGTATTGTGTTAACCTAGTTTGACCTATGAAAATGGTTATGGTTGTGATATTCAAGTATGAGCCGACATATTTGTTATATGGTGTCATACTAATATAGACTAATCGTACATATGTGATTGTTATGGATGAACGACAAATGCTTATGAGCTTATGATGTGAACATGTTAGGTAGTTACTATTATGGATATCATGATTTCTGGTTGAGTTGATATGTTGTGAAGTTGTATCATGCTAACCTATATTGAATGTGCAAACAAGATAGCCTCCCTTGAAATACACTAAGGTATGAGTTTTCTTATGCAATATACTGGGTGGTTCATTGTTGATTATGTTGTCTATTTGGTGTTTGATTATTTGATGCCTGTGTGGTTGTATCTTCCGGATTCATCGCATCTGTTGTTTTTAGTGCATCGACGTTTCGAACCAGCCTCTGTGGTTCATCATCAGGATGAGAATTATTTGAAGAAGTCAGAGATGGGTGATGGTGAATAAATAGGTGAAGATGAGGGATAGTACATGGCCGACAAGATCCAGATAGGTGGTTTATTAATTAGATTTAGAATTTATTGCTATTTTTAATTATCATTTTATTATGTCGTCTAGTTGATTTTTCTGACATGGTGCCTTCATAGCTTTCTTGAATGTTTGATTAATTGCATGATATGAGTATGAGTCCATAGGGTTGCATGAAGAAATGATCTTGTTTCAAAATGGTTGTACTAATACATATGTGTCAAGACAATTGATATGCGTGTAAGTAGGTGATAGTTGTAGCATTATGTCTAATGAGTATGAGTTGACTATGGATTATGACATGATTGATAATCTTGTTAAATCTTGATTTCAAATTGATAGTTATGATTGTCTTGATATTTGGGACATGTGGTTGACATGTGTGAGCAGTTGTGAGAAGCATGATGGTATTAGCCTAACAAGGTAATAGTTGATGTGTTTATATCACTAATAGTTTGGTGATGTGACAGTGCATAATAACATTCAATTGTGACAAGAGAAAGGAATTGGGCAAGAATTCATTTGGCTATGTTTGGAAACCTTAATTCCAAACGAATAAGTGTTATGCATACAATAAGTCTTCTTAGCCTTAATCTTTCCTAACATGATGTGGATATATGCTAGATTCATGAATATGTACTTTACAAGTATATTAGTTAATTTCTAGTTACAAGTGGAGGGAATTGGAGTCCCTTGAGAGACGGCTTGGATGTGTTCAAATGCAAGCAATGTGCGTTGCATAACAAGGTAAGATAAATGGTATATTTTTATATTTATGTGTTTATGGTAATATGATGCAGGGGATTGCATGGAAAGAGGCTGCAATAAAATATTGAAGAAGGGTTGGGTTGAGCTTTCCTTGGGAACCATGGGAATTGAGTCATGGTGTTTGTTGTTAGTATAATGCTTTTATTCTTTCGTGATTTGTTGTGCTTGATTTGCAACTTTGTTTATGTCTAGTGTATGGCCCTACCACTTTGTTTGAGGAGTCATGTTGTTATTAATTTTCATGTTTTTTTAGAGTCATGTTGTTATTAGTTTTCATGTTTTTCTTCTTGTTTGTTTCTTGCCCTTGCATTTTAAGTTTTGAGTCTTGGGAATTGGTTGAGAAAGGGGAAATTTAATGGGGATCAGGGACAGTTGTGTGGTACCCAAAAGGTAGTGTAAGATTCAAATGAAGCTTAGTGCATGAATAAGCACAACAGAAGGTAAGACTATGATAGTCGGTTGGACTAGTTGTGTCCATTGTGGTAAATGGATGACGAAAGAATAGTCATGGGAAACGTAATCAGGAAGGGTAAGTTGAATGGATTGAAGGCATCATATGCCTTGGCTATATTGGGAGCTATTTTTCTCAATGTTGTGCATGTGTTGCATGCATAAAGGGAGTTTTCTTAACCTTGACCTTGAGATCTTTTAATTATGTTGTGACCATGATTATGTTGATGTCTATATGTGTATACATGTATGTATGTATGTATGTCATGTCTGACAGTGTCATCATGGATCTTGATTATTAATGCTAACATTACATGTATATGTATGTATGCATGTATGTATGTGTCCATGTATCTATGTCACTCCCTCACAGGGTCATCAGGAATTGTCCTTGTGGTGGAATGATCCATTGTGCAGGATAATGGCATGAAGAAGTTCCTGGCTATGAGGAATAAAGTGGGAAGAGTAGTCATGACAAATACATGAGGTCAGTATCATGTGAATATGAATTTATCTTGTATGCTTGTATTATGCCTATGCTTATGTTATGGATAGGTTATACCAAGGGATATATCAGCAAAGTGAAAGTAGTGTGTTCTGCAACATTCTAGGATAAGAATGGATAAGACACTGGAAGCAATGTTTCTTGGTAAGGACTTTGTGGTTTTGGATGTGGTACTACTGTTTTGGATATGTTGTATATGTTGTACATGTTGCATCTATGATGCGTGCACATGTCATGTTGAGTATATATAGTATGTGCACATGTTGTTTATGCAATGTTATGTACAGGATGGTACATATAGTGTTGTGTGAATATTGCATATGGTGTTGTGTGCATGATAGGATATCTAGTTCTTTGTACAAATGAGGCTATGTACATGTTGGATATGTAGTGATATGTATAGGTGGTGTTGCATGCATGTTGTACATGTCATGCTATTTACATATGGTGTTGTGTGCATGATTGTACAAGTGGTGTTGTGTACATGTTGTACAAGTGGTTTTGTGTACATGTCATGCATGTGGCGTTGTGCACATGTGGTTTTGCGTACAAGTCATGTGCGTGGTATTGTGTACATGTGGTATTGTGTACACGTTGTACTGTGGTGCAGTGTACATGAGGCATTGTGTACACATTGTGCAGGTGCTTTCGTGTACAAGTGATCTTGTGCACACATTGTGAAGGTGGTTCTTTGTACATGCGGTACTAGTGTACATGTGGGATTGAGTGCATGTCATACATGTTATGTTGTGGGCATGCGGTACTATGTATGTGTATTCATGGTATCGTGACATATGAATTCATTGTGTTTCACTATATATATGTATTTGTGTTGTGTTGTACACTGGGTGTAGGTGTATGTGTTGTATGTCATGTCTATGTGCATGTATTTCATGTCTAGGTGCATGTATTTCATGGTGTTCTATGCAGTGTGTGATTATATGTGTATGATGCACACCATGTGTACGTGCACATGGTTGAAGAGAAGGCACTCAGTGATTTTCGGGTGTGGAAACCAATCTGGAGTGCATACAGAATAAAGGCAATGGTAGAAGCTAAGGCTTGATTAAAGGATAAGTATCAGTATTTTACTTCATTTTTATTATGCATGTGATTTAGGATTCTGGTTTATGATGATTATATGTGATCTATGATTCTGATTTATGATTTTTTTCTATGATGGTTTTGTTTTGAACTAACCTGATGTGATATGTTTTTACATGATGATTTGGTCAAGTATGTTAGTTTGATTTGTTGTGACAGGAAGTAAACTGGATTGCAAGTGTACCTTATTGATGAGCTACCAATGAGATATGATTTGAAGTTATTTCAATTTATTTTAAATATAATGAAAATTATGTACTTGGTATAGGAAGCATGGAAATGCCCAATTAGGTGATCAAAATTGACTACAAAAAGTAACAACAACAAAAGGAATTGTAACATGCAATAATACAATGGTAAAACACTTCAGGAGTAGGGCCATTGTGGACATTGGTACCCAATAGTGTCCATTGATTACCGTGAGCATGCTATGACCAATATGATGGTTTGAGGTAGGGATACGCCTTGGATTTTTAATCTTCCAATGAGAGGAATCCTTGCCAAGGGATGGACTGTCCAGAATGGGGGTGCCAACAGAACTTGGAAGGTGAGTAACTACACAGAAGGGGTTGACCAAATTGTCTGAGGGACTATGCAACAGAGAAGGGAAGATTGGGGATGGATTTTTTTTTTGTCCTCAGCATTTCCTGATGAAATCAAATAGTGTGCCCTGGAAAAATGAGCTAGTAACTGTTCACCGAGAGGACAAGTGGATTATAATGTTGGACACTGGATGCATACTTGACTTTGCAATGGATTCTGGAATTCCTCGGAAGGAGGTGAATCCTAGTATTACTTTGACGGTGGAGGTGTGAGCCTATGGATTCCCTTGTTGCAGATTCTGGCATGGTATCCTTTATTTGCTAGTTTAGCAAATGTACATGTGTATATGTGGTTATTGTAAATATCATAACGAGTTGTGCTATAAAGCTCGAGTATGTCGTATGGTTGTTATCTTGTAATGTTTTCATGATGTTTTTCTTTTGAGAGGGTCATTCATTGAAAATACTCCAATGAGCTATGTTATAAAGCTTCATGCGTAGCATGTTTTATTTTCAATGGTCTTGTTGGTTATAGGTGTCATTAAACACCGAGGACGGACTTCCCCCAAGGGGGAGCGTTCTATAACAACCCTGGTGAAAATTCGATATAAAAATATATATAAGGCCATGGTGATGGGACACACATTCCAAGATGAATGGTGGGTGAACATCCTAATGGTTGTTGATTCGGTTTATTATGGTTGAGGAAATTAGCAAAGGAAATTACAAAGTCTTTGGAAAGGTGTGAGCCATTTATTGGCATTTTATTTATGAAAATAATGGAAATCGGGAGAAAAGGAAGGGGAAAGGTCATAGGATGCATGCGAGGAAGAAATTGAATGAAAATAATGAATAAAATAGAGGCCTCATTCATAAAAAGGATTTTGAGGATTAGTGGGCAGGCTTGGTTAGTGTAACTTTTTGTCAATAGAGTTTTGGACCTCTCTCATTATTAACTCTCTCTCACTCTTGGACACATAGAATTTTCTTGGAGCACTTTGGCATTGGAGCAAGAAAGGAAAAGAAGGCAAGAGGAAGAAAAGATCAAGTAGGGAAAGGCGAGATCAAGCAAATACAACAAGATTCATTGTAGGTATCAACTTGCATGTGTATTTTCCTTGCTAGATTTGGCATGCATGGTATTGCATGTGGTTCTTTTATATCATGGCATGGGTTTTTCCACGTGTGAGATTGTTCTTCAGCCTAGCCTTGCCATTTCCTTATAGATTTGATGAGATGGGTTCTCATGTTCGGTTGAGCTGGGATGGCTGGATGGATTCAATGCTGAGTGGGGTGGATCTCCAAAATGAAAAACACATGGCCTAGTGGTCCTTGAACAAGAATGTGGAGCACGGTAAAGCCATTAGGCTAGTAACCCCTGAGCCAAACTGTGGGTTGCGATAAAGCCAAGATTGTGTGCTTAGGTGGGCCTAGGAATCCTTACTTATGAATGGCAGGATATACGGCAAAGCCAAGAGGTGGATTTATCTTCGTTGGGCCTAGTAGTCCCAGGATGGGATGTATGGTAAAGTCTAGAGAGTGTGTCTCGATGTAGGGCCTAGTGATCCCTAGATTGGATTGTGGATTACAATAAAGCCTAAGAGACTAGGAGGCACACAAATTCCTCATGGTGTAGGTAGAGAAATCTGGTGGCATCCATGCTTGTTTCGTTCTTTTTGGTGTGTTCTATGAGTCCCACATTCATGCTTGGAATATGGCACAGGGATGGTTGGCTGAAGAGAGACTTGGCTCAGCGAATCTATGGTCGGGTGGAACGTGGTAGCCCTATCTCTGGTTGGTTTATTGCATTAATAAATGAGGAATTCATTCCCTTGGTTTTCATGTGTAGATGTACTGATGTATATCTAGATTTTATGGTTGATATTTTTATGATACTTTTGTCCATATTATGTTGGTTATTTATATGTTTTATGACAACAATTATGTACGACTCTCAACATGTTTTTACTTGTAAATGAATGAACAATGTATCTATGATCTAATGGATGTAATGGTAGTTAAAGTGATAAGGAAATAACGTTTCATGGTGATTCTCAGATAACTATGAGACCCCTATGCTCAGATCTGTTATTTACACCTGTAGGTTGCATATTGACTAAGTGTTTGACAAAATGTTTGTCATGGTTAGGCTTGGTTTGGACAAGCCCTTGATCATTTTTTTAATAGAGTCTTTGTCTTGGTGTCATTTATTGTCTTGGAAAGTCTCATCAATTTCTAGGCATTGGTTTGGAGACTAGCCTTGAAAATGTGGCTTAAATCTCGCAGTCTCTAGCATAGAACTGGCTGAAAAAGACTGCAGTCTCTCCCTTGTAGGCATTGTGGGAGTGACTATAGGGTTCTCGTCACATGCACCTGAGGGAGGTCTATATGGTCTTGTCTTTTCGACTCCATTTCCTTAAGGTTACCTACGAGGTTGAGTCTTATCATAGTGACCTCTCGTCACATGTTTACCCTGAGTGGCCGGTTGTTTGGGTAGATGTGGGAGGAGAGTGTTACAATATCCTCTAGTTCTATGCCCTTTGGATTTCGAGACTCTTTCCTGGAGGGGGATTCCTGTTTCCTTCTATTGAATGGGAGCTCACAATTTGTTACAATGTTCTTGTACCCATGACATCTCCTAGACTGATAGGGTACCCTTCATAGTCCAACATTTGAATTTTTTCAGTCCCTTCCCTATGTCAATTTCTTCCAGCAATCCCTTGCCGAGGTCAATTTGGACAAGTATGTGAGCAGTAGTTTGAAACCTTGTCAAGAGGGAGGAGGAGTCATGTTCTAGGTACTTCCCTAGTGAGTTCCCTAGGTCTTAGAAGATGTGAGAATCCCAATATTTTGTTGAAAGTTTAGTAAGATGAACCTAGATTGGGGCCTCATCTAGTCTTATCCGCGTAGCATCGAATAAAGGGGACTAAAATTAAAAATAAAAATAGTGAAATCTAACTTCCATACCTTCCGCACTATTTTCTTGGTGTCTCACTCTTTTGTGAACATCAAGTGAATATAATCACTTGTTCATAACACCACCTCCAAACGACCCTTCACACAAGTGAGATTCCTTTTCAACCCAAGACTTAATGAAGGCAAAAATAAACTTCCAACCTCTGGGTCGCCTAACAAAGGTATTTTTCACCATCTCTTTGGCATTTTGCATTGGAACGTCCTTTCCTAGAGCTAATAAAAGTCTAGTCTTACCAACCTTTTTGATAAAATCCTTCTTCTTTTCTCACTTAATACCTTTCCCCCTCTATTTTGCAGAGTTCTAAGTTTTTATTGGGACCCATTGAAGGTTTCCTTGACATTATTCCTTCCCCACATTCGCTTGATGCTTACCATGTTCCCCATTAGATGGTAGTAATTCTCTCAAAATGTTGTCTATCGAGATTTGAGCTGATGGCACTTTAAGAATGACAGAGGTCAATGAGACCACAAATTGGAGAAAACCCTCACAGATTCTATAATCCAGAAAAAAATTGACAGAGGCCAAGATGTCTATACCTTTTGGTTTGTTGAATGGGAGGGTTTCAGTCCATGGTGAAGAGATTGTCTTTGAGATACCCGAGGATGCCACTCTAAATCACTAGCTTAACACCTCCAGACCCAGGCTAGTTTGATTGTGCATGTCGACCCCTCGTAAGACCATAGAACTTCACCCTTCTACCAATCCTCTAGATCGACCAACATGAGCACCCGAGTTTGATGCAAAGTAAGGTTTTGGTTTAGAATTCCTCTGAGCTTCCATTTTTTTTCCTCTAACTTAGCCTTTAAATCAAGTGTGGATTCCCAGATATGGGTACTAGCATCTACCTTCGATTCAAAATCCACTAATTCTACTTCCTCCATGAGTGAGGCTTAAAGAAACTGAATTGCCGTGTCAGCCTTTGAAGTGGACCTCCCATTAAACATGTTGGCTAGGATTTTGGGTGACTAGTCCAGTATGGTGACGTTTGTAGCTCCAACAAAAGGCATTACTCTCGCACCATGTGTTACCTTAGAATGATAATTTTTTTCGACCAAACTAGGAAGTGCCTCCATATATGAATATTCACCACAGTTTCGAAATCAAACCCTATACCTAAGCATTCCAAAATCCAAGGGGTTATAAGTTAACTAAAACTAGGGGTATAAATTGACTAAAACTACCTAAATAATTTAACTAAAATATTCATATTCCACCACCTGTCTTTTAATATAACAAGAAACCACTTTAATCTTTAAAAATCTTTTAAATAATCATAACTTTTGAAAAATACTTCAAACTCAAAAATCATACCATGAAAGTCTTACCACATATTAATTTCAATTAAACATTAAAAACATCATATATCACTTTCAAAATTGAATGTAAAACATAAATGTTTTATATATATATATATATATATATATATATATATATATATAATTGTAATTGTAATTAGAATTGGAATTGGAATTGGATCAAATTTTACTATTACTAGTTGCTAATTTTTCTTAAAAACGGATATATATATTGTATTAAAATATATTTAAAAGATATATATATATTTTTTTTGTTAATTTTGGCAGAGCTGCTATCTATATTTCAAAAAAAAAATTTACATCCATCATTATATGTTCTAGGTGGTTAACCTTCCCGAAGGAATCCAGGCAACCACCTGTCTCCATTAAATCTAGACCAAAATTTGAAAATGTTCATCTCTGTGTTTCTAACAAATCTGCTCTTCCGAGCTTTGCACATTATCCTAGATTTTATTTGAAGGTAATACATCAGATATCATTTTTTTCCATCAAAAAACACTAACAGACTTGACCTATTGCATCAGTCCTCATCTGAGGAGATTATCGGGGCAGACCCCTTGGCTCTTGATCCAGGGATCTCGGTTCTCTGTTGCATCATCCATTTAATCTCCCTTAACATTTGTTCCATTCTTCCCAGGATGAGATTGTTGCAAGAGGCCTGAATCTGTACTGCTGCTATTTCCTTAAGAAGCACTGATTTCATGTTTTCCAACTCTTCCTGATTCTGATTCCATAACTGCTTGTTCCGCTGCCTCCTTTTCCCCTCTTCTTCCTCCTGGATAGCCCAATTCATTTCCATAGCTCTGGCTACCACATGCTTCATTATCCAGTAATGTTTAATCGACTTATTGAAAAGCGAGTTGCAGCTACGCGAATTACCTAGGTCTGGCACTATGGCCTTCCACTCTCCCTTGGGGACCTCCTGGTTCGAGCTGATAGATCTCAACTCTCTTTCCCAACCGTTTATCTGCTCCTGAATTTCGGGCGGGTTCCCCACCATGTAAGCGTTTATCATATACATCCTATGCTCAGCCTCCAATTTCCTTCCTCTCCTTTTCGGATTTTTACTGGTTCCCTCTTCCTATTTTGGAACCTTTTTCACTTTCCGCGGGGCCATCTCTTTTCTTGACTGAATGCTACGCTTTATGGAGTCTTTCTTACCTAGCAAGAAATAATACCATAAATCAGTAACACGGTTTAATATTTGATTTTTAATCCATTTACTTACCACCCTTTCCTTTCCAGAATTGTGGTTTCTAGGGGTTTGAAAATGGTGTAACAGTCCCAAACGCACCAAGGGCCAGCTTGTAATTCGGCCCAATTCATTTCCGCCACTTAAAATGGACACAGGAACCCCTCGTTGCCCTTGTTTCTGCCTTTCTGAGGGCCTGTGAAGATCATCTCTTCTCTCTGGCTGTCAATAGGCACGGATTCTCCTATTTTCCTGGGATTTCCTACTCTTTATCCTTCTGGTATTTTCTACAGGAATGAGAGGATCAAGGGTTCTGCTGCTTACAGGGTTATCTCGTCTTCCCGAGGTTCCACCCTTCCCCACCCTAAGAGCTTTCCTGGGTTTGGGTTTTCCTTTCCTCAAGAGGCCTTGAGTCATTTTCCCCAAATGACCAGTAGATCTCCTTGGAGCTAGGACTTTCTGGCTTGCACCTCTTGTCCAGTAAGGACACTGCTTCCCAGGTCTAAGGTTTCCTACTGACAGGCTATGTCTACCTTCTGATTTCAGCCTCATGGTTACCTCAGGAAAATTACATAGACTCCTACTTCTAACTACAAAGAGAATGACTGAACAGGAGAATGAGTCTACATACCACCTTTACCCACCATTGTCGTAGTCTTTGTCTAAGCATTGCTCTTGTCTACCACCTTTTTTTGTTCCCTCCTTCTCCGTGCTCTGCTGCATGAAAATTCCTAATGCGACCTCAGGCCCTCATTGGTTTATTCCTATCCTACTATCCCTTCTAACCTCCACCTATCCTGTTTCTTTCCTGGCACTCTTTCTCGAGTCCTTTCCTCGGGATGTGCCTCGATCGTTCTGTCTGCCTTTACTCCTCATAACTCCTACGTCCTCCCGGTTTCTCCTACTGTATACTTTCTGTCCTTCTACTGCCACTTGCGATCGCTTCTCTGACCCTTTTCCTGGCTCCACACTTGCCCTCCACCATCTCATACCTTGATTGTGCCTTTGCTGGTTTCTTAGGATACAATCTGTACCTGCCCTGCTCCGTGAGCTGCCCTACTCCGTCACCTGCCCTACTCCATTCCTTTCTCACGTGTGGCCTATCTGTCATCATTGGCTGTATCCTTTCCTCGCGTCTGCCACTTGCTTCTTTTTCCTTAACATTCCTCTCTGGATCACTATTGCCACCATTATTGACGTCTAGGAGTTTCTGCAACTGCACCTTCTCCTCTAGGTGAGGGAGCTCTGTTCCTCCGATGTCCATCGACCTTACCCTCTTTTGGCTTCCCCAATTTGCTAACCAATCTGACGGTCTGCTGCCTGTTCGCCTTACGTGTGTGGGAATCATATAGTCTATTCCATTGATCAATTTCCCTATTGCACTGGTTAACCATGCTGTTCTCCAGCTCCTGCTAATCTTTTTCGCCGGTGTCTTATTTTGCAGTTGTTTTACCATGTCAATTACCAGTTTCGAATTGCCTTCAATTTGAAGGTTCTGGTGCTTTTCCCGAATGGCAATTTCGAGTCCTCGTTTCAATGAGTGTAACTCCACTTCATTGTTCGTTGCATCTCCACAATCCATAGCGAAAATTCTCATATTTTTCCCTCCGTCGTTCCTGAATAGCCCCCCTATTCTTACTTCTCCTGGGTTGCCTTTTGCTACCACGTCAAAGTTTAGCTTGACAAATCCTTGCAGTGGATGCCTGTAAGTGTTTATCTCTTCAACCTCTCTCTTTTGGTTTTTACTTTGGGTTCTGTCTATCATGCTTTGTTTTAATTGTAACCTCTGCAAGATTTTCTCCTCTGTTCAGTTAATCATCTAGTCTTCATCATTCCACCTTTCTGTTAAAATTGTTTCTCTGGTATTTTGGATTGTTTGTTTCCATATTTTGACTGGGATTCTCTTTTTTTCTTTAAAGATTACGGTATTTCTTTCCTTCCAGATGTTCCATAGCACGAACCCTACTGACATCATCCATGTGCGGTTTAAGACCTGGTTCTGGTAAGGTTTTCTTGGCCAATTTTCCAAAGTATTTTTTATATTATGGTAGTTTCTGTGACAATTTTCAAACAGTTGTTGGTGAATACTCCATAGGTTGCTACTGACAGTGCAGCTATTGGTTAGGTGCTCCATCATCTCCTCCGGTTCATGGTAGAGTGCGCATTGTGAGGGTCCCTGCATGCATTTTTTCCGAATTTGATCCCAGGTTAGTGCCCGTCCATGGTGTAAAATCCATAGAAAGAAGGTAACTTTAGTTCAAGTCTTGATTTTCCAAATGTTTTTTTCCATTTTTTTAATTCTATCTATTGATTATGCTCTGCCTTTACGTAATACCCTTCTACTATAGAGAATGTACCTTTTATTCGGGTTCCCCATTTGAGTATATCCTGCCTTGTTTTAACCGCAACTTTCCTGGATGCCATTTCTTTGTTATAATCTCCCCAACTTGCCATCTTTGGGACTGCTACCCAATCATCCTTTTGCTTCCAATTTTGCCAGTATTCCCTTATGCTTGGTTTCCAAAAGTTTCCAACCAATTGCCCCTCTGTTCGGGAGGTAAATTCTTGGATTTCTTGGAGGGCTTCTTTATGGAGAAGCTTTTCTCGCTATTGCCAGGATTCCTCCCAGAATTTGGCTGTATCCCCCTCTCTTACCTCCCAAAAGCTGTAGTCTCATATCAAATCTTTATTATTCCTGGCCAAGTTCCATGTTTCTGATCCTTTTTCCTCTGTTTGGCTTCTCATTTTGTCTTCTGGTTTCTCTTCTGCCTCGTATTTCTTCTCCCAAATTTTCTTCCATAGGTCCTGTCTGCCATGTGTCCACCTCCACCACAGTTTTGCACCCATCACTTGGTTGAGTATATAAGGGTCCCGCAAACCTAAGCCTCCATCTTTGATAGGTTTGTTGAGCCATTCTCAAGAGAGTAATGCCCATTTTCGTGTTTTACCTGTTCCTTGCCATAAAAATTTCTTAAACATATCTACTAATTTTTGACAAATAGATTTAGGAACAGCTTGACTAGACATCTGGTATATTGGGATGGATTGCAATACTGCTCTTAGTAGGATTATCCAGCTAGGGGTATTCAGGGACCGAAATGTCCAATTATCTATCTTTTTCCTTATCTTCCAATTATCTATCTTTTTCCTTATCTTGCCTATGAGAGGTCCCCAGTTCGCTACTCTGTACTAATACTCATTGAGCACTATGCCCAGATACTTTGCTGGGAAGCTTCCTACTCTGAATCCCATTGTTCTAGCCAAGAATCTTTGGGATGCTACTTGAGTGTTAAAGAAGAATATTTCTGATTTCTCATTGTTAATCTCTGTCCCTGAGGCTTTTGTGAACTCAGATAGAATTTTTAGGATCTATTGGGCTTCCTTAAGAGTGGCTTGTCCGTAGATCATTACATCATCTACGAATTGCTGGTGCGTTATAGGGATTTCATTACCCCAAATTCGCAAGCCCTTTAACTGTTCATTGGCCAAGCACACTTTCACTAGCTTGCCGAGACCTTCTACTACTAGAATGAATAAAAACGGGGAAAGGGGATCACCTTGTCTAAGCCCTCTCTTGGGATTAAAGGCTTCCGAAGGGGTTCCATTTTGCATAACTGACATCATAGGGGTGCTCACCATTGACATTATCCATTTCACCCATCTCTCGTCAAAGCCATGAGCCCGTAGGATGCCCCCCAGATACTCCCAGCTAAGACGATCATAAGCCTTTGCCAGATCCAGTTTTATTACCATGCCTTTGCTTTTGGAGTTTTTCAGTGAGTGTATTACCTCGTGAGCAACTAATACACCATCCGTTATTTGTCTTCCCTTAACAAAACCAGTATGCTCCTGAGCGATGAGGTCAGGCAAGATTTGTTTAAGTCTGTTTACCATTATTGTAGCTAGTATTTTGTATACTACGTTACATAGGGATATTGGTCTGAATCCCTGGGGTTCTTCCGAATTCTCCATTTTCAGAATCAGAGCAAGGAAGGTGGTGTTTAGGGTTGGATGCATGCGCTTTATGCATCTTGATTCTTCCACAAGGTCCTGGCTCATGAAACTCCACGAGGCTTGGTAAAATTCAATAGTAAATCCATCAGGCCCCAGGGCCTTGTTCTTCGCCATTTTTTTTACCACTTCCTCCACTTCTTCTTTTGTGATCACCCTGAGTAGAGCCAGATTTTGTTCTCTGGTCACTTTTTTAGGAATATGTTGGCACACATTAGTAATTTCCTCCTCCTTGCATGTATTAGGTTTTGTTAAGATCCCTTTGAAGTAATCTACCAGTAACTTCTCCATTTCTTCTTGTTGAAGTACCCTGTTCCCTTGATTGTCCTTGAGTGAAAAGATTCTATTACACTGTCTATGATTCAACATTGCTTTGTGAAAGAATTTTGAATTTTTCTCCCCTTCTTTCAACCACTGGACTCGTGATTTTTGTTTCCACATAATTTCTTCCTACTTTCTTCTTTCCTCTATTTGGTTAATCACCCTCCCTTCCTCCTCTGCCAGCTCCTCACTTATTCCTCCCTCTATGATTTATTGTTGGATTCCCTCCATTCTTATCTGTAGTTTTTCTTTCTCTTTTTGGACGTTACCAAATTCCTCTATGTTCCATTTCTTTTTTCCCTTTTAGGTCTTTTAGTCTTATTTGGAATGTATGCATTTTGTTTCTACCTTCCATGCCAGTTTTACTCTCTTGCCACCAAGTTTTCATCTTATCTATGAATTCTGGATCTCTTAGCCAAAAGGCCTCAAACCAAAAAGACCTTATTTTGTTCTGAGGGGACATAGCAATCTCCAATTTAATAGGCCAGTGGTCTGACCCTATAGATGGGAGAATGGAAGCTTCATAGCAGATGTCCTTTCCTATTAATTTTTCAGATGCTAGCAATCTATCTAGTCATGACGCTATTTGTTTGTTCCCACCTCTTCTGTTATTCCAGGTAAATTTTCCATTGATAGTTAGAATGTCCACCAACCTTAATTCTATTTGCAAATCTCAGAATCTCTCCATCTCCGGGTCTTCCCTCTGTACTCCTCCTTTCTTCTCTTCTTTGGATGTTGTCATATTGAAGTCTCCTTCCATAATCCACATCTGTTCTTGATGCATATTCCCAAGCTTTTGCATATGAGTGAGAAATAAGCCGCGATCTACTAGGGTGTGGGGCCCGTAGACTGCTGAAACTAAAAACCATTCACTTTGACCTATGAGTTTAAACTTTCCTGTAAGGATTTTGGGCATTCCTATCCATTAGTCTGTTATGACTTCTGTTGGATTCCAGATGACTGCTATCCCTCCCGCACTTTCTTTAGCATATATGGTTACTTGCTCATATCTAGGTTTAATTTTATTTAAAATTTCCTCCATCTTTTGTCGTGAGATTTTAGTTTCCTGAAGCAGCATAATCTGTAGTTTGTCTTTTCTCAACCATTCTGGTAGATGTCTTTGCTTCCCTTTACTATTTAGACCTCTTATATTCCATGATGTCAATATCATTGAGGGGTTTGGTTGAGGTTTTGGAACACTGTCGAAAGCGGAACTACTCTCCCTTTGTTCACTAAAATTTCCCCCATTAATTGTATGGAATCTTTAATATTTTTCCGTCCTCATTTTTATCCCTCCTTTTACTTGTCCTTGCTAGTCTGGTCGACTGTCCTTCTGATTCTCTTGATGTTCTTCAATCGCTATTTTGTCTTTTTCCTGTTTAGCTTGATATTGCTGGAATGTTTCCGCATAGAGTCTTTTCGGGTCTTTGGGGATAAATCACTCATCCAAGTTTCTCCATTCATTTAATAGCTTTCTCAGGACTTCTTCTTCTATACTTAAGTCTTCCCCCCTGTTTATCTCCATTTATGTCTCCATGTTTTCTGTCTGTTCTTCCTGTTCTTTACCTTTTTTTGGAATATCACTCGGTGCTTTCCTCTTAGTATGGGTCCTTTCGCTACTGGAGTTGGTGTCATTCCCTTTGTCTTCTTGGTATTCCATGGTTTGATCCTCATCTTTCCCTTCTTCTTGGAGGATTTCAAAGCTATTTTATTTTCCAGGGTTTGTTTGTTGTACCTTCTTTCCTTCGTTTGAGCTTTCTTTGGTAGATCTCTTTCTACTCTTTACCTCCTGGAATCCTTCCTGGTCTGTTTGTTTTTTCTGCTGCTGCTTATCTTTCCTCTCGTCTTCTTCCTTTGTTATGGGGCACTCTTTGAACAGGTGTCCATATTCATGACATCTACGACATCTAAAAGGTATATGTTCATAATCCAGGGTTTGCTGCCAAACTTCGTCTTGGTACTCTAACTCCACTGTATCTGGGATCGGGTTAGCAATGTTCATTTATACACATATCCTAGCATATGAAGTATACCTTCCCTTTTTTGTAGTTTCCGCTATTTTCACAAAACTCCCTATCGCGTTTCCTATCCCTTGCAAAATTTCTGGGTCCCAGAAGTCCATCGGTAAACCAAATAATCTAACCCATACCGGTGCTGCTAAATTTTTTTCCTTATCCGGGTTATAGCACTCTTACCAATATCTCATGAATAGAGCAACGTTATAGTAAAAATAAGGGCCATTCTCAAACACTCTTTCTTTGTCCTGCAAGTTAGAGAAGATTACAGTAAAGAAGCCTTTTGCTCCCAGCTGCAACTCGATGTGTCCTAGGGGCTGCCATTTTTGCTGAATCCATCTGGTGAGGTCTTTTGCAGACGACCAGACTCCAACAAACTTGCAGATCATGGCGTGATCCTTCATGTAGCTTTTGTACTTTTCCAGCTTATTTGGCGGGATTACGAATCGTGGTTTCTCCTCCGCACATGGCAGACATTTTCCCCTTCTGCTCACCTGCCAGGTCGCACATAGGATAGGGCCTTCATTCTTCTTCTCTATTGCTGGCTGACTATTTTGTCGTTCTACCGCAGCATCTCGATAGGAGGGGATCTCTCCCCTCCTGACCGCTTCCGTCATGACCGTTGCTCTCGGTTTCCCCGCTTGTCTTTTGCTATTACTCTCTGGTTTCTGCACTGTTAACTATCTTGGTTTCTCCCTGTTGCTTTACCTCCTGGTCACCATTAGGTTTTAGTTGTAGAGCTCCTCCGGTTGATGTGATTTTTGAATTTTATATTTAAAAGATATTTCATTTATGATATATAATAACATTTTTTTTAAATATATTTTAAAATGTAACATGTTAATTAATAGATATACATGTTAAGCTCGACTGGATGTAAATAATACTTTCAATATAATAATTAAATTGAGATCTAATTTAATAAATACTACAATCATTTAATTTAAAACAATAATAAAAAAACATTTTGCAATTATAGTGTCATTTATTTTATTAAGAGATTTCATTTATATTTATATTTATTTTATTCGATTTAGTTGAATGGTTTGAGATAATTTAATTAATTTTTAAATATAAAATAATTTATTAATTAGTAAAAATAAGATTGAAATAGTTGATTTATTAAATAAATGAATAAACCTTAAAATTATAAGTTGGTTTTGGTGATTTTTTATGTTTTTTTTAAAAGATATTTTGGTTAATTTAATTATAATTTATTTGAAAATTAAAAAAATATAATAATTTTAAATTATTAAATTTAAGTAATTTTTATTTTTATTTTTATTTGTATTTATTTTTTTTATTTTTTTTTAATCAAACACAAATCATTATAAAATATAAGAAAGGTAGTGTTAGAGTATTTTTTAAAATTATTTAGTTTCTCTAAAAGTTATTTTTGTATGAAATAAGTTAATTAGTTAATATGAACCTATTATTTAATGGAGTTGTCTATAAGCTATTTTTTTAGAGTTTTCTGTGTTGGAATCTAGTGGAAAAATTGAGGTGAAATCTTGATTTGTATTAGTTAAAATAATTTTTTGACTGTATATATGGATTCATCAACATTAAAAATCCTATGGCACTTCTATTGCACAGGATGTACCCATCAATCTTGTGATTTCAATGAATTCCGACAGGATTTTAGAGAAATTAAACCAGAAAAACATACAGAAAATCCACCCAAAAAACTTCCAAAATATCGCACTAAAGACAATTCCTTACTTAATATATCTAAATTTAATGAAGTGTGAAAGCTTTCCCTTTAATATTATTTGCAAAGAGTGTAGTTTTCAACTCAAAGAGTGTAGTTTTCCTTCTATAATATAATAATGACGAGTCATATAAAAACAAAAATAAATCAAATACAATATATTAAAATACAATACCACCGAACCAATGAAGTCCCTATAAGACTGCAGATACATCTCCGAACTTTGCCATACTATGTTGTTCAAATTAAGTAATCTCTCCATGTATTACAAGAAGAAGAGGACGAGAATGTAAAAGAGTTTTGCGTCTCGGTGTTTAATGTGCCGAAAGAGTTATTGGCAGAGAAGCCGGAAGCCTACATTCCTCAAATGCTTTCCATCGGCCCCTTTCACCACCGGAACTCTGAGCTCCACTATATGGACCGCTACAAATTGGCAGCTGCTTACAGATTTGAGAAAAAAATGAAGGGACCAGCAAAGTTTCGGTCTGTCGTTGTGGAAGAATTTAAAAAATACGACTGGCAAATCCGGAGCTGCTATCACATGGTCGTGGACTATAAGGAAGAGACCTTGGCGTGGATCATGGCTCTGGACGCCGTCTTCCTTCTTGAATGTTAGCAGTTTTATGTGAGGCACGCTGACCAAAGCTCTCACTGGGAAGTCAAGCCCCTGGGACGCGAGACTGGCACCAGTGCCCTCTACAATTCCATTTTCAAAGATTTGATGAAGCTCGAAAACCAATTGCCGCTTTTTCTACTGAGAAAGCTTCTGGACTTGAAGTTGGGTTGTAAAGTTGAGGCAGAGGAGAGGTTATCCAGCCTGCTACGTCTGGTTTTCGAAGAAATATCGCCTTTCAGTTTCAAGTTGCCTGATAGTTCAAATCTCCGTATAAAGGAAAGACGGCACATGCTGGAGGCGCTGTACTACTGTATTGTCCCTGTTTCCAACATTGAAATTCCAATTCGATTTGAGGAAGAAAACGATGCTCCTTATCCAGCAGACATGTCAACCGTTACTCCAATTCTAATTGAGGAAGAAATTGATTCGCCTGATTCAGCGGATAATCCAACCGTTACAGATGATTCGACTAATTCAGAGGATAATTCAACCGTTACAGAAGCCTTCAGTTCGCTCTGGGACATTCTCCCCTCTATTAAAGTTGGCCCCTTTCGATTTCTCACCCAATTGCTTCGTCAATTTCTTAACTGGGGGCCTGCGCAAGTTGGGATGAAGTTGCCGTTGCAAGTTTTTCTGAGTTCGTTTAAGAGAATCAATAAAGATGCAATGGGAAGTGGGAAGAATCCTCTATTAAGATCATACCGCCCTCTCGATACGAACTGAATATTCCTTCTGTGGCCGATTTATATTTTGCAGGAGTGAAATTCTCTCCTGCTGATGGTGACCTCACCACAATCAAATTTGACGAGAAAACTGCAACGCTTTACCTCCCCAAAGTAAAGTTGGATACCAACACAGAGGTAATCCTCAGAAATCTGGTGGCATTCGAAGCTTCCGCTGCGTCTGGTGCGCTTGTTTTCAAGCGATATATCGATTTCATGAACGGTATGATCGACGGAGTAAAAGATGTGAAATTGTTGAGAGAGAGCGGAATTATTTGTAACTACCTCCACAGTGACGCAGAGGTTGCCTGCCTGTGGAACAGCATGGGTAAGTGCGTTCGTGTGACAGAAGCTGGATATTTAGACAAAGTTATAAAAGATTTAAATCGATATTATAGTAGAAAATGGAAAGTTCGGATGGCAGAGTTTGTGAATAATTATATATTCAGTTCGTGGAAATTCATCTCTCTTGTAGCTGCTGCGATACTTCTGATCATCACTTGTTTGCAAGCGTACTGCTCTGTCTATGATTGCAAAAGCTGGATGACGCAGTAGAGGTACGCAGCAGTATCTTGAAAGTGCGCAGCACTGAAATGCAGGAGTGCCGTTTACAATATTTATGTTTGTCTTTCTGTGGGGTTGTGGAATGATTTGGGCGTTGCCAGAATCCTGCTGTTGTTAGAGGTGAACACGTTACATCAAATCCGATATAATTGTGTTTAGTGTTTGGAGTTTATCCTGGTGGATTCCAACAGAGAAGTATGAAGTGGTAAAAATCAATTTGAAAGAGGAGGATAATTTCTCTGTTTGTTTTCCATATGGTATTTTACGCACATCCGTAACAGAGTGCGGTTAAAAAGAGTGGCTTTTCACGCCAAGTTTGGTTATGTGAATCAGTGATATGAGGTTCAACTGTAAGTTTCCAGGGTGTAATCCATGAGATGAAGGTTCAAATTTCATTGAGTATATATATGACCTGTTCTGTCTTGGTTAGAAGAGTAGGCGACCCCATAGCGGACGCCTCGGTTCTTGTTGAGACATAAGTTTCCTGCTATTGTGCAGCTTGCAGGCTGTTGCAAGTGGCGTAGTAAATCTTTTGATTTGTGTATACTCCTATGAATATTCTAGAATATTTAGTGGAGGTAAAATCAGTACCATCCACTTAATATCTGGGGTATTTAATAGCTAACGAAAAACATTTAACATCTCTCATTGTTGTTCTGGGAGACTCCCTCATTCTTAATCAACATTTGGTGAATAGTTCCTTTCCAAGGGGAAAGATATTAGAAAGTTTCCATTCAGACCGTACTAATCATATATTATATATAGATATATATATGAATGATTTATTATATATAGATATATGTGATTGATTTATATATATTAGTATAAGTATATAAATTAAATTATTAGGAAATTTATACAACAATTTAAAAATTAAAATATTTATTATAAAGATTTATTTTATTTTATTATGGAAAGTTTTTGTTTGTTTATTTGCAACCAAAGTTTTTAAAAATTATATTTCAGAGATTCATTATTATGAATATGTTTTGCTTGTGTATTTGCAAAAGAGTTCTTAACACAATTTCATCCACTAATATAATGGTTTATCAAGACTACATGCTCAATATGACATGTTCTGACACTACATTTTCCTTGATTAATTAATTTAAGATAAATTAATTTAAAACGCACTAATATAAATATTACTATTACTATGAATATTTAAACATATTTCATTAAGTTTAAATTTCTGTCATTCTCTTAACAATTACAAATAATTAAATAAAAATTATTAAAAACCTATTATAAAATAAATTACCTTGTAAAAATAATAAAAAACCTATTATAAAATAAAAACCCCTATTAAAAATAAATAAATAAAATATTTTTGGCTATCTCTAATCTTTACATTAAAATTTGGGCTTCCCAAAGTAGTGACTTAGTCCGGCCAAAAACCAGGAATCTAAATCCCAACGCAATACATCCTTCGTCCTTTATGAAATTGAGTTCACAAGAGACATAAACTAGCAATTGCACCAAATGTTGCAAAGGAAATGCCGCAAGGCATAAATTGAAGAAGAATCCTACCATATAAAACATCATTGAAAATAAAAATTCTGGCGGATTGTAGATTCTAGAGAGTACTCCCTAAATTTTGATCCTTTTTGAAGGGGATTATTGAGAGAAATCACTATATATTTCTAGAGGGCTCTCGCCAGATATCATATACATTTGTTACACAACGCATGGAAACAAGTTGTATCCACATTTCATAAAAATATATATCAGGGTTTTGCAAATTATCAAGGTGGAGTTTTCCATATTTTTTCTCACTACACTAACCCTAGTCTGTTTGGAATGGCCATGAGATGTTTAAGTATGCAAGTAAGAAATTGCACAAAATTCATGAACTGATTTGCTACCAATTCCTTTGATAAGCTTGCCAATGGTTGAACTAAAATAAAAGGACATATAATTGCATTGAAACAGGAAACAAAATGCAATTTAGTTTTTCGGATTAAAAATGAAAATGATGTTATTACATCATTTCATCATCGTTACTAATACAATGGTATAAGTGAAGCAATCCTCAGAGAAATGTAGATAATTCATTTAATTAAAGCAACTTAATGGGGAAATGCCTGCGAGGCCATTAGACCTACAACTCTCACATGAGAGGAGTTGTTGTCCCCAACCGACCATCGTCCCTTGAAAAATTTGGGTACGCTCTAGCCTTCCTAGGGATGAGTCCTCTGTCCTCGCCCTTCATTCATCCTAAAAATCACTGCAACATAGATGAAAGCATTACACAACATAGAAAGATTATACCTCATGAGACAAGTCTCAGTAACATAAATAGGAATTACTAGGGATCTTGCACAATAGTAAAACTCTTTGACATGCGATCCAAATTTTCGTGCATTAGCCAAAGCTTGGTAATCAAGTTTTCAAAACAGATGCAGAAATTCATTTAGCATCTATTATTGAAAGAATGAAAGTGCAAAGTGAACCTCTAGGAGAAAATTGAGAAAATCGTTTGTAAAGTTTAAACTATATAAAGTAGAGTGGCAACTAACAATGTGTTCATTGACATGATTGGGAAAATTATTTGAATTGAAGTTAATGATTGAGATTCAAAACCCACTTCAGCCATCCAAGGAAAGCAATAATGTATGTGGTACCAGACAAAGTTATCAAAACCGGAACCAAAAAATCCAAACTATCACACTAGACTGGAACCAAGAATAAAACTGGTTTGAAAAACTGCTTGACTTCAAATACTGGAAAAAGGAGAAAATTTTCATAAAATAACATATATATTCCTGTATGTCACATAAATCCAAAACATTCAATTCCAAATATGCAAATCTTTCTCAAGTATTTAGCATGTAAGGGTAAAAATAATCTTACTCGAATTAGAAGTTACCACATCAGAGAGAAAGGTGTTGTAACTTGTTATTCTATAGAAAATTATAATCTTAATCTTGTAAAACATGTTTTAAAGCTGTTACCTTATTTAATTACTTATGTTAGAAGACTCATGTAAAATATTTCAAATGCATTAGCATATTTAATTCTAACATCAAATATTATTTCTACAAATTACATATTGCATTCCAGTGAATTCTTCAGGATTATTTCTACCAATTACATAGTAACATACTGCATTCGAGTGGATTCTCCAGGCTAGAGTGTTCTAGAGAATTGTAAAGAGATTCACTATAGATTTTAGAGAGTACTTCGTAAATTTCGATCCTTTCTGGAGGATTATATATTCTAGAGAGTACTCCCTAAATTTTGATCCTTTCTGAAGGATTATTGAGAGAAAACACTATATATTTCTAGAGGGCTCTCCCCAGATATCATATACATTTGTTACACAATCCATGGAAACAAGTTGTATCCAGATTTCATAAAAGGATATATCAGGGCTTCACTAATTATCAAGGTGGGGTTTTCCATATTTTATCTCACTACACTAACCCTAGTCTGTTTGGAATGGCCATGAGAAGTTTAAGTATGCAAGTAAGAAATTGCACAAAATTCATGAACTAATTTGCTACCACTTCCTTCGACAAGTTTGCCAATAGTTGAACTGAAATAAAAGGACATATAATTGAACTGAAACATGCAACAAAATGCAATTAAGTTTTTTGGATTAAAAATTCAAATGACATTATTGCATCATTTCATAATCGTTACTAATATAATGGTATAAGGGAAGCAATCCTTAGAGAAATGTAGAGAATTCTTTTAATTAAAGCAGATTAATGGGAAAATGTCTACCATACCATTATACCTTCAATTTTCATATGAGACGACCTATTGTCCCCAACCCACCGTCACCTAAAAAATTTGGGTACGCTCTAGCCGTCTTGGGGATGAGTCCCTAGTACCTTCCCTTCAATCTTCCTGAAAATCACCGCAACATAGATGCAAATGTTACATAAAATAGCAAGATTATACCTAATGAGACAAATCTCAGTAACATAAATAGGATTTAGTTGAGATCCTGCAATCTTATAAGTAAAATTATGTTCACATATACAATTGGCTGACTAAGGATATCTTCCAGGAACTCCTCTCATTAACGAGAACCGAAATAAACCAATTGAGGATGACATGCCTGACGCCCTAACTATCTTCCCATTCAAGATTGACGCACCTCTGTATCTAGATTCAAAGTTCAAGGTTAACAACTGAATCCACCCAAACAACAACTGAGTATCTATATGGATGGATTTGGGAACCAAACCCATTGTACAATTCAATATGTTTTAAGTATGGTACAACAATTGACCTGTTTTTATTTGATCAAACTATCAATGTCTAGAGGAGCATATTTATGCATGATGATGTTGCTTTCATGAAAAGAAACGCAACATTCAAAGATTTATTCATTGTTGTTTTTTCACTAATGAATATAGAGAATTTGCATTAGAGGACATGTGAAATTCACCTTGATGAACAACAGAAATATAATTTTGAGAGAGAAAGAATAGGAAAATAATTATTGGACATGCATCATATAGTGCCTACTAAAAGCCCTTTGTCTATCTAGTAGTATGATAGCATAGTTTGTGCTCTGGAGAGCATCAAACTAGAAATCAGAAGGTTGCATGTTCTATTCACAATCACCGCATTGCAGATTTTGTAATTCATTCTTCAAAAAGTTTGTTGAACTGAATAGATAAATGAAGGAAATCCCAGGAATTAGTATGACAAAAGAAAAGCTTATTCTACATGCCAAACTATAACACTCAAACAGGCATTTGTCAAATACTTGTAACAGAAGGTGAAACTCAATGACTTCATCAGTAACTTAAGTTTATCTACAATTAATTCTTTCAATGTATTTCCATTTATTCCAACATTATTGTGGCAAAGGACACAAGATATTTAGAATCAAATCGTGATCAAGGAGCCTGAATCTTGACTATTTTCTCAATCATCCTTGGCTGGCTTCATTTCACTCTTTATTTCTTGAATTTCACTCTTTATTCCTTGACTAGCCAACTCCCAAGAATGTGACTCAGTTCAGAGAACTTGATAGAATATCCAATTTATATAGGAAGTTTTGTCAAGGGTTTTGGAAGCATCATGACACACCCTCACTGATCCTACCAATAAGGATCGATTTAAATGGACAAAGGGGGTAGAGGGGCTACCTTCTTATCTATGAAAACTGTAACACTCAAGCAGGCATCTGTCAAATACTTGTAACAGAAGGTGAAACTACAAGACTTCATTAGTAACTTAAGTTTGTCTATAATTATTTCTCTCAGTATATTCATTTATCCCAACATTATTGTGGCAAAAGACACAAGATATTTAGAATGAAAAACTGTTAGTTTTGCTTCCTATCAAATTGTGATCAAGGAACCTGAAGCCTAACAATTTTCTCAATCATCCAGGGCTGGCTCTGTTTCACTCTTTATTTCTTGAATTTCACTCCTTATTCCTTGACTGGCCAACTCCCAAGAATGTGACTATGAGTCATTTGAGAGAACTTGATAGAATATACATTTTATATAGGAAGTTTTGTCAAGGGTTTTGAGGATTGATTTAAATGGATGGAGGCCATAGAGGGGCTACCTTCTTACAAATGAAAAAGGCCTAGCCCTGTATTTGCACTGCGAGACTTCTCGCGGACTTTTGAAGTGAAATATGACACTTTGAGCACTGACATAAACAATGTGGTCATGGAAAGTCATCAACCCATTGCCTTTCAAAGTAGAAATTGACAGACAAGGAGAAGTTGTTATGCATCTATGATAAGGAAATGTTGGCCCTTATGCATGTTGTGCAAAAATTCAAGCCACATTTATTGGGACAACAATTCAAAATTACAACAAATCATGAAATGTTGAAGTATTTAGTATCTTAGTGGAATTTTAGTGAACCAGTAGGAAAGTAAACTACAAGGTTTTTACTTTGCAATTCAGTACAAAAAAGAAATAAATAATGCCTCAGCAGATTTCTTATCTATGCAACCTAAGCTACATGCCATATCTATGGTAGCACTGGGATGGAGAAAAACATTATTCGCTGAATATGAAAATATTCAAAGGATTAGAGTTTTGCTAATATGCTAAAAAACTCAAAAAGGACCCATGATAAAGGCAATGGGTATACATTTTCAGGCAACCTCATTTTTTATATGAATTGCACATCTCTAGTATAGAAATCTAGATTTTAAGAATGCAATGATAAAATAATGCTATTCCTCACCTACTGCTGGTCAATTATGGTAAGCTGCAAGACAATGAATTGGGTCTATCCTGATTTAATACTAAATAGTGATGTATCAAGGTATTCAAGATCCATCCTATCTTGCTTCATTCAAATGCATCAATTGATACTTGGGCAAGCCCATATGAAAATCATAGAATATATATCGTAGGTAACAACGAATACCGTGACTAAAAGTTATAAAGGGAATAAATTATAATACATTAACACTCACCAATAACACTCACGATACTAATGGCCCTTATAACCTGCCTAACGCAACTATAATAAACCACTAGAGTTTGCCTAATTCGAGCAAGAAATTAACAAAGAAAGGTACACATAAAGAATCATGGTAATATGAATGCAAATACTAGAAGCAGGAGGAATAAGGCCAATACTAGGAATGTGTATTTGATTTAAGAAAATACAGAAGGATGGTAGCATACCAACCTTAGGTCCTCCATCGCGATGGCCACGCTTCGAGCAGATTGGTGATCAGACCAGTGGGCTACATACCTTGAAATGGTTGGATGGAAGCGACCCACCCTGACTTCTCTCTAATGTCAAGCAACTTTGGTAGTTGACCATTCATTACATTATAATTAGGTGCACATTAGGTCATCATCTCAATAAACATCTTCTCACCATTGGCATTCAACGAACAAGGGCATGAGAGGGTCTTTACTTTGAAATTCAATACAAGGGCATGAGAGGGTCTTTACTTTGAAATTCAATACAAGGGCATGAGAGGGTTTTTATTTTGAAATTCAATAAAATAAGGGCATAAAAATTCCTCTAGCTCAGATTTCTTATCTATGCTATCTAAGCAGATTTCTTATTGGGTGCAAAGTGCTTGATCAGCTCAATAAAAATTTGCTCATCATTGGTATCCCAAGCAACAAGAATGTCCAAATTCATATGAATTTGTTTCAAGTTAATATTCTATAGAATGAAAGGAAAGAGCCTACCCTAAACTACTCATTAGAACAAATCACATACTTAGAATTTGCCTCGCCTTAGAGTAAACAAAAATGCTAACCCCTGCCAAGTATTTGAACCTTCTTTTCTTGGCTATGCTAGGCCAACCCAAGCACACCTAGTGCGGGTTCATCCTAGACAACTTGCTTAAACTTAGATAGGTAAGGACACCATCTGTGAAACCATATATTTTTTAAATAGGTCTTGATTAGATATGTTTTCTTACATAATGTGGTCTTTCTGAATCCAAATGTCTTCCTACAGGTCCTGCTCTAGTGTTCTTTTTCCTACCTGGTGTGTTTCCATGTAATGCAGGCCTAGCCTGGCAGGTCTCATTCCATCCATCTTAGATTGGATACCAGCAATGTCTCTCTAGGACTATTAAGTCTATCCATACTCTTTAAAACCACTTTGTTCAAGTTGTTTCAGAAAAATAATAAATGGAGATTAATGAATATGATTGTTACATGGCATTGAATGGTTAATAATCTCACACCAAGTGTGTTACATTATAAGCTTAGCCCATTAGTTTATAAGCTCAACATCATTTGGATTTTAGGTTACTCAGCCTAATAAGAAACATCCAACTACCAGATTCTGTTTGCAAAATGTGGGGACTAAAAGAATTATAATAAAATTGGAAAAAAAATTAATCAACCTATTGAACATGCACAAATAGTTTATAAAAAAATTATTCTGAAAACCCCAAAATTTTCCTTTTAGTTTAAGCATTAGAAGGCTTCTATATGAGACAACAAGAATAGTTTTCAGTGAATTTGCCACCACCTTTGAGATCATCTTATAGACTATATTACAGAACAATTTTCCTAAAGCCATCCAGGAAGTTAGCATTTTATATCTTTGGATTCTTGGAAAAAAAGGTGTTGTCAAAATCTGTGAGGAATCTCTCAGATCTTCTTGATTCTTCCACCACTCTCCAGGACCCCCCTTAATGATGTCACATCATTCCTATAAAATATAAGTCCAGAAGCCAACCAAACCAAGAGCTTTGTTCTTCTTCGTTGAGAAAAGTGTTAACTAAACTTCTTCTAATTTCAATTCCTCTTGTTCCTCTTCCGAATCAATTTATCTTTCTAATTTTCTTCTAATCCTTAAAGAGTCTTCCATTTGAGAGTAAGAGGCATTTCATTTTATCGACTAGTATATTTGCAATGAAAAAATTGAGTGTTCTTGTCACCTTTCTTCAACTAGGGTTACCCTATATTTATACTTTGAGAGAATGTGCTCCTCTCTGTGAACTTTGTCAAGGTCCTCAGAGTCGAGCCTTTGAGAAGGTCCTTTGACAATCCTTACCCTGGATCTCTATTTTCAATTCATCCATATTTTTTCCTATGGCTTCTTTATTCTTAAAAATGCCACCAGAAGCTTCTCTATTTCAATGTGTCAGACCAGGAAGTAACTCCTCAAAACAACTCATTAATATTCATTCAGGTTGGTCTTTATTATATACATGAGGGAGAGACTGTTAATTTCATCTCCCGGTGACTATTCATATTTCCTATTATTTATTTACATCAATTTCAGTTATTTCACCCAATCCTGATGATTAGGTTTCAACATTCCCCCCCAATTTGAAGGGATGTTGGTGAGTCCAAGCATCATTCTGAATCTTTCAAGCTTTTCTCTTCCAAGTGCTTTGGTGAAGATGTCTGCAATTTGCTCATTAGTGGAACAATGTCATAGATGGATTGTTTTGGCTTCAACATGATGTTGAGTCAGATGATATTTAGTATTGATGTGCTTCGTTCGATCATGGAACTTTGGGTTCTTGGCCAACTTTATTGCCGAGGTATTGTCAATCATGAGTGGAGTCGATTGTACTTGTTTTACCTACAAATATTCAAGAATTTTCCTGAGCCACACAATTTCTTTTGTTGCCTTAGCTGCGGCCACATATTTTGCCTCTGTTGTGGAATATGTTGGAACTGATTATTTGTGTGATCTCCAGGAGACAGCTCCTAATCCAAGACTCATAGCATAACCTGAAGTAGATACCCCAGTTTCTTTGTCTCCATCGAAGTCTGAATCAGAGTATCCAATCAAGCTAAAGTCGTCCACTTGTGTATGCTTGATTCCAAAGTCTTGAGTTCCCTTCAAGTACCTTAGAACTCTTTTTGCAGCAGACCAATGTCCCTCACAAGGCTTTTGTACAAACCTGGAGAGGATTCCAACAGCAAATGAAATGTTTGGTATGGTAGTAGTTAGGTAGTTGAGACTTCCTACAAGATGTCTATACTTTGTTGCATCCTTAAATTCTTTTCCTTCAATGGATGTGAGCTTTAAGTTTTGTTCCATGGAGTAGTAAGAGGATTGCATTCTTTCATGCCAAACATGTTCAATAGATCTCCAATGTACTTCTTTTGAGAGAGGAATATGGACTTCCAATGTTGAGTTACTTCAATACCAATATAGTAAGGAACATAGCCCAAATCAGTCATTTCAAAACCTTTCCTCAATTCCTTCTTTGTGGATGTAATGTAGCTTTCATTGTTCCCTGTCATCAAAATATCATCTACATATACCACAAGATATACAACTATTTTGCCAACTTTCTTGACAAATAAAGTTGCATCATCAAGATCATAATGTTTGAAATTGAGTTTCAAAAGATGCTCAGTTAGTTTCTCATACCAAGCTTGTGGTGCTTGTTTGAGGCCATACAAGGATTTCACAAGTTTGCATACATTAAAATGGGCTACCATTCAGACACTCTTTGCCCTAACAGCTCAAAACGGTTGGAAAGTCTCCTCATAATCGACCCCTTCCTTCTGTGCAAAACCTTTTGCCACAAGCCCGGCTTTGTGCTTGTCAAGTGAGCCATCAGCTTTATACTTGTTCTTGTAGATCCACTTGCAGCCAATTGGTTTGGTTCCTAATGGAGGATCAACCAGCTTCCAAATGCTATTCTTTATCAAGGCATCATACTCCTTTTGCATCGCTTCTTTCAATTCATCATGAGAAGCAGCTTCTTTGAAGGAAGTTGGTTCGAAATCTGTAGACAAATTCAATTCACAATCATAAGAAACATCCATATCAACAGGTGAATCAGAGTCATCTACATCACCTCCATTTTGCCAGTTTGAATTTCTAGTTCCTGTCTTTCCAACCTCATCAGGATGAACACTTTCAAGTGTCTTTGTCAGCCACTTTGGGGGACCTTTCTCTTGGGGATCCAGGTTGCTCCGTTGATTGAGTTGGGACTGAATCAAGATTGAGTCTCCCAATTCTATCAATCACATCACTTAAAGTATCATCCATTGTTGGAGTTTCATGCAGGGGAGAGAGTGCTTCAGAAGAAGATTCCATAGGTTGACCTAGTATAGGAATCCCCCCTTCAAGATGTGGAATCTGATTATCAAATTCTTGAAATGATTTTGCATTTGCGAATCTATCCAAGCGATCAAATTGCCGCTCAACAACATTGTCAGTTTTGGATGTTTCAATAAAGATTACATCTCAAGATATAACAAACTTTTTATTGACTTCATCATAGAGACGGTATGATTTGGAGGTGTTTGAATACCCTAGGAAGATACACTTATGACTTCTTGCACCAAGTTTGTTTCTATGTACCTTTGGTATCAAGGCATAATAGGTGGAACCAGAGACCCTGAGATGCTTTACCAAAGGAATGTGCCCATACCACATTTCATAGGGAGTTTTTTTTTTGATACATTAGATGGACATCTATTCTTCATATATACAGCAACTAGAACTGCATCAGCCCAAAAAATCAATTTTACATTTTTGAAAAACATCATGGAGCGCACCATATTTGAGATTGTCCTATTCATTCTTTCAGCTACACCATTCTGTTGGGGATTGTAAGGCACAGTTATTTGATGTTTGGTCCCATGTTGGCGAATATAGTTTTCAAATTCATTTGAAGTATATTCTTTTCCGTTATAAATGCGAATAGAGCCAATATGAGATTGTGCATCATTTTCAATCCACGTATGAAAGTTCTTGAATGTTTGAAAAGCATAAGATTTGTTCTTCAATAAACAAACCCAACACATTCTGGTGTATTCATCCATAAATGTCATCATATATTTATTTCCATTTGCAAAAGGATTAGGCATTGGACCACATAAATCTAAATGAATGAGTTTAAGTTTTCTATGTGCTCTTGGATGTAAATCATGAAAATATTGTTTTCTATTCTTTCCTAGAATGCAAGCATCACATTGCTTAAGTTTCCTAGGAATTGTAGGCAAACCAGTAACACCATTTTTCTTCAACAAGCGGAGGCTGTCATAGTTCAAATCTCCAAATATAGCATGCCATAATAAACTTGATGGAAGTGTACCTTCTTCGTAATGAGAGTTGTATGAGAAATGTTGTGCACCTGGTGGATGTGGACCAAGGACAACAAGTTTCTCTTCAACTGTGGGAGATATAGAACATGATGCAGAAGAAAGTATAGAAGACCAGTCAATTTAAGCTTGATTGTGCCAAGCCCTGATGGCTTGATTCTTAATTGGTCTACAAAGTATACTGCTCCATCAACATTGTTAGTAAATTCTTCAAAAAAATCTTTTCTATGAGTCATGTGGCAAGTTGCTCCTGAATCAAGCAACCAATCTTTTTTCCAAGAAGCAAGTGAAGCATTAAATAAGTCTTCCTTTACTCCGATATTACATTATGCCACAACATAATGAGCAAATTTAGGTGCTTTACCTTTGTCTGTGACATTATTTTTACCTTTGGCTTGGTTTATTTGCTTCTCAATTTTGTCCCAAGGTAACTTGCATGTGGAGGCATCATGTGATCCATTTCTTTTGTAGCGTATGCAGTGCAAATCTTCCCTTTCTCCTTGAGAGTGTCTACCCCCCCTGCCTTTGAAATATCTTCCTCTTCCTCTTCGACCACCTCTTCCTCTGGAAGAATCTTGGGAAAGATTCTTTTCTTTATGAGCAAGGCACACAGCCTCTTCAGAAGAAGATATGATTGAATGCATTGTAAAATCTGAGTGCTGTAAAAAATACTTCTGCTGCTAAAAAATTGATTATGATATATGATATATGGAGACAGAGGTATTATGTGGTATTGTATCCCCTAGAACACATGCCATTGACCATCGAACACTTCAACGTATGTGTTGTTAATGGATTTCGACCATTAAAAAAGGACATACCAAACGACAACAATATTTGAATACAGTCAATGTAGAATGCAACACCATATCCACAGTTTAACGAATATCACTTTCCCATCACTCTAGCCTGGCTCAAACTCAAGCGTTAATCGACCAATTGCAGTGAAAATTGGAAGGATTTTTAGTGGATGCAACAAAATTGTTGCAACAGCTTCATAATAGGCATACACGGTCTAGCGTTCAACCAACCCAACAAAAATGACCAATGCACCAGGAGTTCAACGCATTTTTCAAGACTATTCAACACTGGAGTATGGTGAGGAGCGTTCAAAAAACAGCGTGGAGACAAAATATATTATAACAACGTATATATGAAATGGAGGAGTGTGTATATGATATTGGGATAGCATATATATTATAACAGTGTTTATATCATGGGATATGAAAAGAGCATGGAGACAACATATATATATGTCAGCATTTATGTCAAGCAAAGGAAAAAAGTTCAACGTAATAGAGGAGCCAAGGACAAGTGATGGTATGCTGTGACAAGGACTCCAATATTGGAAAGTTAACTGTGTAGAGTTGAGAAGGGTTGTAAACGTTGGAATATTGTCGAGATGTGAAGAAGATGCCTCCATCCACCAAGGCTGGCAATCTATTTTTAGATCCGTGAAAGCCTTGGCATCCCTTCCAGTTGGTATATAGCAGAAGGGATATGGGTTTTTTTTTTAAAGCATGGCAGTGAATTTGTCCTTCAAAAGTTTAAGTATTTGGGCCATGACAAACATTCTTTTATCCAAATTAAATAAGTTTATTCCACCATTCCTCTACTCTATCTTTGAAGTTAGGATGAAATATCTAAATGTTTACAAATATCAAAGGAAAAAATTTGGAAGCTAGATGTACCCAAATTTACTAATACCAGTCTATGTTTAGATTTGGAATTCTTGGGGATTAGGATTAAAAAAAAAGCTACCTGGAAACCACTAGGAATTTGCAAGAAATCTTTGTCCCTTCTGCATTGTGATTCCACTCCACCTTTCAATCAGTCCAAGTGAATCAATCCCTCATAGGAGTTGGATGCCAAAATCGGTCAGTTGAAATGAGGTCCACAAACTCTAGGTTGACTGAGTTGAATCCTAAGCCTCTGTTATTATCTGAATGTATAAGAGTTGCATTGAAATCTCTGTCAAGCACCATTTTTCTTCCTTCAAATGGATTGAAACGATTCCAAAAATTCCCAACATCTCTTCTTCAAATTTGGATCAGGAGCGTTGTAGACATCTTGTATAGAGAAAATATACACTGACCACATAACGATGGACTTGATAATGAATCCAAAACTGAGAACTGAAAATGTGATAAATATTCATCTTTGCAGCATCCCACAAAATAGAAAATCCCAAACTCATCTCTGCCTACTTCTTCAGAGTTGGTTGTTGTTTTAGCTTTTCAGCACTTCATTGCATTTCTCGATCCAAGTCAGTTCTTATGTCACTGTTGCCTCCTCTTTATTGCAGATTTTACTTGAATTATTTCATTCCCTTTTCTTGAGAGAGCATTGCAGAGCCAATCTTTAAAGCTACAAAATCCAACGTATTCTTGTCTAAGGCTTCTATGGTTTTCCTAGTGGAAGCTTCCTTGGGCTTTCTCATGTAAGGCATTTTAGGCTTCTTTGGCACGTACACAGGATTTGATCCATACACAAAAGACACAACCATCTCAAATTGTAGAATCCAAGATAGAATGAATTCAAGAAATGATGTTTGTTCATTAATGACCCAAAAAGATGAGAATGCAGGAAGCCAAATACATCCATCACAGTAAGTGCCTAAGACATATCCAAGAGAGATGCCAAAATAAAACTATCAAAACATATTTAGTTCAGGCATATATGTTTCTCGAAAAGCATTGACAATGAAAAAGGGAAAATGCGCAGAAAAAATCAAACTAAAATATGTGAATGCTTACATGATTAGTGGTTGATTAGTGTCTAATGCGGCGAGGCGAGTCATGTCTTGGATAGGCTTCCTTGGAGGGGTAATCACTATACATAACCTGAATTGGAAGAATAAGAGGATAATAGGGGAATTTTCTCCTTATTCCTCTTATATTCTTCTTCCTCACTCAGAGAAGAAGGATTAGTGCCTGCAACCATATTCAAATCCCTATTGAAATCAAAATTTGCTTCTAGGGTTCTATGAGTATATTCACCATTGTAGGTTTGGGTGTCGACATCCCCAGGTCTTAACACTAACAGAATCGTATGAATTAGTGATTGCAAGATTATTCAAATGCCTATTGAAATCAAAATTTTCTTCTAGGCTTCTATGAGTATATTCATCGCTTCACATTCGAGTGTCGACATCCCTAGGTCTTAACATTAACTGTATCGACAACACCTCTGCATTGTCTATCTGAAGCTTTTTTTGAGCATGGCCATTTCATGTCTTTGACACCTCTCCTCACTTAAAATGACACCCACGCTTGATAGATGCAAAATTGCTTTTTTTTTACTGCACTTCTTGCTGGAAGAGCATACCCCAATCTTACATGAGCTCTCACTTTTGCAATAGAGGTCAAAGACCTTATCTATAAAACAGAACAAAGAATAGCCACATATTTAATTCACTTATATATGTTTTCGGAAAAGCATTGATAAAGAAAAAGGGAAAATGTGTATAGAAAACCAACTAGAAGTTGTGAATACTAACGTGATTAGTGGATGATGCGACGAGGCAAGTGATGTCTTGGAGAGGCTTCCGAGGCTTCCTCGAATGTGGTAATCGCAATACAGAACCTGAACCGGAAGAATAAGAGGAAAATGGGGAATGTTCTCTTTAGAAGAAAAGAAGAAGAATTAGTTCTTGCAAGCTCAAGGTGAGGAAATTGTTCCTGCAATGTATTCATCCTTGAAAACCCTTGGATGCGCTTGAGCAAATGAAGAATTCTTGAAATGATGTAGTCAACTGAATAAATAACAGTTTGGGGGATAATAGTGAGATCCAATGGTTGATGATATTTTAATTGTCTAACAAGCCATCTGATGGTAGAGACTAGATCCACGTATCACCAAAGGAGAGTGAGTCTTAGACGGGAACACCTTATGGTGTAGTAAGCAATAACAAGTGTAACTCCTTATTAACATGGTTAATGGGTAACACTTCAACAATACCACATAACAAAATTATTTTTTAAAATCCATACATGTTTTAATTAAAATAAATAATTTTTGGAAATATAAAAGAGTTCTAGAAAAGGTTATAGATATACAGTTACTGATTTAAAAATATGTAATTTATACATAGAAAATAATTGATTTCATATCTTTCAGGAAAGTTTTAATGTTTCTAATTTTAAATAGTAAAATAAAAAATTATTTCGTTGATTGTATAGGAAAGAAAGAGAGGATAAATACAAATTTAACACACAAAACAATATGAGCTATGACTCTTCAATTGATTACATGAGCTTGATTCAACTTGAATTACAATGAACCCATCATCGGGTATTTATGTTTTTTCAGCTAGTGACTCTCGCAAAATAATTTCAACTTGCAAACACTCACTAAATTTGGACTTCTCTAAATGTAGACTGAACTCAAACTGACTCACACTTAACTTAGTTAAGTCACTCTACATATGGAATGCACTTAAGTCAACTTATTTTTTCATGCATCATTCGACTTAGATATTGCGATCTCGCTACATCTTCATGTGAGTGTAATTACAATTTCCAACACTCCCCCCTAATTACGACTATATGACTCAACACAACTCAAACATGACTCAACATGGCTCAATTATGTCTCCTAGGCTTACAATAGAAATTGACTCAACCATCATCAACCATGGTTGTTGGTCTATGTCTCAGCTAGACTTACAATGACTCAAAACTTTTACAATTTTGCATTTTCTTTTTCTTTTCTTCAAACTTCTATATCCTCGAAATTGCCTCATTCTCTTCAGCGTGTTCTTGCTGTAGGCTTCATATTTCTTTGCTTGATGTTACTGCAAATTTTCTTTGACTTTTCTTAAATTTGGGTTGAAACACAATCCGATCCTGTCTTCTACACCTTCCTCTTGAAATATCCATTCAACTGTGGAATGTTGCCACAACATTGCATCTTCAAACTATCTTCTTTTCTCTACTTCTTGCGCTTCATATTCTTGACTTTCTTTCTACCATATTTCTTGAGAGCAAAATTTTATCTCTTCCTCACTCCATTGCTTAAAAATGGTTTCAATGCATTCATATTTCTCTTCAGAAACATCCATGTCCTTTCCCACATCATGTTCTTCATATACTCTTTTAGCTGGATTGTTATCTTGTTTACTTGCACACTCAAAATCAATGTTAAAAATATCTTCTTTATTCTCTTCAGTGAGAGCTTCCTATCCTTTACAAACCTTTGCTGCTACAAACATGTTTTCTTTCACTTGGCTTTCAAACACAAGTGGAATTCTCTCACCAAATAACATATCAATAAGATCTTTTTGTTGCATCATGTGCAACCACTCATCACCATTTAATGGTTCTTCATCAAATTTAACATCAACATAATTTTCATCCACTCTATTATGGGATATCTTAGCATGCATGTGCTCATTAACAATTTCAACATCACAAAACTCATCAGCTGCAGCTGGATGCACCAATGCACATCTCACTTTGTATTCATCATCCACATGTGTCTCATCACAGTGGGATTCACCATCATCTGCACCATCCAGGTTATAGTGGAGTCGTTGAGCATTTATACACTCTTGCTCTGCTTCATAAACAGAGACTTGAACTACTCTCTTTGCAATCTTTGTTGCATCTTCTTCATCGATATGCATGATTGCATAATGCGTTTCAATTTTATGGTCTTGAAAACCATCATCCAGTTTTGAGTGGGATTCTCCAAGCTTTATTGTCCTCTCAAAGTCTTTCTCATCTACTCTTAGATCTGTGGCTGACTCAACAAATTGTGACATATCTTGCCACTGCATGTAACTCCCCCTTGCACGAAATTATTCTTTCAAGGTCTTCCATGCTTCCTTGGAAGTTGTAGCTTTTGCCACCTTGCACAAAACAATTTCACCAATTGCTTGTTAAATGAAACTCAAAGACAAGGCATATGAACTCAAAGACAAGGCATATGAAACTCAAAGACAAGGCATATGAACTAGCCTTTCTTTGTTCCTTTCAATCTTTCCCTCAATGTTTCTTTTGGTCTTATAGACCCACTTCACTCCAATGACATGTTTTCCTTTAGGAAGGTTCACTAACTCCCACATGTCATTCCTTTATATTGCTTCTATTTCTTTCTCCATTACCACAAACCATTTTTCTTCTTTGACTGCCTCTTCAAAATGGATTGGGTCATCTACATGACAAAACAAGGAAAATAATGAATTTAGACCAGTGCTACTATCAACTTCATCTTGCTCATAAATTTCATTTAAATTTCTAAACTTTGGTCTTTGTGTGCTTACTAAAGATGGTCTTGACATGTCACTTGGTGTTGTGCTTTGCGGTGTGCTTGGAGAAGTGCTTGCTTGGCTGAGTGAAACTATCCTATTATTTGTTGATGGTGTTGCTTGCTGCCTAATTTGTTGCGCTTGAATAGGAGTAGAGGGAGTCACTGTTGAGGAAAGACGTGTTGCTGTTAATTCCTCTTTGTCATCCTATGGTATACATGCTTTCACATTGACTGTCTTCTCTAAACTTCCATCCTATGCTTCCTCTTCTATGAACTTCACATCTCTGTTGATTATGACTTTCCTGGTTGATGGATTGTAGAGCTTGTATGCCTTGGATTCATCACTGTATCTAACAAATATACATTTCTTCCCTTTGTTGTCCAACTTCTTCCTAAACTCATCCAGGACATGTGCATAAGCCACACATCCAAAAAATCTCATGTGAGTGACACTATTCTTTCTTCCACTCCATGCCTCTTCAGGAACTATGTTCTAGATGCTTTTGGTTGGACATCTATTCAAAATATATGTTGTACAAGGGACAGCTTTAGCCCAATAATCATGTGAAAAATGCTTTGCCTTCATCACACTTCTTGCCATTTCCATAATGGTCCTATTCTTCCTTTCTGCCACACCATTTTGCTGAGGTGTATACCTTGTTGTAAATTGCTTGTGAATTCCATGCTCCCTACAAAAATGAAGGAAATCATTTGAGATGTATTCTCCACCTCTGTCAATCCTGAGGACTTTGATGTAGTTTCCACTTTGTTTCTCAACTAGAGCTTTGTATTGGCAAAAGCGCTCAAAAACTTCACTTTTCTGTTTTAGGAGATAGACCCATGTCTTCCTTGTGTAGTCATCTATGAAGGTCAATACATAGAAGGTTGTCACCAATTGATGGTTTCTGCATTAGTCCACATAAATCTGAGTCGACGATCTCCAAAGGTGCATTTTCCCTTACTAACTTTCTTGCTGGAAATGTCTCTCTATGTTGCTTGCTCAAGATACATCCTTCACATAGGCTATTCGGTTTTTCTATGAGTGGCAAACCCTTCACCATGCCTTTCATATGTAGAAAATTCAAACCTCAAAAGTTGAGATGACCAAATCTCAAATTCCATAACCAGTTTTCATCCTTTACCTCTGTTTGAAAGTTTACGTGTGTGACAGTTGTCTCGTTTCTTCCATTCCCTTGTGAGTTCATTGAGAGTTGTGCTTGTGCACCTTCTTTATGCAAATATGATTTTAATTTTAGGGGAAACATTCTATTGTTTGTCATCTGAACCTTTGCAATCAGCTGTCTACTTGGAGGCCTATCCAAAATTGTGCACACATCATTTTTGAAGAAGACATTGTAGCCCTTTTGCATGAGTTGTCCAATGCTTATGAGGTTATGCTTCAAACCGAGGACAAAGTAAACATTTGAGATGTACTTCTTCTCCCCCTTATTTGTTAGGATATTAAATCTACCTTTTCCCATGACAGACTTTGCTATCAGTCCCTAATGTCACTTCAGATTTCACACTTTCATCTAGATTGGAAAACATTTCTATGTTTCCTAACATGTGGTTGCTACACCCTGAATCTAGATACCATATATCACTCTGTTTTTCTTGTGCTACATTACAAGCTAAAAACATGCTATCATGGTTCTGATTTTCTTTTGTTAAATTTACACTTGGTTGGTTACTAATGTCATACTGCTTCTTTTTACATTCATTTGCATAATGACCATAATTCTTACAGTAATGACATTGAACTCGAGATTTATCATACCTTTGACCTTGTGCTTGATTTTGGCTTGGGCGTTGACTTGGATTTTGATTGATGCCTCTTCCACTTGAGCTTGAAGGGCTAGTTATTCCACCTCTATGTGGGCTTCTTCCTCTTCCTCTAGCATATGATCTTCCTTTACCTCGACCTTGACCAAATGATACTTGTGTCTTAAAGGCATGCTCCAATGATGAACTAAGCTCATCCACTGAGAACTGTGAGAGATCCTTCGTCTCTTCTATGGCCACAACAATGGCATCAAACCTTGTTGGCAGACTTCTCAAAACTTTCTCAACTATTCTTCTTTCCTCAAGTGTCTCACCATAAGACCTAATTTAAGTAACCAACCTACTTACATTAGTAAAAAATGAGTCTACATTCTCAGAATCTTTCATACAAAGTGTTTCAAAGTCTCTTCTCAACATTTGCAACTTTGTTGTCTTGACTTTTTCCATGCCTTGGTAGGCTATCTAGACGGTGTCCCGTGCTTGCTTGCAATTTGTTGCTGCTGCAACCCTTGGGAAAATAATTTCATAAAATGCTTGGAAAATATAGAATAAGGCTTTTGAATCCTCTTCCTGTTGTCCCTTAACAAATCTCTTTCTGCTTGAGATAAGGCATTGTATGCTGCTGCATCTGATGGTTCTTGAAAACCATTCTCCACCAAATCCCAAATGTCTTGAGAAGAAAACAGGGCCTTCATTGTAATAGCCCAATAATCATAATTTTTTCCATTGAATTGAGGTATCTAAGGATTAGTCAATCTTGTGCTTGATGTTTCCATTTCTGAGTGAAAAAAAAAAAATTCTACCTACTAGTAAATATGCTCCAAAAATTCTGCCCTCAAAACTATTTTAACTGCTAGTTTACAGTAACAGAGTTTAATTTGCTCTCATCCCATGTTAGAAAAATTAAACATAATTTACGCGGAGAGGCAAAGGAGTGAGGAGTGACTTTCGTGAAGCTACTTTCACCCAACTCTATGACTCTTTGCGAAAGGAGTGACTTTCGCTAAGCTACCTTCCCGCAACCCTATGACTCTTCGCGAAACTAATTTTTCCCAGGGAGTGACTTTCACGAAGCTACTTTCGTGTAGCTCTATGACTCTTAGCGAAACTGATTTCGCGCAGCTCTATGACTCTTCACGAAGCCAATTTCAGGCATTATACAAAGAATAGAGTAAGTTTGGAGAAACACAATAAAAACTTAGGATTGAATTCTTAATCATGAAAATACATGTGACTCATTGACAAAGTAAAACAATTAAAAAAATCCAGTATTCACTCACGGAAAAAAAAGAAAGAACAAAGGTAGAATAGAGTAAGTTTGGAGAAACACAATAAAAATTTAGGATTGAATTCTAAATCATGAAAATACATTCACTTGAAACTACGGCTCATTCACCAAGTAAAATAAATTTTTTATAGTGATTTACACTTATGCGGAATAACACATAGTAAAACACAGTAATGTTGTTTTTCACGCACCCACCAAAATTTGCTCCACCATTTTCTCCTTGGAGACTCTCGCTATTTTTTTTCTTACTCTCTTACATGCAAAATGACTTTTACCTACTTATTTATCTCAACATACAATTTTTTACATTAATGCATGATAGAGCAAATAATTAATATGTTGTTGTTGTTGAGTGTGATTAGAATTGTGCTGGTGTTTGTGGAGTGTGGGAAATAGTCGTGGAATGAATGCTTTCCCATATCTAATTACCAAAATACATTAAATGCCTTAAATTATTTGTTGTGTTTCGGAATGGCTCGCGTCGTACTTCTGTTCTAGCTTCAGTCCTTCCATCTTCAAACAGAGACGCAAACTGCAAAAATACTTCTGACAAGTATGGTTGTTGTCAGGGTGTTTAACGTGGTTAGGATTAATATTTCCAACAATTTGGTTATGTAAATAAGAATGTCTCGTTGTACTAGAATATTTCTGTCAAAGTTTTAGGTAGGAAATATTTTAATTTAAACCTTACCAGTCATATACATTATATTGTATTTTTGTTTATATATATGATTTATTATATATAAGTATGTGATTTATTTATTTTATTGTTTTCAGGAAGAAAAAAGCAGGATATTATATTATTAGGTATGAAATACACATGTAATTGTTCACATCATATCGTCATTCCAAGAATATATGAGAGCATAACTGTGTCCCAATCCCATAAAATAGGTCATATAAAACTATATAAAATGCACATGCCAAGTGCCCAGAATCAGTTATCAAAATATCTAAATCTAGGATAGATATCAAAACATGGTTCCGAATGTAAAAAATACTATCAGATAAGGTAATATATAACCAGTATCTTCCGATCACATAGCCGTCCATCTGAAGAGCTAAAGAAAAAAAGCATTAACACAAAAATTACAAAAAAGATAAACATGAGAGAGAGAGAGTATTATCCAGGAAATGGAAAATCCGCCATATCAAAAATATTATGTTCCCATGTAATCTCCAAGTACCATTTTCCATTCAAACCCTTCAATCCCTTTTTGGATAGCCTATTTTCTTCCTTGTTTTGTTCTCTCCCAATACGTTGATTTGTGGAGTCACTGAGATGTTGCCAAAGTATATCAATCCTCTCCATCCAGCCCTATAAACTGGGGTTGTTTAGGAATGATTTCCCCATGACCTGGTTAATGATGACCTTTGAATCTCCATATAGATGTATGTGGGGGTTATCAAGGAAATTGTTGAACCATAAGAGTCCCCATAGGGCCATAGCTTTTGCCATGGTGTTGGTGCTACAACCAACATTCCAATAGACCATGTATGACAATTTAGTAGACATAGCAAAATCAAAATCCACAACCACAAGTATTCCCTTGTGCTGCCCCATCAAAAAACACCATAAGATATATGCACTGCATATTAACTTGCTTGTGAATTTTAATATTAGAGCATGGGGATTGTGTGGATTAAATGGAAAGATTTGTGATGATTCTATCAACAACCATATAGAAATGATTAGGAGAATTCTGGAAAATATACCTATTTCTCAAATTTTAGATCGCCCAGAATAAGAAAACTGGGATGGCTCTCCAAGTAGTTTTCTAAGTACTCCACCATTTTAGAGAGTTCACAATGAAATCGTTTTGTATATAAGGAAAACCAATAAGAGTTGATAGTTTTTTCCATACCTGTACAATATCCGGAAAATGGAGAAAAATATGATTATTATTTTCGACATCACTTTTGCATATGGAGCACATGCCAAGACCATGCCATTGTATTTTCTCCAAATTCTCCCAACAAGATTTCTGTTGTGGTAGGCCAGCCATGTGAAGATGATAATTTTGTATGGAATTTTTGTTTTCCAGAATGCATATAAGACTTGATGCTCCCCCTGTCTAGTATCCAAGTCGCAGAGGGTTGAACATGTGTGATCAACAATGATATTATCCGATGCCATCTTTCCAGTCCATATGATTTTATTCTGAGAATTGAACGACAGATGCTGAGGTCTTTCATACCAGAAAGTATCCGGTTCCATTCCATTCCTTTTGTCCACACAGCCCAATCTCCTGTGCTTTTTTCCATGTGGGGACAGGTACCTGCCGATGTTCAATGACTTGTCCCCAGAAATATATGCCATGATCATTAAGGAAGTGAATAAGCCTCTCAGAAAAATTACATTCTATTCCAGCATCTAGGATTGGGTCTATACCAATAAGGATGCAGTGGCCTAATTATAACTTCCATGCAAGATGATGAATATTTTTTTTTTCAATTTTCAGAAAACTAAGCTAGATAGTTGATCCTTGTTTGATGTTGATGGTGCCTTTTCAGTACCAAAAGAAGAAGTCTTTATCCCTAAGATATTTGTGTTGGATGATCTTACTCGATGTGCCAGATCCAAATATAGCCCTCCAAAGGGATTTAATCAGCAGTGACCCCCTAAACCGATGGAGGTCCATGATGCCCCATCCCCCTATATCCTTTGGAAAAGTGATGTTGGATAATTTGACCAAGTGGTATTTTTTCTTTGTGGCTTCCCTCCCGAGATGAAGTTAGCCATTAAGCGATTTAGAAAATTTATAATAGAGGCGGGGATATAAAAAGGATGTGCCCAATAAACCCCCATTTGAGACAGGATTGCTTGGGTGAGTATGACCCAACCCCCAAGAGATAGGCACCTAAATTCCCACTCAGATATTTTTTTGAAAAAAAAAATCAGCAAGCCATTGCTAATAAGAAATTCTATAGCAACAAGGTTTGATATGGTATCTGAGGTATTTCATACTATTTTGTATCAGCATTTCCTTAATGCCAAATATTCCTTTTATATATGCAATAGAATCCATGTCACTTTGTCCATGATATAAAACAGATTTATTAACATTCATATGCAAGCCAGTGGCATTTGAAAATCTTCTGAAAATGTGAAAAATACATAACCAAGCAAATCGACATAGCATACCCATGATGAGAATATCATCAACGAAGAAATTGTGAGAAATGATGATGTTGTTTCCAATCTTCAGTTGTTGGAATTGATCTAACTGAACCACCTTTTTTATATGCAAGCTCAATTCATCCATCGCCAGGATGAAAACTAGTGGGGAGAGGGAGCATCCATGACAAAGACCCTGACCAGCACAGAAGAACTTTGATTGATATCCATTAATGATAACTGCATATTTGAAATTGTCAACACAAGCCATGATCCAATCAACACATCTAGGCCATAATCCAATTTTGATGAGGACAAGTTTGAGAAAACCCCAATCTAGACAGTCATATGCCTTTTTAAGGTCAACTTGTAAAATTGCAACATTTAAATGTTTTCTATGGATCATGTGCCTACCCTCCTATACATTAGCAACAACGTCGTGAATAAGCCTGTACTGGACAAAACCATGTTGTTCAAGAGAGATGTGGCGAGAAAGAGTACTGCACATGCGGCTGACAATGGTCTTTGATATGATTTTGTATATGAGGTTTCAAAGTGATATAGGCTTGAAGTCTGCGAAGCACATGGAAGGATTGCACTTCGAAATGAGAGTAATATATGTGGAGGTGATATGATGACGAATGAAACCCGTGGTCCTCGACTCGTCCACCATGCCCAGTAAGTCCTCTTTGAAAAGTTCAAAAAAATGGGTGAAGAGTTCAATCATCCATCCATTTGGACCCATACTTTTATCACCCTTAAATGATTTTAGGATGCCCAGTAATTCACCCTTGGTAACCTCCTTATAAAATTCATCATTTTTCTCCGCATCAAACATAATCGGATATGGATCTATCCCCCAAATGTGGTCCTCAGCAATAATATTTTCATTATGGCCATATGCCTTTTGAAAATAATGAACAACAACATTACTAATCCCTTCTTGTGTTTGGTGAATTTGTCCTTCAACACCTTTTATTTCCCATATAGTGTTGATGTTGTGATGGTGGTTTTCATAACAATGGAAGAATATGGTGTTACAATCACCCTCCTTACTCCATAAAGCCTCAGTTTTCAATCTCCATGTGGATTTCTCAATAGAAAGGAGATTCTTCTTCTTAAGTTCAAGGGTTTGAATACACGACCAAGTAGTAGCAGAAAGATAGTGGGAGGACATCATGGGCAAAATCGAATCCAGTTCTCGTTGGATGTCAATGAGTTCCTTTCGAAGGTCCCTGAGCTTTTGCTTCTGCTAGGATTTGACATTGCCACATGTCAAGTTTTTAAAGAATGTTAATCATGGGGAAGGGTCAGGAACATAATCACGACCCCAAGTATCCAACACCAGTTTGTTAAAATTCGGATCTTCTAGCTAGGTTCTGTTGAATTTGAAGGGAATGCCCATGCGAATATCCATTTTCCTCCATTGTAGTATGATATGTCAATGATCAAATATAAAATTGTTGATAATATCAGCGCGGACATCACCAAGACGCCCCAACAGCTGTTCATGGACCAGAAAATGATCTAGTCTCTTAGCAACATATGTCGTGCCAGTACGGCCATTATCCCAAGTGGGGGCTATTTTTGCAGGGCAGATATTGCTTTCATGAAAAGAAATGCAACAATCAAAGATATATTCATTGTTGATTTTTACCCAATCAATATAGAGAATTTGCATCAGAGGACATGTGCAATTCACCTTGATGAACAATAGAAATATAATTTTGGGTCCTTGGAATAGTGGAATATCCCCCACATAGGTATCCTAAGTAAAGGATGAGAGAGAAAGAATAGGAAAATAATTATTGGAAATGTATCATATAATTCCTACTAAAAGCCCCTTTGTCCATATTGTAGTGTGATAGCACAGTTTGTACTCTGGAGAGCATCAGACTGGAAATCAGAAGGTTGCATGTTTTATTCACAATCACCACATTGCAGATTTTGTAATTCATTCTTCAAAACATTTGTTGAACTGAATAGATAAATGAAGGAAATCCTAGGAATTACTATGACAAAAGAAAAGCTTATTCTACATGCCAAACTGTAGCACTAAAACAGGAATTTGTCAGATACTTGTAACAGAAGGTGAGACTCAATGACTTCATCAGTAACTTAAGTTTGTCTACAATTGATTCTTTCAATGTATTTCCATTTATCCCAACATTATTGTGGCAAACGAGACAAGATATTTAGAATCAAATTTTGATCAAGGAGCTTGAACCCTTACTATTTTCTCAATCATCCTGGGCTGGCTCCGTTTCACTCTTTATTCCTTGGCTAGACAACTCCCAAGAATGTGACTCAGTTCAGAGAACTTGATAGAATATCCAATTTATATAGGAAGTTTTGTTAAGGGTTTTGGAAGCATCATGACACACCCTCACTAATCCTACCAATAACGATCGATTTAAATGGACAGAGGGTTTAGAGGGGATACCTTCTTATCTATGCAAATTGTAATACTCAAGCAGGCATCTGTCAAATACTTGTAACAGAAGGTGAAACTACAAGACTTCATTAGTAACTTAAGTTTGTCTATAATTATTTCTCTCAGATTCATTTATCCCAACATTATTGTGGCAAAAGACACAAGACATTTAGAATTAAAAACTGTTACTTTTTCTTGCTATCAAATTGTGATCAAGGAACCTAAACCCTAAGAATTTTCTTAATCATCTAGGGCTGGCTCTATTTCACTCTTTATTTCTTGAATTTCTCTCCTTATTCTTTGACTGGCCAACTCCCAAGAATGTGACTGTGAGTCATTTGAGAGAACTTGATAGAATATACATTTTATATAGGAAGTTTTGTCAAGGATTTTGAGGATTGATTTAAATGGATGGAGGCCACAGAGGGGCTACCTTCATACAAATGAAAAAGGCCCAGCCCTATATTTGCACTACCAGACTTCTCGCAAACTTTTGAAGTGAAATATGATGCTTTGAGCACTGACATAAACAATGTGGTCATGGAAATTCATCATCCTATTGCCTTTCAAAGTAGAAATTGACAGATAGGGAGAAGTTTTTATGCATCTACGGTAAGGAAATGTTGGCCCTTATGCATGTTGTGCAAAAATTCAAGCCACATTTATTGGGACAACATTTCAAAATTTGAACAAATCATGAAACTTTGAAGTATTCAGTATCTCAGTGGAATTTTAGTGAACTAGGAAAGTAAACTACAAGGTTTTTACTTGAAATTCAGTACAAAAAAGGCATAAATAATGGTTTAGCAGAATTTTTATCTATGGAACCTGAGTTGCATGCCATATTTATGGTAGCACTAGGATGGAGAAAAAAATTATTAGTTGAATATGCAAATATTAAAAGGATGAGAGAGCTGTTTATATGCTAAAAAACTCAAAAAGGACCCACGACAAACGGAATGGGTATACATTTTCAGGGATCCTCATTTTCTTTTTTTATATGAATTTCACATATCTAGTACAGAAATCTATATTTTAAGAAGGCAATGATAAAATAATGTCATTCCTCACCTACTGTTGGTCAATTATTGTAAGATGCAAGACATAGTGAATTGGGTCTGTCCTGAGTTAATACTAAATAGTGATTTATCAAGGTTTTCAAGATCCATCCTATCTTGCTTCATTCAAATTCATCAATTGATACTTGGGCAAGCCCCTATGAAAATCACGGAATATATCACATAGGTAAGAATGGATACCGTGACTACAAGTTATAAAGGGAATAAATTATAATACACTAACCCTCACCAATAAAACTCACGATACTAATGTCCCTTGTAACCCACCTAACGCAACTATAATAAACCACCAGAGTTTGCCTAATTCGAGCAAGAAATTAACAAAGAAAGGTACGAATAAAGAATCCTAGTAATATGAATGCAAATGCTAGGAGCAGGAGGAATAAGGCCAATACTAGGAATGTGGATTTGGCTTAAGAAAATATAGAAGGATAGTCAACTACCAACCGTAAGTCCTCTCCCGTGATGGACACGCTTCGAGCAGAGTGACAATTGGACCAATGGGCTACATACCTAGAAATGGTTGGATGGAAGCAACCCACCCTGACTTCTCTCTAATGTCAAGCAACTTTGTTAGCCGACAGTTCATTACATTATAATTGGGTGCACATGAGATCATCATCTCAATAAAATTATTCTCACCATTGCCATTCAATGAACGAGAATAGCCAATTTCATCTCAATATTTTTTAGCATGACGCAAAATATGAGAGAGCTACCCATATGCTACAAAAGTCACGACATGAGGGGATCTTTACTTTACAATTCAATGCAATAAGGGCATAAATAATCCTCCAGCTCAAATTTATTATCTATGTTATCTAAGAAGATTTCTTATTGGGTGGAGAGTGCTTGATCAACTCAATAAAAATTTTCTCACCATTGGAATCCCAACGAACAAGAATGTCCAAATTCATCTAAATTTGTTTCATGTTAATATTCTATAGAATGAAAGGAAAGAGCCTACCCTAAACTACTCATTAGAATAAATCACATACCTAGAATTTGCCTCGCCTTAGAGTAAACAAAAAGGCTAACCCCTACTAGGTATTTGAACCTTCTTTTCTTGGCTATGCTAGGCCGACCCAAGCACACCTAGTGCAGGCTCATACCAGACAACTTGCTTAAACTTAGATAGGTAAGGACACCATCTATAAAACCATATATTTTTTAAATAGGTCTTGATTAGATATGTTTGCTTACAGAATGTGGTCTTGCTGAATCCAAATGTCTTCCTACATGTTCTATTCTAGTTTGATTTTCCCTACTTGGTGTGTTTCCATCTAATGCAGGCCTAGCCTAGTAGGTCTCATTACATCCATCTTAGATTGGATACCAGTGATGTCCCTCTAGGACTAGTAAGTCTATCCATACTCTTTAAAACCACTTTTTTCAAGTTGGTTGAGAAAAATAATAAATGGAGATTAATGAATATGATTGTTACATGGCATTGAATGGTTAATAATCTCACACCAAGTGTGTTACATTATAAGCTCATCCTATTAGTTTATAAGCTCAACATCATTTGGATTCTTGGTCACTCAGCCTAATAAGAATGATCCAACTACCAGATTCTGTTTGCAAAATGTGGGGACTCAAAGAATTATAATAAAAGTGGAATAAAATTAAATTTACCTATTGAACTTCCACAAACAGTTTATAAAAAAAAATCTAAAAACCCCAAAATTTTCTTTTAAGTTTAAGCATTAGAAGGTTTCTAGATGAGATAATAAGAATAGTTTTCAATGAATTTTCCACCACCTTTGAGATCACCTTATAGACTATATTATAGAACAATTTGCCTAAAGCCATCCAGGAAGTTAGCATTTTATATCTTCGGATTCTTGGAATAAAAGGCGTTGTCAAAATATCTGAGGAATTTCTCAGATCTTCTTGATTCTTCCACCACTCTCCAAGACCCCCCTTAATGATGTCACATAATTCCTATAAAATATAAGTCCATAATCCAACCAAACCAAGAGCTTTGTTCTTCTTCATTGAGAAAAGTGCTAACTGAACTTCTTCTAATTTCATTTACTCTTGCTCCTCTTCTGAATCAATTAATATTTCTAATTTTCTTCTAATACTTAAAGAGTCTTCCATTTGAGAGTGAGAGGCATTTCATTTTATCAACTATTCTATTTCTAATGAAAAATTTGAGTGTTCTTGTCACCTTTCTTCAACTAGGGTTACCCTATATTTATACTTTGAGAGAATTTGCTCCTCTTTGTGAAATTTTCAAGGTCCTCAGAGTCATGCCTTTAAGAAGGTTCTTTGACAATCCTTACCCCGGATGTCTATTTTCAATTCATTCGTATTTTTTCCTATGGCTTCGTTATTCTTAAAAATTGCACTAGAAGCTTCTCTATTTCAATGACTCATTTTGTCCTTCAAAAGTTTAATTCTTTGGGCCATGAGAATCATTCTTTTATCCAAACTAAATATGTTTATTCCACCATTCCTCTACTCTTCCTTTGAAGTTAGTATGAGATATCTAAATGTTTACAAATATCAAAGGAAAAAATTTGGAAGCTAGATGTACCCAGATTTCCTAATACCAGTCTATGTTTAGATTTGGAAATCTTGGGGATTAGGATTCAAAACAAAAGCTACCTTGAGAACACTGGGAATTTGCAAAAAATCTCTCAGTCCCTTCTGCATTGTGATTCCTCTCCACCTTTCAATCAGTCCAAGTGAATTGATCCCTCTTAGGAGTTGGATTCCAAATATGGTCAGTTGTAATGAAGTCTAGAAACTCTAGGTTGGCCGAGTTGAATCCTAAGCCTCTATTTTTCTCTGAATGTATAAGAGTTGCATTGAAATCTCTGTCAACAACAATTTTTGTTCCTCCAAATGGATTGAGATGCTTCTAACAATTCCCAACATCTCTTCTTCAAATTCGGATTAGGAGCATTGTAGACATCTTGTATAGAGAAAATATACACTAGCCACATAACTATGGACTCGATAATGAATCCAAAATTGAGAACTAAAAATGTGATAAATAATCATCTTTGTAGCATCCCACAAAATAGCAAATATTGAACCTAGATCTGCCTACTTTTTCAGAGTTGGTTGTTGTTTTAGCTTTTCATTACATCATTGCATTTCTCGATCCAAGTCAGTTCTTATGTCACTATTGCCTCCTCTTTATTGCGATATTTGACTTGAATTATTTCATTCCTCTTTTCTTGGTCGGGCATTGCAGAGCCAATATTTAAAGCTACAAAATCCAATGGATTCTTGCCCAAGGCTTCTATGGCTTTCCTAGTGGAAGCTCCCTTATGCTCTATCATGTAAGGCATTTTAGGCTTCTTTAGCACGTATAGGGGATTCGATCCCTACACATAAGACACAACCCTCTCAAATTGCAAAACCCAACATAGAATGAATTCAAGAAATGATGTCTGTTCATTGAAGACCTAAAAATTAGAGAATGCAAGGAGCCAAATACATCCATCACAGTAAGTGCCTAAGACATATCCGAGACAGATGCCAAAAGACAACTATAAAAACATATTTAATTGAGGCATATATGTTTCCAGAAAAGCATCGATAAAGAGAAAGCGAAAATGTGCAGAAAAAACTAAACTAAAATCTATGAATACTTACAGGATTAGTGGTTTATTAGTGGCTGATGCAGTGAGGCGAGTAATGTCTTGGAGAATGGGGGAATTTTCTCCTTATTCCCCTTATATTCTTCTTCCTCTCTGATCCAGGAGGATCCATCGATCCAATTGCACAGGTTTTCAAAATGTCATCATCAGTATTCATGGGTGTCGTTCGGTGTCATCATTGCTTCAGTTCAACTTCGATCGATCAACAGTGTTGGTAATGATCAGGTTTTTCAGGATTTATGGTAGATATAGTTGATTGTGTAAAAGGATTCGAGTTAAAGTACCTAGTCGACGACATAATCTTGTCGTCGTCACCGCTAGTGTCAGTTTCAAAGATGTGATGGTCGTCGTCATGCAATGTTGATGAATGTCGCACGGAGACCACAAGGATGTACAAGGGTTGATCATCTGGTAAAGGCTTCAGTTTCGTCGATGTCACTGTGCAGAGCCAACATGGGTCTTTGAAAGTTAAACGAAACTCTAAACCTAAGCCTAGACCTAAACCCTAATGCCTAAGCTATCTTATTCATCTTTGTTTACCCTAAGAATTCTAATGCACTCTTATCATGTATTAAGCCCTAAATCCTGTTCTACACATCTAAACCATACATTCATGCCATTTCCTAGCCTAAACTACATCCTAATGCACAGCTATGTATTATGCCTAAACCCTAATCAAAATCCATTACCTAAATTCCAAAACCTAAATGCCAACCCTAATACACATTAATCCTAACCTAAAGTCCTAAACCCTCTCGGCCTATTCCAATTGTTAAAACATTACAAATACATTGAAAATCACATAATAGTCCATTAATTACAGCCTTGACCTCGTTGGAACCGGATTTCATGTGAATGTTGTGGGATAACTATTGGGCTTGGAAACTGTGCAGAGATAACCACTAGCTGTTGACCATATTAGAGGATTGTGCCATGTGATCAGGGTTCATATGATCGCCACAGTCAAGATAACCTCTAGTCTTCAAAACCGCGTCGGAACAGGCAACTATCACATTGGTTTGGAAAGCCATTCAGTTAGCCAGAACCACCAGAAGGTGGCCACGGAGCTGGCAGGTTATGATTAGACCACAACCTATTCACATGGAAGGTTCAGCCTCTACCCAGTTAACCTAATCGCCAGCAGGTTCGTTTATTATAATGTTATTTTTGAGTTTTTGTTTCTAAATTGGTTTTGTATTAATTCGAATACCATGACTAAAATCCTAAGGTGGCTAAACTCAACCAAATAAACCCCAGAAGTCAACTTGTTCATCTCTAAATCAAACAGAGGTGGTTTTTATGCATTTACAAGCCTATAAAGGTAGGAATTGTCCATTGAAGAATAGGAGGAGTGCTTTCAGCTTTTGTATGCAGGTTCTATAGGGATAGAGGCGATTTTGTTTTCAGTGTTTTGGGAGCATTCGGAGTCGGATTTGGAAATTGTAAGCAGCATTGGAAAGCTAGTTCAGAAAGCTATCTAATGGCGAAGGTCAAAATTTCTTGTGTGCAAGTTCAACCTAACTAAATCACTTTGTAATCCACTTCTTCTCTCTCATTCCTAATAAAACGGTCACCCATCTTGAAAGCGAACCCGAGGACGTAGTCCATCAGGGACGAACTCCGTAATCAATATCATTGTCTGGTATAACTATGTTTTCATTGTTTATAATTCTTTTTTGCTTCTTCTTATGGTTTATTAACTGTCGTAAAGTGTTCTTCTCCAGCAGTTTTCCTCAATTTCCGCACTTTTAGTTAACATTCAATTCTTAGATGGCTAATCACTTCTACATTAGTTTTTAGTATATGGTCATATTAGATCATATAACTTGGTATCGAAGTAGGTTTCGTTTGTAGAATGTGCCATTAAATGTTAACCAGGTCTAAGTCACAAAGAGGAGAAGGAATCCTTGAGCAGATCAATCCAGAGATTGGAAAGCGATGAGTCGTTCTGAGAATGTTGGGAGAATTGCATGAAGACAAGAAGGTGAGAGATGCAGCTTCTTCTTCGAAGGCATCGAAGAAGGAAAAAGGTAAAGGCAATGATGATAAACCTCCTTCACCTTCATCATCTCCATCATCCTCTTCTTCTTCTTCTTCTTCTAGCGCAACATCTGAAACGGATAAGAAACCTAAGAAAGCATCTCTTTTGAAACTTGATGTTAAATTTGATATACCTGTTTATGATGGTGAAATGAATCCTGAAAAGTTAGATAACTGGATAAAGTAGTTAGAAGTGTATTGTCATATTCAGAACATTTCTAGAGATAAAACTAAAATTCAATTAGCTACACCTAGAATGAGGGGAACAACTTTAATCTGGTGGGAAAGAAAAACTCAGCTAGATGTAAAGCGTAAAGGAAAAGTCATCTCTTCATGGTCTAAGTTTTTAAAATCTCTTAGGAAATAGTTATATCCTTTAGGATACATGCAACAAGCTGTTATTGATTAGCAGGATTTGACTCAAGGTAAAGGGAATAATGTTTAGGAGTTTACTCAGGAATTTAGAAAGAAAGCATTGGTGCTTAGTATTTCATTGGATACACGTGAAACGTTGTTAAAATACATTGGCAGTTTATATTCATATTTGCAACGTACTTTATTAATGTTTAATCTTGATGATTTTGACGAGGTATGTGTTCAGGCCATACATATTGAATCAGGTGGCAAGCCATTCAAGTTGTCATCTCAGTCATCCAAAGAGATGGAAACCAGAGAATCCAGAGATAGTAAGGGGAACATTTCGAAGAGAAAGAAATCAGTGATCGTTCAGAAGGAAAGACCTACCTGTTCTCATTGCCAGAGAATCGGTCATGATGAATTGAAGTGCTAGAAACTTCATCCAGAACTTTAGCCCAAAAAGTTACTTAAGGTGAGGGATGAAAAGAAGGCCATTGCAGCAGTCCAGCGGGATCTAGGTTTAGATTCAGGTGATGAAAGGAGGATAACCTCTATGGTTATGATAGGTAAAACTTCTGATACTAGTTCAAGTTCGAAATCTAATGTATCTTCTTCAAAAATAAATCCTGCACATGAGGATAAACGATTTGAACTCTTCCACATAAGGATAATTTCTAAGCATACAAAGATTGACACAATGTTTGACAGTGGATCACAAGAAAAATTAATATCTAAACATATAGTTAATAAATTAGGATTGGAAACACGGAATCATCCAAGACCATACCCATTAGGTTGGATTAATAAATCAACTCAGATACATGTCACAAAGGAGTGTCAGTTAAAATTTGCAATTACATCTAAGTACATTGATGAAGTGGAGTTAGATGTGGTCCGAGTAGACATATGTGGAGTTGTCTTAGGAAGTCCTTATCTTTATGATAAAGATGCAATGTTTTATAGAAGAGAAAATAAATATCACCTAAAGAAAGAAGGGGTTAAATTTATTGTTAGGGCACATAAAGTCAAATCAAACTTGGATTTAATTGTTTCCAATCAAGTTAAGCAGTTTATAAGTTCAAGTAAATATGTACTCATGGTTATTAAGGAACAACATAAGGTTGATTGTTCAAGATGCGAGATTCAGCTTATTGATCAATTGGTTAAGGTGGTTAATTCTTTTCCAAGAAGTCTTATTCATGAACAGGATGAGCAACATGAGATACATTTAATGTCCTATGAACATCTTCTTAAAGACATAATGAATCTCAATTCATTCATTCAACTGAATTATAGAAGCTATCATCATCAGTAGTGTATTGTAGGGAATCATACATGTGAGTCTAATCAGAGACTTGTTTCAGATGGTATGTTTATTTTCAGTTTCAGGGATGTAGGTCAGTATTAGGGAAATTCAGTGTTGCATTGCTTTAGTATTGCATCATCATTTCATGCTTTTAAAATTAATGAAGCCTCTCTTCAAGTGGAGAGGAAGTCTATAAGTTTTCATGACAAAGCATTTTCAAAAGTAGATCTAAAGTTTCCTCACCAAGGTTTGAAAACTAATGCATTAAATAAAAGTGTAAGTCAATGGAAATATCAGTTAATAGACATAGTGATTCAAGTAAATCAACAATTACTTAGATACTTTCAGAATCAAACTAAGTTGCAGCAGTCTTTACATCATAGCTGGATGAGTTATGGGCAGCAAATTCACTTAGTAATTAGTCAAGAGGAAAGTAAATCAAGTCAAGTAATTGATACATAATCAAAATCAAAGGCGTCTTTGAATATTTCAATTATTTTAGAAAGTAGATTGTTAAAACCCATCAGATGTATTGAACAAAGTTCTACAAATACTATTTTCAAAGATGTTTCTGAATCACTAACTCATGGTTCTTCATGGAAAGAATACAATTACCATGTTGATAACAGGTTGTTTGCCCATCGTCCCAAATTGTTCATACTTCAAATGGAAGAAGTAGGTCATTGAATCAAAAGGTATCATGGTCAACATCATCAGGGTCATCATCTGCAGGTGATTGATCAAATGCATTAGTACATCATCAGGTCAATATGGAAAGAGAGGGAGTTCTACCCTCATCGACTATTTAATTAGTCAAACTTTTGTGGTCCAAAAGCTTTCAAGTGGAGAGGAATGATTGAGGAGGATCCATCAATCCAATTGCACAAGTGTTTGAAGTGTCGTCATCAATATTCGTGGGTGTCGTTCAGTGTCGTCATCACTTCAGTTTAGCTTCAACAGATCGACAGTGTTGGTAACAATCAAGTTGTTCAAGATTTATGGTTGATATAGTTGATTGTGTAAAAGGATTCAAGTCAAAGTACCTGGTCGACGACATAATCTTGTCGTCGTCACCAGAAGCGTCAGTTTCAAAGATGTGACGGTCATCATTCTGCAATGTTGATGAATGTTGCATGGAGACCACAAGGATGTAGAAGGGTCGATCATCCGGTAAAGGCTTCAATTTCACCGATGTCATTGCATAGAACCGACATGGGTCTTTGAAAGTTAAACAAAACTCTAAACCTAAGCCTAGACCTAAACCCTAACACCTAAGCTATCTCATTCATCTTTGTTTACCCTAAGAATTCTAATGCACTTTTACCATGTATTAAGCCCTAAATCCTATTCTACACATCTAAACCATACATTCATACCATTTCCTAGCCAAAACTACATCCTAATGCACATCTATGCATTATGCCTAAACCCTAATCAAAATCCATTACCTAAATTCAAAAACCTAGATGCCAACCCTAATACACATTAATCCTAACCTAAAGTCCTAAACCCTATCACCTAAACCCTCTCAGCCTATTCCAAATGTTAAAACATTACAAATACATTGCAAATCACATAACAGTCCCCTAACCATAGCCTTGACCACGTTGGAACCTGATTGCATGTGAACGTTGTGGGATAATTGTCAAGCTTGTAAACCATACAGAGATAACTGCCATCTGTTGACTGTATCAGAGGACTGTGCCATGTGACCAGGGTTCGTTTGACTGCCACCATCAAGATAATCGCCAATCTTCAAAACTGCATTGGAACAGGCAGCTGTCACATGGGTTTGGAAAGTCTTGCAGTTAGCTGAAACCACTGAAAGGTTACCATGAAGCTGGCAGGTTATGGTTAGACCACAACCTATTCACATGGGTAGCTCAACCTTTTCCCGATTAACCTGATTGCTAGTGGGTTTGGTTATTATAATGTTACTTTTGGGTTTTTGTTTGTAAATTGGTTTTGTATTAATTCAAATACCATGACTAAAACCCTAAGGTGTCCCTTAAGGTGGCTAAACTCAACCAAATAAACCCCAGAAGTTAGCTTGTTCATCTCTAAATCAGGCAGAGGTGGCTTTTATGCATTTACAGACCTATTAAGGTAGGATTTGTCCATTGAAGAACAAGAGGAGTGCTTTTCAGCTTTTGTATGAAGGTTCTGGAGGGATAGGGGTGATTTTGTTTTCAGCATTTCGAGAACATCCAGAGTCGAATTTGGAAATCATAAGCGGCATTGGCAAGCTGGTTCAGAAATCTATCTGATGACAGAGGTCAGAATTTCCCGTGTGCAAGTTCAGCCTGACTAAATCACTTTGTAATCCACTTCTTCTCTCACATTCCTAATAAAATGGCCGCCCATCTTGAAAGTGGACCCGGAGACGTAGTCCATCAAGGATGAACTCCGTAATCAATATCATTGTCTAGTATAACTATGTTTTCATTATTTATACTTCTGTTTTGCATCTTTCTTATGGTTTATCAACTGTCATAAATTGTTTTACTCCAGCAGTGTTCCTCAATTTCTGCACTTTCAGTTAACATTCAATTCTTAGATCGGTAATCACTTCTACATCAGTTTTTAGTATATGGTCATATCAAATCACTTTCTCAGAGAAGAAGAATTAGTGCCTGCAAGCTTATTCAAATTCTTATTGAAATCAAAATTTTCTTCTAAGTTTCTATGAGTATTTTCACCGCTGCAGGTTCAGGTGTCGACATCCCCAGGTCTTAACACAAACATAATCGGAAGAATTAATGCCTAAAATATTATTCAAGCTTATTCAAATGCCTATTGAAATCAAAATTTTCTTCTAGGGTTCTATGAGTATATTCACCACTGCAGGTTCGAGTGTCAACATCCCCAGGTCTTAACACTAACATAATCGGCAACACCTCTGCATTGTCCATCTGAAGCTTTTTCTGAGCATGGCAATTTAATGTCTTTGGCACCTCTTCTCACTCAAAATGACACCCACGCTTGACATATGCACAACTACTTTCTTTTTACTGCACTTCTTGCCGGAAGAGCGTACTCCGATCTTACATGAGTTCTCGCTTTTGCAAAAGAGGGTGGAGACCTTATCTATAAAATAGAACAAAGAACAACCACATATTTAGTTCACTCATATATGTTTCCTGAAAAGCATTGATAAAGAAAAATGGAAAATGTGTGGAGAAAACCAAATTAGAAGCTGTGAATACTAACATGATTAGTGGATGTTGTGGTGAGGCGAGTGATGCCTTGTAGAGGCTTCCGAGGCTGGTAATCAAATGGTGTCTTCCCATGTTCGACTTCAGATCACATATTCACATGGTTAGGCTTGTACTTGAGTGAATGGTTGAATGAGATTAAAGACCCCAGATCTAGTTTCATCCATCTAGGCTGCGATATCAGGAGTACTAAATCATATGTACAATGGCTTTACATTGATGGTGATTCCGATCATGGGTCTATATTTGTAGACGACTGTTTATGTACATGTAATGAAAGTTTATAAATTGAGCATGGGTATGCCTTCTCTCAGCAATTCATGTAAAATAAAATATCATGATATATGTATTGTAATTGATGCAAGTCACCTTCCACTTCGATACCTCCTCATCACATCGTAAAGCATTTCATTTGACATTGGCATTTTTCCAACTTCATGCTTTAGGGGGCAACTGTTGCAGATCCATTTGGGCACATCAAATCCCAACATTTAGATCAGTGACTTAGGACTCATAAAACCCTAAAATCACTGGTTTCATGCCCTAAACAAGTCAAACCTTTGAATGCCTCCTTCCCAGATAGTTTCATGACTTGAAGAAATCCATAAATTACCTCTGGAGGGACCAGCACAGCTAAACCCTTATGAAGGTGCACTATAGAGCAGTTCAGTCCACTACCAGGGTGCTCTGCAGAGCACTTAGGCTTCCTTTCACCTGTGCTAGGCGAGAATGAGAGAAATTCACATAGGGTTTGGGAATATTATTATCTTGTGGAGTCATCTAGAAGTTTCCCTATCTTATCAACTCCTATGAACTCAAAAATGGATGAGGAATGAGTTAAGGATCATCCTATCCTCTCATCCCTTCCTCCATGGAAGTAATTCTAAGTATGGAAGGCTATTCAATGTCACCATTAATGACAAAACCTCCTTCATCTTCCTATAAACTGACCACTCATCTAAGTGATCAGGGGCTAGCTGCATTATGTTGAATTGTAAGGAGATAACACTATTATGAGACTTGAGTTTGGAGCAAATGATGTGATGCCACAAGCTTATCTTGCTTTTGATGTGATGTGGATGGGATCCAAGCTAGAGGAATGACTTTGAATCAAACATTGATGATTGTAATTCCTTCTTCTATCTAATAAAGTGTTTGAAACTTTTTCCATATGATGTATTCTTTCATAATGCTTATATGTATGAATTGCTTCTGATTCCTTTCATTTATATTCAATGGATCATATGCTTTTATTGGTTTTTGTCTTCTGTTGTGTTTACAGGGTATTTTCAAGCAGATTAAGTATGGGAAGGAGCGATGGAATTTATACAAGGGAGATGAGAGGAAAGTGAAACTACAAGTAGGCCTTGTATCCTCTATTCTTATCTATTGCTTATAGGGAAAGTCTAAAACACTTTAAATTGTTGTTTTAGGAACAACTACTTGTCTAGTGAATTAGTATTTATCTGTAGATGCTAAATTCTCCAAAACAACCCCTGAGCCAGATTGTGGGTTGCAGTAAAGCGAGGATTATTTGCCTCAGTGGGCTTAGGAATCATTGTTGGTGAATGGAAGGATAAACAGTAAAGACAAGAGGTGGATTACTCTCTATTGGGCCTAATAGTCCCGGGATGGGATGTATGGTAAAGCCTGGAGAGTGTGTCTTGGTGTAGGCCTTAATGATCCTTGGATTGAACTATGGATTACGGTAAAGCTTGAGAGACTAGGAGGCAATCAAATTCTTCATGGTGTAGGGGGAGAACTCCGATGACATCCATTATTGTTTGGTTATTTTTGGTGTTTTCTACGAGTCCCACATTCATGTTTCGAATATGGCATGGGGGTGATTGGTTTAAGAGAGACTTGGCTCAGCCAATCTATGGTCGAGTGGAACATGGTAGTCCCATCTCCAGTTGGTTTATTGAATTCATTAATGAGGCATTAATTCCCTTGATTTTCATGTGTAAATGTACTGATGTATATGTGGATTTTATGGCTGATATGTTTATGATGTTTTTGTCCCTATTATGCTGGTTATATGTACGTTTTATGACAGGAGTTATGTATGGCTCTCACCATGTTTTTACCTATAAATGAATGAACAATGTATCTATGACCTAATGGATGGAATGGTCATTAAAGTGATAAGAAAACAATGCTACATGGTGAATCTCAGATAAGCAGGAGACCCCTATGCTCAGATCTGTTATTTACACTTGTAGGTTGCATATTTACTAAGTGTTTGACGAAATGTTTTTCACGGTTAGGCTTGGGTAGGTGAAGCCCTTGTTCAAGTTTTGTGTTAGAGGCTTTTCCTTGGTGTCATTTATTGTCTTGGAAAGTTTCATCAAGTTCTAAGAATTTATTTGGAGACTTGCCTTGAAAAAGTGGCTTAAATATCACAGTCTCTAGCATAGAACTAGTTGAAAAGGACTGTAGTCTCTCCCTCACAGGAATTTTGGGAGTGACTATAGGGTTTCAATCATGTGAATGCCTTGTCATGGGAGTGACTGTGGGTTTAATTCATTGAAATTCTAGGTTAACTTAGGGGCTGAGCACCTAGAGTGGTGGATTAACTCCTAGGGGTCCTGAAGCACTTGAGGGAGGTTTGTCAGGTCTTGCTTTTTATAGTACATTTCCTTAAGGTTACCTAGTAGGCTGAGTCTTATCATAGTGACCTCTCATTGCATGTTCACCTTGATTGACCGATTTCTTCGGTAGATGTGAGAGGAGGCTGTTACAGTGTCATATCAGGGAATGTTTCACCCCTCGAACTAGATGGGCTATGTGTTGGTCATGCATGCATGTCAATTGCATGTGTGTCTCTTACACTTTCATTCCATATGTTTGTTACATTTGCATGATGTTGATCATGGTTGTAGCAATGTCATCATGTGGAATTTAATGTTGATATTGTGAAATGCATCGTCTTGAGTATATGATGAGTTACATGTTGTTATATGTCACTTACATGTTGTTATACGTCGCTTGATTGCATCCTTGTATGTTAGGTTGCATTCTTGTATGTTTGATTACATGTATCAGTCTTGTAGGTTTAGTTACAAGTGTTGATTGCTTGTGCTCAACTACATGAGTTCATGCATATGTGTAGTTGATTATGCATTGCTTATGCATGTTTATGGTTGCATGTGGAAATGTGTACAATGGAGTAACAGTTGTTGTCATGCATGAGGTCATGGTTTGTGAAGTTGATATGGTCATGCATTGATGACTGAACTCTAGCTAGAAGGATGTCTATATGGTTTTGTACTCATGTGTTATATGTATATATGCATTCGTTATGCATGTATGGTCTTGGTTATAATTATGCATGAATAGTAGGTCAAATATGCCTTGTGAATTCATGGTATGCAATTTAGGTTATCATGGTGCTATTGGTATGTTATGATGCTAATGTGTTGAATGAGGTAAAGTAGGAGATGTAGATTATCAAAGTGAAGTTCAAACATTGGACCTCGAGGCAAGAGCATGTCGTCATACAGGTTTGTATGTTCGGCATGCAAGTATGTAGGTTAAGGATTGTTATATGCATTAGGGTTATACACATTAGGTTTATGTACATGTCTTTTGATGTTATGGTTATTTACATGATAAATGATATTTTATTGGCATAGTCATATGCGCATGAGTCAAATAGTCAAGAATGATGCTAACATTTGGTTGTATGCATTGCTATTGTTGTTTTATGTTAGATAAATTGATGATTAGATAATATGTTGTTGATGAGAATGATATATAGATTATTGTTGTTATATGTTATTAACTTGATGATTAGGGTTATTTCATTGAGATCCTGATGTTGTAATTTGGATTGGTCATATGAGTGGTGGTTATGTTCATTGCATTGAAGATCTTCATGTTATATGTAGTGTGTTAACCTAGTTTGACCTACACAAATGGTTATGGTTGTGATATGGTGCCATACTAATACAGACTAATCGTACATATGTGATTGTTATGCATGAACGAAAAATGCTTATGAGCTTATGATGTGAACATGTTAGTTAGTTACTATTATGGATATCATGATTTCTGTTTGAGTTGATATGTTGTGAAGTTTTATCGTGCTAACCTAGATTGAATGTGTAGACAAGATAGCCTCCCCTGAAATACACTAAGGTATGAGTTTTCTTATGTAGTATATTGGGTGGTTCATTCTTAATTATGTCGTATATTTTGTGTTTGATTATTCCATGCCTATTATGTCATCTAGTTGATTTTTTTGACATGGTGCATTCATAGCTTTCTTGAATGTTTGATTAATTGCATGATATGAGTATGAGTCTATAGGGCTGCATGAAGAAATGATCTTGTTTCAAAATGATCGTACTAATACATATGTGTTGAGACAGTTGATATGTACTTGCGTGAAAGTAGGTGATAGTTGTAGCATTATGTCTAATGACTATGAGTTGACTATGGATTATGACATGATTGATAGTCTCGCTAAATGTTGATTCCAAATTGATAGTTATGATTGTCTTGATATTTGGAACATGTGGTTGACATGTGTGAGCAGTTGTAGGAAGAATGCTAGTATTAGCCTAACAAGGTAATAGTTGATGTGTTTATATCATTAACAGTCAGGTGATGTGATAGTGCATAGTAATGCTCAATTGCGACAAGGAAAATGTCAAAGAAAGGAATTGGGCAAGAATTCATTTGGCTATGTTTGGACACCTTAATTCCAAATGAATGAGTGTTATGCATACAGTAAGTCTTCTTAACCTTAATATTGCCTGACATGATGTGGATATGTGCCAGATTCGTGAATATGTACTTTACAAGTATATTAGCTAATTTCTAGTTACAGGTGGAGGGAATTGGAGCCCCTTGAAAGATGGATTGGATGTGTTCAATTGCAAGCAACGTGCGTGGCATAACAAGGTAAGATAAATGGTATATTTTTATATTTATGTGTTTATGGTAGTATGATGCAGGGGATTGCATGGAAAGAGACTGCAACAAAATATTGAAGAAGGCTCGGTTTGAGCCTTCCCTGGGAACCATGGGGATTGAGTCATGGTGTTTTTTGTCACTCTTATGCTTTTCTTCTTTCGTGATTTGTTGTGATTGATTTGCAACATTGTTTATGTCTAGTGTATGGCCATACCACTATGTTTGCGGAGTCATGTTGTTATTATTTTTCATGTTTCTCTTCTTGTTTGTTTCTTATCCTTGCATTTTAAGTTTTGAGTCTTGGGAATTGGTTGAGAAAGAGGAAAGTTAACGGGGATCGGGGAGAGTTGTGTGGTACCCAAAAGGTAGTGTAAGATTCAGATGAAGCTCAATGCACGAATAAGCATAGTGGAAGGTAAGGCTATGACAGTCAGTTGGACTAGTTGGGTCCATTGTGGTAAATGGACAATGAAAGAATAGTCATGGGAAAGGTAATAAAGAAGGGTAAGTTGAATGGATTGAAGGTGTCATATGCCTTGGCTATATTGGGAACTATTTTTCTCGATGTTGCACATATGTTTCATGCATAAAGGGAGTTTTCTTAACCTTGACCTTGAGATCTTTTAATTATGTTGTGACCATGATTATGTTGATGTCTATATGTCTATACATGTATGTATGTATGTATGTCATGTCTGATAATGTCATCATGTATCATGATTATTAATGCTAACATTTACATGTATATATATGTATGTATGTGTCCATGTATCTATGTCACTCCCCAACAGGGTCATCGGGGATTGTCCTTGTGGTGAAATGATTCCTTATGCAGGAAAATGGCATGAAGAAGTTCTTGGCTATGAGGAATAAAGTGGGAAAAGTCATGACAAATACATGAGGTAAGTATCATGTGAATATGAATTTATCTTGTATGCTTGTATTATGCCTATGCTTATGTTATGGACATGTTATACCAAGGGATCCATCAACAAAGTGAAAGCAGTGTGTTCTATGAAATTTTAGGATAAGAATGGATAAGACATTGGAAGCAAGGTTTCTTGGTAAGGACATTGTGGTTTTGGATGTGGTCCTACTATTGTGGATATGTTGTATATGTTGTACATGTTGTATGTGTACATATTGTTTATGCAATGTTATGTACAGGATGGTACATATAGTGTTGTGTGAATATTGCATAAGGTGTTGTGCACATGATTGGATATCTAGTTCTTTGTACAAATGAGGCTATGTACATGTTGGATATGCAGTGATATGTACAGGTGGTGTTGCGTGCATGTTGTACATGTGGTGCTATGTACATATGGTGTTGTGTGCATGATTGTACAAGTGGTGTTGTCTACATGTTGTATAAGTGGCGTTGTGTGCAAGTGGTTTTGTGTACATGTCGTGCATGTGGCATTGTGTACATGTGGTGTCACGTACCAGTCATGTGCATGGTACTGATTACATGTGGTATTGTGTACACATTGTACAGTGGTGCAGTGTACATGAGGCATTGTGTACACATTGTGCAGGTGGTGCCGTCTACATGTGATGTTGTGCACACGTTGTGAAGGTGGTTCTTTGTACATGTGGTACTGGTGTACATGTGGGATTGAGTGCATGTCATACATGTTGTGTTGCAGGCATGCAATAGTATGTATGTGTAATGTGTAGTCATGGTATCATGACATATGCATTCATTGTGTTGCACTGTATATACGTATTTGTGTTGTGTTTTACATTGGGTGTAGGTGTATGTGTTGTATGTCATGTCTAGGTGCATGTATTTCATGGTGATGTATGCAGTGTGTGATTGTATGTGCGTGATGCACACCATGTGTACGTGCGCATGGTTGAGGAGAAGACACTTGGTGATTTTCGGGTGTGGCAACCGATCTAGAGTGCATACAGAATAAAGATAAAGGTAGAGACTAAGGCTTGATTAAAGGATACGTATCAGTATTTTACTTCATTTTTATTATGCATGTGATCTATGATTCTGGTTTATGATGATTACATGTGATCTATGATTCTGATTTATGATTTTGATCTCCGATGGTTGTGTTTTGAACTAACATGATGTGATATGTTTTTACATTTTGATTTGATCAAATATGTTAGTTTGATTTGTTGTGACAGTAAGTAAACTTGATTGCAAGTGTACCTTATTGATAAGCTACCAATGAGCTATGATTTTAATTTATTTTAAATCTAATGAAAATTATGTACTTGGTATAGGAAGCATGGATATGCCCGGTTAGGTGATCAAAATTGACTACAAAAAATAACAACAACAAAAGGAATTGTAACATGCAGCAGTACGTTGGTAAAACACTTCAAGGGTAGGGCCATTGTGGGCATTGGTACCCAATAGTGTCCATTGATTACTGTGAGCATGATATGACCGGTATGATGGTTTGAGGCAAGGATACACCTTGGATTTTGTATCTTCCACTGAGAGGAAGCCTTGCCAAGGGATGGACTGTCCAAAATGGGGGTGCCAGCAGAACTTGGAAGGTGAGTGACTACACAGAAGGGGTTGACTGGATTGCCTGAGGGACTATGCAACAGAGAAGGGAAGATCAAGGATGGATTTTTTTCCTTAGTATTTCCAGATGGAATCAAATAGTGCGCCCTAAAAAAATGAGCCAATAACTGTTCACTAAGAGGACAAGTGACGTAGGATTATAACATTGGACATTGGATTCAAATTTGACTTTACAATGGATTATGGAATTCCTCGGAAGGAGGTGAATCCTAGTATTACTTTGAGGGTGGAGGTGTGAGCCTATGGATTCCATTGTTGCAGATTCTGGCATCGCATCCTTTATTTGCTAGTTTAGCAAATGTACATATGTGTATATGTGGTTATTGTAAATATCATAACAGTTTGTGTTCTAAAGCTCTAGTATGTCGTATGGTTGTTATCTCATCATGTTTTCATGATGATTTTCTTTTGAGAGGGTCATTCATTGAAAATACTGCAATGAGCTATGTTATAAATCTCCATGGGAAGCATGTTTTATTTTCAGTGATCTTGTTGTTTATAGGTGTCATTAAACACCCAGGATGGTCTTCCCCCAAGGGGGAGCATTCTATAACAACCCTGGTGAAAATTCCATATAAAAATATATATAAGGCCATGGTGATGGGACACACATTCCAAGCTAAATTGTGGGTGAAACATCCTAATGGTTGTATATTCGGTTTATTATGGTTGAGAAAATTAGCAAAGGAAATTACAAAGTCTTTGGAAAGGCATGAGCCATTTATTGGCATTTTATTTATGAAAATAATGGAAATTAGGAGAAAATGAAGGTGAAAGGTCATGGGTTGCATGCGAGGAAGAAATTGAATGAAAATAATGAATAAAATAGAGGCCTCACTCATAAAAAGGATTTTGAGGATCAGTGGGCGGGCTTGGTTAGTGTAACTTTTTATCAATTGAGTTTTGGACGTCTCTCATTATTCTCTCTCTCTCACTCTTGGACACATAGAGTTTTCATGGAGCACTTTGGCATTGGAGCAAGAAAGGAAAAGAAGGCAAGAGCAAGAAATGATCAAGTAGGGAAAGGCGGGATCAAGCAAATACAACAAGATTCATTGTAGGTATCAACATGCATGTGTATTTTCCTTGCTAGATTTGGCATGCATGGTATTGCATGTGGTTCTTTTATATCATGGCATGGGTTTTTCTAGGTGTGAAAGTGTTCTTCAGCCTAACCTTGCCATTTCCTTATAGATTTGATGAGATGGGTTCTCATGTTCGATTGAGCTGGGATGGCCGGATGGATTCAACAGTGAGTGGGGTGGATCTCCAAAATGAAAAACACATGGCCTAGTGGTCCCTGAACAAGAATGTGGAGCACAGTAAAGCCACTAGGCTAGTAACCCCTGAGCCAAACTGTGGGTTGCAATAAAGCCAAGATTGTGTGCCTATCTGGGCCTAGGAATCCTTACTTGTGAATGGCAGGATATATGGTAAAGCCAAGAGGTGGATTTATCTTTGTTGGGCCATGTAGTCCTAGGATGGGATGTATGGTAAAGTCTGGAGAGTGTGTCTTAGTGTAGGGCCTAGTGATCCCTAGATTGGACTGTGGATTACAATAAAGCCTGAGAGACTAGGAGGCACACAAATTCCTCACAGTGTTGGTAGAGAAATATGGTGGCATCCATGCTTGTTTCATTCTTTTTGGTGTGTTCTATGAGTCCCACATTCATGCTTGGAATATGGCATGTGGATGAATGGCTAAAGAGGGACATAGCTCAGCGAATCTATCGTCGGGTGGAACGTGGTAGTCCTATCTCTGGTTGGTTTATTGCATTAATTAATGAGGAATTCATTCCCTTGGTTTTCATGTGTAAATGTACTGATGTATATCTAGGTTTTATGGTTGATATTTTTATGATACTTTTCTCCATATTATGTTGGTTATTTATATGTTTTATGACAACAATTATGTACGGCTCTTAGCATGTTTTTACTTGTAAATGAATGAACAATGTATCTATGATCTAATGGATGTAATGGTAGTTAAAGTGATAAGGAAACAATGCCTCATGGTGAATCTCAGATAAGTATGAGACCCCTATGCTCAGATCTGTTATTTACACCTGTAGGTTGCATATTGACTAAGTGTTTGACAACATGTTTGTCATGGTTAGGCTTGGTTTGGACAAGCCCTTGATCATTTTTTTAATAGAGGCTTTGTCTTGGTGTCATTTATTTTCTTGGAAAGTCTCATCAATTTCTAGGCATTGGTTTGGAGACCAGCTCTGAAAAAGTGGCTTAAATCTTGTAGTCTCTGGCATAGAACTAGCTAAAAAAGACTGTAGTCTCTCCCTTGCAGGCATTGTGGGAGTGACTATAGGGTTCCTGTCACATGCCCCTGAGGGAGGTCTATATGGTCTTGTTTTTCCATCTCCATTTCCTTAAGGTTACCTAGGAGGTTGAGTCTTATCATAGTGACCTCTTGTCACATGTTTATCCTGAGTGGTCGATTGTTTGGGTAGATGTGGGAGGAGGGTGTTATAATATCCTCTAGCTCTATGCCCTTTGGATTTCGACTCTCTTTCTTAGAGGGGGATTCTTGCTTCCTTCTATTGAATGGGAGCTCACAATTTGTTACAATATTATTGTACCTGTGACATCTCCTAGACTGATAGGGTACCCTTCATAGTCCAACATTTGAATTTTTTCAGCCCCTTCCCTATGTCAATTTCTTCCAGCAATCCCTTGCCGAGGTCAATTTGGACAAGTATGTGAGTAGTAGTTTGAAACCTTGTGAAGAGGGAGGAGGAGTCATGTTCTAAGTACTTCCCTAGTGAGTTCCCTAGGTCCTAGAAGATGTGAGAATCCCAATATTTTGTTGAAAGGTTAGGAAGAAGAACCTAGATTGGGGCCTCATCTAGTCTTTTCCTCATAGCATCAAATAAGGGGGGCTAAAATTAAAAAGAAAAATAGTGAAATCTAACTTCCATACCTTCCGCACTATTTTCTTGGTGTCTCGCTCTTTTGTGAACATCAAGTGAATATAACCCCTTATTCATAACACCACCTCCAAACGACCCTTCACACAGGTGAGATTTCCTTTTCAACCCAAGACTTAATGAAGGCGAAAATAAACTTCCAGCCTCTGGGTCACCTAACAAAGGTATTTTTCACCATCTCTTTGGCATTTTGCGTCGGAATGTCCTTTCCTAGAACTAATAAAAGTCTAGTCTTACCAACCTTTATTGATAAAATCCTTCTTCTTTTCTCGCTTAATACATTTCCCCATCTATTTCGCAGAGCTCTAAGTTTTTATTGGGACCAAATGAAGGTTTCCTTGACATTCTTCCTTCCCCAAATCTTCTTGATGTTTACCATATTCCGCATTAGATGCTAGTAATTCTCTCAAAATGTTGTTTATCGAGATTTGAGCCGATGGCACTTTAAGAATGACTGAGGTCAACGAGACCCCAAATTGGATAAATCCCTCATAGATTATAGAATCTAGAAAAAAATCGACAGAGGCCAAGATGTCTATACCTTTTGGTTTGTTGAATGGGAGGGTTTCAGTCCATGATGAAGAGATTGTCTTTGAGATACCCCAGGATGCCACTCTGAATTGCTAGCTTAACACCTCCAGACCCAAGCTTATTTGATTGTGCATGTCGACCCCTCATAAGACCATAGAACTTCACCCTTCAACCAATGCTCCAAATCGACCACCATGAGCACCTGAGTTTGATGCAAAGTAAGGTTTGGGTTTAGAATTCCTCTGACTTAGCCTTTAAATCAAGTGTGGATTCCCATATATGGGTACTAGCATCTACCTTCGGTTCAAAATCCACTAATTCTACTTCCTCCATGAGTGAGGCTTAAAGAAAATTAATTGTCATGTCAGCCTTTGAAGTGGAGCTCCCAGTAAACATGTTGGCTAGGGTTTTGGGAGACTAGTCCAATATGGTGATGTTTGTAGCTCCAGAAAAAGGCATTATTCTCGCACCATGTGTTACCTTAGAATGATAATTGTTTTCGACCGGACTAGGAAGTGCCTTCATATATGAATATTCACCACAGTTTCGAAATCAAACCCTATACCTAAGCCTTCCAAAATCCAAGGGCGTATAAGTTAACTAAAACTAGGGGTATAAGTTGACTAAAACTACCTAAATAATTTGACTAAAATATTCATATTCTACCACCTATCTTTTAATATAACAAGAAACCACTTTAATCTTTAAAAATATTTTAAATAATCATAACTTTTGCAAAATACTTTAAACTCAAAAATCATACCATGAAAGTTTTACCACATATTAATGTCAATTAAACATTAAAAACATCATATATCACTTTCAAAATGAAATGTAAAATATAAAATGTTTTTTTTTTTTAATTTATATATCTATATCTATCTATCTATATATATATATATATATATATATATATATATATATATATATATATATATATATATATATATATATATATATATATATATATATATAATTGTAATTGTAATTGGAATTGGATCGATATTACTATTACTAGTTGTTAATTTTTCTTAAAAAAAGATATATATTGTATTAAAATATATTTAAAAGATATTTCTTTTTTTTTTGTTAACTTTGGTAGAGCTGCTATCTATATTTCAAAAACAAAATTTACATCCATCATTATATGTTCTAGGTGGTTAACCTGCCCGAAGGAAACCAGGAAACCACCTGTCTGCATTAAATCCAGACCAAAATTTGAAAATGTTCATCTCTGTGTTTCTAACATATCTGCTCTTCCGAGCTCTACACATTATCCTAGCTTTTATTCCAAGCTAATACATCAGATATCAGTTTTTTCCATCAAAAAACACTAAAAGACTTGACCTATTACATCAGTCCTCATCTGAGGAGATTATCAGGGCAGGCACCTTGGCGCTTGATCCAGGGATCTCGGTTCTCTATTCCATCATCCATTTCATCTCCCTCAACATCTGTTCCATTCTTCCCAAGATGAGATTGTTGCGAGAGGCCTGAATCTGTACTGCTGCTATTTCCTTAAGAAGCACTGATTTCATGTTTTCCAACTCTTCCTGATTTTGATTCCATAACTGCTCGTTTCGCTACGTTCTTTTCCCTTCTTCTTCCTCCAAGACAGCCCGATTCATTTCCATAGCTATGGCTACCACATGCTTCATTATCCAGTAATGTTGAATCGACTTATTGAAAAGCAAGTTGCGGCTGCGAGAATTACCTAGGTCCAGCACTATGGGCTCCCACTCTCCCCTGGGGACCTCCTGGTTCGAGCTGATAGATCTCAGCTCTCTTTCCCAACTATTTATCTGCTCCCAAATTTCGGGTGGGTTCCTCACCATGTAAGAGTTTATCATATACATCCTATGCGCAGCCTCCGATTTCCTTCCTCTCCTTTTCGGATTTTTACTGGTTCCCTCTTCCTGTTTTGGAACCTTTTTCGCTTTCCACGGGGTCATCTCTTTTCTTTAATAAATGCTACACTTTACGGAGTCTTTCTTACCTAGCAAGACATAATACCATAAATCAGTAACACGGTTTAAAATTTTATTTTTAATCCATTTACTTACCACCCTTTCCTTGCCAGAATTATCATTTCCAGGGGTTTGAAAATGGTGTAACAGCGTCGAGCACACCAAGGGCCAACCTGTAATTTGGCCCTATTCATTTCTACCACTTAAAATGGCCACAGGAACCCCTCGTTGCCCTTGTTGCTAGCTTTCTGTGGGCTTGTGTAGATCATCTCTTCTCTCCAGCTATCAACAAGGACAGATTCTCCTATTTTCCAGCGATTTCCTACTCTTTATCCTTCTGGTCTTTTCTACAGGAATGAGAGGATCAAGGGTTCTACCGCTTACGGGGTTATCTCGTCTTACCGAGGTTCCACCCTTCCCCACCTCGAGAGCTTTCCTGGGTTTGGGTTTTCCTTTCCTCAGGAGGCCTTGAGTCATTTTTCCAAGGATGACCAGCAGATCTCCTTGGAGCTAGGACTTTCTGGCTTGCGCCTCTTGTCCAGTAAGGACACTGCTTCTCGAGTCCAAGGTTTCCTACTGACAGGCTATGTCTACCTTCTAATTTTGGCCTCATGGTTACCTCAAGAAAATTACATAGACTCCTACTTCTAGCTACAAAGAGAATGACCGAATAGGAGAATGAGTCTACATACCACCTTTCCCCGCCATTGTCGTAGTCTTTGTCTGAGCACTACTCCTGTCTACCACCTTTCTTCGTTCCCTCCTGCTTCATGCTCTACTGCATGCAAATTCCTAATGCCACCTCAGGCCCTCTTTGGTTTATTCCTATCCTTCTGTCCCTTCTAACCTCCACCTATCCTGTTTCTTTCCCGACACTCTTTCCTGAGTCCTTTCCTCGGGATGTGCCTCGACTGTTCTGTCTGCCTTTACTCCTCATAACTCCTATGTCCTCTCGGCTGCTCCTGCCGTATACTTTCTATCCTTCTGCTACCACTTTCCATCCCTTCTCTAACCCTTTTCCCGGCTCCACACCTACCCTCCACCATCGCATACCTTGATTGCACCTCTGCTAGCTTCTCGGGATATGATCCATCCTTGCCCTGCTTCGTCACCTGCCCTACTCCATTCCGTTCTCAAGTGTGGCCTATCTATCATCACCGGCTATATCCTTTCCTCGCGTCTGCCACTTGCTGCCTTTTCCTGAACATTCCTCTCTGGATCACTATTGCCACCATTATCAATGTCTAGGAGTTTTTGCAACTGCACCTTCTCCTCCGGCTGAGGGAGCTTTGTTCCTCCAATGTCCATCGACCTTCCCCTATTTCGAGTTCCCCAATTTGCTAACTAGACTGCCGGTCTATTGCCTATTTGCCTTACGTGTGTGGGAATCAGATAGTCTATTCCATTGATCAATTTCCCTATTTCACTGGTTAACCATGTTTTTCTCCAGCTCCTGCTAATCTTTTCCATCGGTGTTTTATTTTGCAGTTGTTTTACCATGTCAATTACCAGTTTTGAATCGCCTTCAATTTGAAGGTTCTGGTGCTTTTCCTGAATGACAATTTTGAGTCCCCGTTTCAACGTGTGTAACTCTGCTTCATTTTTCATTGCATCTCCACAATCCATCGCGAAAATTCTCAAATTTTTCCCTCTGTCATTCCTGAATAGCCCCCCTATTCCTACTTCTCCCAAGTTGCCTTTTGCTGCCCCGTCAAAGTTTAGCTTGACAAATCCTTGCAGTGGATGCCTATAAGTGTTTATCTCTTCAACCACTCTCTTTTGGTTTTTACTTTGGGTTTTGTCTATCATGCTTTGTTTTAATTGTAACCTCTGCAATATTCTCTCCTCTGTTTGGTTAATCATCGAGTCTTCATCATTCCACCTTTCTGTTAAAATTGTTTCTTTGATATTTTGGATTGTTTGTTTCCATATTTCGACCAGGGTTCTCTTTTTTCTTTAAAGATCATGTTATTTCATTCCTTCCAGACGTTCCATAGCATGAACCCTACTGACATCATCCATGTGCGGTTTAAGACTTGTTTCTGGTAAGGTTTTCTTGGCCAATTTTCCAAAGTATTTTTTATATTATGGTAGTTTTTGTGACAATTTTCAAACAGTTGTTGGTGACTACTCCACAGGTTGTTGCTGACAATGTAGCCGTTGGTTAGGTGCTCCATCATCTCCTCTTGTTCATGGCAGAGTGCGCATTGTGAGGGTTCCTACATGCCTTTTTCCCGAATCTGATCCCAGATTAGTGCCCATCCATGGTGTAAAATCCATAGAAAGAAGGTAACTTTAGGCCAAGTCTTGATTTTCCAAATGTTTTTCCATTTTTTTGATTTTGTTTGTCGATTATGCTCTGCCTTTAAGTAATACCCTCCTTCTATAGAGAACATGCCTTTTATTCGGGTTCCCCATCTGAGTATATCCCGCCCTGTTTTAACCGCAATTTTCCTGGATGCCATTTCTTCATTATAATCTCCCCAACTTGCCATCTCTGGGCTGCTACCTGGTCATCCTTTTGCTTCCAATTTCGGTAATATTCCCTTATGCTTGGTTTCTAGAGGTTTCTGACCAATTCCCCCTCTGTTCAGGAGGTAAATTCTTCGATTTCTTAGAGGGCTTCTTTATGGGGAATCTTTTCTCGCTATTTCCAGGATTCCTCCTAGAATTTGGCTGTGCCCCCTCTCTTACCTCCCAAAAGTTGTAGTCTCTTATAAAATATTTATTGTTCCTGGCCAAGTTCCATATTGCTGATCCTTTTTCCTCTGTTTGGCTTCTCAGTCTTATGGTTTCTCTGCTGCCTCGTATTTCTTCTCCCAAATTTTCTTCCATAGGTCCTGTCTGCCATGTGTCCACCTCCAACACAGTTTCTCACCCATCACTTCGTTGAGTATATAAGGGTCCCACAAACCTAAGCCTCCATATTTGATAGGTCTGTTGAGCCATTCTCAGGAGAGTAATGCCCATTTTCGTGTTTTACCTATTCCTTGCCATAAAAATTTCTTAAACATATCTACTAATTTTTTACAAATAGATTTAGGAAGAGCTTGACTAGACATCTGGTATATTCGGATGGATTGCAATATTGCTCTTAGTAGAATTATCCAGCTAGGGGTATTCAGGGACCAAAATGTCCTATTTTCTATATTTTTCCTTATCTTGCCTATGAGAGGTCCCCAGTTCACTACCTTTTACTAATACTCATTAAGCATTATGCCCAGATACTTTGCTGGGAAGCTTCCTACTCTGAATCCCATTGTTCTAGCCAAGAATATTTGGGATGCTACCTGAGTGTTAAAGAAGAATATTTCTGATTTCTCATTGTTAATCTCTATCCCTGAGGCTTTTGTGAACTCGGATAGAATTTTCAGGATCTATTGGGCTTCCTTAAGAGTGGCTTGTCCGTAGATCATTACATCATCTAGGAATTGTTGGTGCGTTATAGGGATTTCATTACCCCAAATTCGCAGTCCCTTTAACTTTTCATTGGCCAGGCACACTTTCACCAGCTTGCCCAGACCTTCTACTGCTAGAATGAATAAAAACAGGGAAAGGGGATCACTCTATCTAGGCCCTCTTGTGGGATTAAAGGCTTCCGAAGGGGTTCCATTTAGCATAACTGACATCACCGGGGTGCTCACCATTGACATTATCCATTTCACCCATCTCTCGTCAAAGCCATGAGCCTATAAGATGGCCCCCAGATACTCCCAACTAAGATGATCATAAGCCTTTGCCAGAACCAGTTTTATTAGCATGCCTTTTTTTGGGAGTTTTTCAGTGAGTGTATTACCTCTTAAGAAACTCCTATACCATTCGTTATCTGTCTTCCCTTAACAAAACTAGTATGCTCCTGAGTGATGAGGTCAGGCAAGATTGGTTTGAGTCTGTTTACCATTATTGTAGCCAGTATTTTATATACTACGTTACATAGGGATATTCGTCTAAATCCTTGGTGTTCTTCCGAATTCTCCATTTTCAGAATCAGAGCAAGGAATGTGGCGTTTAGGGCCAGATGCATGTGCTTTGTGCATCTTGATTATTCCATAAGTTCCATAAGGTCCTGGCTCATGAAACTCCAGGAGGCTTGGTAAAATTCGATAGTAAATCCATTAGGCCCCGGGGCCTTGTTCTTCGTCATTTTTTTAACCACTTCCTCCACTTCTTCTTTTGTGATCACCCTGAGTAGAGCCAGATTTTGTTTTCTGGTCACTTTTTTAGGAATATATTAGGTTCTGTTAAGATCCCTTTGAAGTAATCTACCAGTAACTTCTCCATTTCTTCTTGTTGAAGTACCCTGTTCCCTTGACTGTCCTTGAGTGAAAAGATTTTATTATGTTGTCTATGATTCAGCATTGCTTTATAGAAGAATTTTGAAATTTTCTCCCCTTCTTTCAACCATTGGACTCGTGATTTTTGTTTCCACAGAATTTCTTCCTGCTTTCTTCTTTCCTCTATTTGGTTAATCACCCTCCCTTCCTCCTCTGCCAGCTCCTCACTTCTTCCTCCCTCTATGATTTGTTGTTAGATTCCCTCCATTCTTAACTGTAGCATTTCTTTCTCTTTTTGGATGTTACCAAATTCCTTTTTGTTCCATTTCTTTATTTTTCCTTTTAGGTCTTTTAGTCTTATTTGGAATGTATGCATTTCGTTTCTACCTTCTATGCCAGTTTTACTCTCCTACCACCAAGTTTTCATCTTGTCTATGAATTCTGGATCTCTTAGCTAAAAGGCCTCAAACCGAAAAGGCCTTATTTTGTTTTGAGGTGTCATAGCAATCTCCAATTTAATAGGCCAGTGGTTTGACCCTATAGATGGGAGAATGGAAGCTTCATAGCAGATGTCCTTTCCTGTTAATTGTTTAGATGCTAGGAATCTATCTAGTCTTGATGCTATTTTTTTGTTACCGCCTCTTCTGTTATTCTAGGTAAATTTTCCATTGATTATTGGAATGTTCACCAACCTTAATTCCATTTGAAAATCTCGGAATCTCTCCATCTCCGGGTCTTCCCTCTGTACTCCTCCTTTCTTCTCTTCTTTGGATGTTGTCATATTGAAGTCTCCTACCATAATCCACATCTGTTCCTGATGCATATTCCCAAGCTTTTGCATATGAGTGAGAAAGAAGCCGTGATCTACTAGGGTGTGGGGCCCGTAGACTGCTGAAACTAAAAACCATTCACTTTGCCCTATGAGTCTAAACTTCCCTGTAAGGATTCTGGGCAGTCCTATCCACTAGTCTGTTATGGCTTTTGCTGGATTCCAAATGACTACTATCCCTCCCACACTTCCTTTAGCATATATGGTTACTTGCTCATATCTAGGTTTAATTTTATTTTAAATTTCCTCCATCTTTTGTCTTGAGATTTTAGTTTCTTGAAGCAATATAATCTGTGGTTTGTCTTTTCTCAACCATTCTGCTAGATGTCTTTGCTTCCCTTTACTATTTAGACCTCTTATATTCTAGGAAGTCAATATCATTGAGGGGTTTGGTTGAGGTTTTGGAACACCGCTGAAAGCGGAACTACTCTCCCTATGTTCACTAACATTTCCCTCATTAATTGTATGGAATCTTTAATATTTTTCTGTCCTCATTTTTTTTCCCTCCTTTTACTTGTCCTTGCTGATCTGGTTGACTGTCCTTCTTATTCTCTTGATGTTCTTCAATCGATGTTTTTCCTTTTTCCTGTTTAGCTTGATATTGCTGGAATGTTTCTGCATAGATTCTTTTCGGGTCCTCGGGGATAAATCGCTCATCCAAGTTTCTCCATTCATTTAATAGCTTTCTCAGGACTTCTTCTTCTATACTTAAGTCTTCCCCCCTGTTTATCTCCATTTCTGTCTCCATGTTTTTTTGTCTATTCTTCCTGTTCTTTGCATTTTTCTGGAATATCACTCGGCGCTTTCCTCTTGGTATGGGTCCTTTTGCTACTGGAGCTGGTGTCTTTCCCTTTGTCTTCCTGGTATTCCATGGTTTGATCATCATCTTTCCCTTATTCTTGGAGGATTTAGAAGCTATTTGATTTTCCTGGGTTTGTTTTTTGTACCTTCTTTCCTTCATTTAAGCTTTCTTTGTTAGATCTCTTTCTACTCTTTACCTCCTGGAATCCTTCCTGATCTATTTGTTTTTTCTACTGCTGCTTACCTTTCCTCTCGTCTTCTTCCTTTGTTATGGAGCACTCTTTGACCAGGTGTCCATATTCATGACATTTACGGCATCTAAAAGGTATATGTTCATAGTCCAGGGTTTACTGCCAAACTTCGTCCCGGTACTCTAACTCCACCGTATTTGGGATCGGGTTAACAATGTTCATGTATACACATATCCTAGCATACAAAGTATACCTTCCTTTTTTTGTAGTTTTCGCTATTTTCACAAAACTCCCTATCGTGTTTCCTATCCCTTGCAAAATTTCTGGGTCCCACAGGTCCATTGGTAAACCAAATAATCTAACCCATTGTTTAGATTCTCTTCCGGTCCATCGCATAAGGATTCTTTTCCATCGACGTTTCGAACCAGCAATGATGGTTCATCTTCAGGTTGTGAGAAATTATTGAAAGACTGGTCTTATTTTTTTCTATATATATAGAGATGCTTAGCCGACAAATATGATTAATTTAATAATAATAATTATTATTTATCTATTTAATCTATTTAATTAATTTTTCTTCATTATATTTGTTTTCAATTTTTTTTTTTTAATTGTTATTTATTTTAATTAGTTTTAATTTTAGTTATTATAATTATTAATTGTAATTCTGATTATATAATTATTTTAGTTATTAATTTTTAATTGTTATAATTATATAGATTTCATAATTGTTTTATGCAAATTTTAATTATTTGTTTATTTTAATTGCTATTTTAATTAATTATAATTGTATTTATTATGATTATTTATTTATTTTAATTATTATTCTTATTAATTTTTAATTTTTAATTTTTAATTGTTAATTGTTATAATCATATTGGTTCTAGTTTATTTATTAATTGTAATTTTTAGTTTTAATTATTATTATTAATTGAAATTTAATTTTAATTATTCTTTATTTTAATTATAATTAATAATTAATAATTAAAATAGTTATATTAACTGAAATTAAAATCAATTAAAATAAATATCAATTAATATTAAGATTATTAATTAAAAGAATTATAATTAAAACAAAAAATAATTATAATTAAAATAAGGAATAATTAAAATTTAATTACAATTAATAATTAAAAATAATTATAATTAAAATAAGAAATAGTTAAAATTAATATAAAGAATAATTATAATTAAAATAAAGAATAATTAAAATTAAATTTCAATTAATAATAATAATTAAAACTAAAAATTACAATTAATAAATAAACTAGAACCAATATGATTATAACAATTAAAAATTAATAATTAATAATTAATGAGAATAATAATTAAAATAAATAAATAATCATAATAAATACAATCAATACAATTATAATTAATTAAAATAGCAATTAAAATAAACAAATAATTAAAATTTGCATAAAACAATTATGAAATCTATATAATTATAACAATTAAAAATTAATAACTAAAATAATTATATAATCAGAATTACAATTAATAATTATAATAACTAAAATTAAAACTAATTAAAATAAATAACAATTAAAAAAAAAAAAATTGAAAACAAATATAATGAAGAAAAATTAATTAAATAGATTAAATAGATAAATAATAATTATTATTATTAAATTAATCATATTTGTCGGCTAAGCATCTCTATATATATAGAAAAAAATAAGACGAGTCTTTCAATAATTTCTCACATCCTGAAGATGTACCATCATTGCTGGTTCTCACATCCTGAAGATGTACCATCGTTGCTGGTTCTCACATCCTGAAGATGTACCATCGTTGCTGGTTTGGAACATTGATGGAAAATAATCCTTATGCGATGGATCCGGAAGAGAATCTAAACAATGATGTAACTCGTAGAAACCTCAAAGACAATCTAACCCATACCGGTGCTGCTAAATTTTTTTCCTTATTAGGGTTATAGCATTCTTCCCAATATCTCATGAATAGATGAGCATTATAGTAAAAATAAGGGCCATTCTCAAACACTCTTTCTTTGTCTTGCGGGTTAGAGAAGATTACCGTAAAGAAGCCTTTTGCTCCTAGCTGTAGCTCAATGTGTCCTAGGGGTTGCCATTTTTGTTGAATCCATCTGGTGAGGTCTTTTTCAGACGACCAGACTCCAACAAACTTGCAAATCATGGTGTGATCCTTCATTTAGCTTCTGTACTTTTCCAACTTATTTGGTGGGATTACGAATCATGGTTTCTCCTCCGCACATGGCAGACATTTTCCCCTTCTACTTGTCTGCCAGGTCGTACCTAGGACAGGGCCTTCATTCTACTTCTCTGCTGCTCGCTGACTGTTTTGTCCTTCTCCTGCCGGGACATCTCAGTAGGAGGGGATTTCTCCCCTCCTAACCGCTTCCGTCACGACCGTTGCTCTCGGTTTCCCCGCTTCTCTTTTGTTGTTACTCTCTGGTTTCTGCACTGTTAACTATCTTGGTTTCTCCCCGCCGCTTTACCTCCTGGTCGCCATTAGGTTTTAATTGCAGAGCTCCTCACGTTGATGTGATTTTTGAATTTTATATTTAAAAGATATTTCATTTATGATATATAATAACATTTTTTTAAATATATTTTAAAATGTAACATGTTAATTAATGGATATACATGTTAAGCTCGACTGGATGTAAATAATACTTTCAATATAATAATTAAATTGAGATCTAATTTAATAAATACTACAATCATTTAATTTAAAATAATAATAAAAAAACATTTTGCAATTATAGTGTCATTTATTTTATTAAGAGATTTCATTTTTATTTATATTTATTTTGTTAGACTTAGTTGAATGGTTTGAGATAATTTAATTAATTGTTAAATATATAATAATTAGTTAATTAGTAAAAATAAGATTGAAATAGTTGATTTATTAAATAAATGAATAAACCCTAGAAGTTGGTTTTGGTTACTTTTTATGTTTTTTTAAAAAGATATTTTGGTTAATTTAATTATAATTTATTTAAAAATTAAAAAAATATAATAATTTTAAATTATTAAATTTAAATAATTTATTTTTTTAATTTTTCTATAATAGAATTTTTTTTAAATATTTTCCGTAACACCTAATTTATTTTTATATTCTTAAACAATATAATGACCCAATTTATTTTTATATTATTAAACAATATAATGACCCGTTGACTAAAGAAAGCTATCACTTTTTTAGAGTAAAAAGATTTTATTTTGCTTAACAATTTCTTTGCCCAATTACATAATTATATAGATTCAAATTTTTAAAAACATATTACAACTAGTTTTTTGAGAAGATTTTTCGCTTAAATCACATTTATTTTTATATTATTAAATAATATAATGACCCATTTGACTAAAGAAAGCTATCACCTCTTTAGAATAAAAAGATTTTATTTTGCTCAACAATTTCTTTGCCTAATTACATAATTATTTTTATTTTTAAAAACATATTACAACGAGTTTTTTGAGAAGATTTTTTGGCTTAAATCACATGAGAGTTTCGAACCAATGAGTGGAGTGTTCATCCATAAACCACACTCGTTGGTTCGAATGGCATCTACAAATGCATTCTGAAATCATTTATGCCCAAAAATATTCTCAAAAAACTTGATATAAATCACAAAAACTTTAATTCAACACTATTACAACAATCCTGTTTCTAAACATTTATCAGAAAATTTTGAGGAAAAGAAGTGAAGGAATTATACGTTCCCTGACCACCTTTCCAACAGAGGAAAAGGAACGCTCTGATGCATGCAAGATGACGGAAGTATACAATTCGTGGTCTCGGGCTCCGCAGAAGAGGAACGCTTTCACGCCGCAGATGGAGGGAGGCAGGCGTGAGAGAGTATGGTCAAGAATGCCCGGTTTCTTGATGGCAAATGTGCTAGTGACGGGGACGTACCAGCCACAAAGAGGAGGTGAGATGTACCCAAGTCTTTCCTTCACCACCTACTCCTTTAGCCGAGCAAATTCGATAGTTTCTTTTGTTTCTTCCTCAGACTCCTTATCGCATTCGCTTCCCATACCTTTCTTCGAGCCCGCTTAACGCCACGGTTGTTTTTATTTTTTAAATAATCTTTGATTTCGATATTTTCTTTTGTTATTTCCTCATTCGCTTCCCCTTACCTTTCTTCGAGCTGGTTTAACGCCGAGGTTGTTTTTATTTGTTTAAATAATCTGTTGAGCAGTGAAATTTTAAGCAGAATTCTAAAGGGGAGAAGGGTGGGTGAACCGTGAAAGGAATAACTATGAAGTCAAAATCTAAATTATAATAATTTGTTCAAATGTTTTTTTAATCGACTTAGTTGAATGAAAGAAAGAGCAGTAAGTGCAGTCAATTGGTCGAGGGATTGGAAGTTTCCTAGATGCCTTTGGTATTAGACTCTGATTAATTTGGTTGGAGAGTGTGGAAGTTTCGGTGCATTGGAAGTTTCCTAGATGCCTTTGGTGTTAGACTCTGATTAATTTGGTTGGAAAGTGTGGAAGTTTCGGTGCAGTCAATTGTTAGAGGGGTGGGAAGTTTCGTTGGTTGAGGGATTGGAAGTTTCCTGGATGCCTTTGGTGTTAGACTCTGATTAATTTGGTTGGAGAGTGTGGAAGTTTCCGTGCAGTCAATTGGCCGAGGGATTGGAAGTTTCCTGGATGCCTTTGGTGTTAGACTCTAATTAATTTGGTTGGAGAGTGTGACTCTGTGAAAATTTAGAATGTTTTATTATAATAAAAATTTTATAATTTGTGTGAGATTTTTTCCAAAAATATTTCATATAGTATCAAAAATAATTATTCAAATTAATATTTTATTTTTTTATATATTTTTTATTTGATATTATATTTATATATATGTAAAATTTGCAACTTATCAAGTCTGATGGATTCACAGGACCATACACATTGAACGTGGTCTAATTTTAATTAATAAATTTTTAATACTAATTAAAATCAATATTTAAACAATTAAATAATTTTTATTAAAATTAAAATTTTATCAATTATTTCATAAATTACTAAATTAAAATTCTTTTTAAATTACTAAAATAATATTTTAAAATAATCTCTGTATTATCTCAATTATATTTTATTAAAATAGTTAAATATATGAGAAAAAAATTAAAAAATTATTAACATTAATCAAACACAAATTATAAAATATAAGAAAGATAGTGTTAGAGTATTTTTTAAAATTATTTAGTTTCTCTAAAAGTTATTTTTTTATGAAATAGGTTAATTAGTTAATATGAACCTATTACTTAATGGAGTTGTCTATAATGCTATTTTTTTAGAGTTTTCTGTGCTGGAAAAATTGAGGTGAAATCTTGATTTGTATTATTTAAAATATTTTTTTGTCTGTATATATAGATTCAGCAACATTAAAAACCCTATGGCACTTCTATTGTACAGGATGTACCCATCAATCTTGTGATTTTAATGAATTCCGATGGGATTTTAGAGAAATTAAATCAGAAAAACGTACAGAAAATCCACCCAAAAAACTTCCAAAAAGTCGCACTAAAGACAATTCCTTAATATATCTAAATTTGATGAAGTGTGAAAGCTTTCCTTTTAATATCATTTGTAAAAAGTGTAGTTTTCCTTATATAATATAATAATGACGAGTCATATAAAAAGAAAAATAAATCAAATACAATATATTAAAATACAATACCACCGACCACTGAAGGCAACTCTCTCTCCTGTCCGAATAACCATGGAATCAAACACTGATGCAGCTCAAATGAAGATCTATGAGGATAGTTGGGTTGTTCAAATTAAGGTTATGTGAAAAGCAATGCTAAATTGTACGAATGGAATATTTGTGTAAGTAGTCGGTTTCGGTATGGAATATTTCCATTCAGACGGTACGAATTATATATTATATATATGAATGATTTATAATATATAGATATATGTGATTGATTTATATATATTAATATAATTATATAAATTAAACGGTTAGTAAATTTATATAGCAATTTAAAAATTAAAATATTTATTATAAAGATTTATTTTATTTTATTATAGAAATTTTTTGTTTGTTTATTTACAACCAGAGTTTTTAAAAATTATATTATAGAGATTCATTTTATTATGAAAATGTTTTGCTTGTGTATTTGCAAAAGAGTTTTTAAGACAATTTCATCTGATACTGCGTTTTCCTTGATTAATTAATTTAAGATAAATTAATTTAAAAGGCACTAATATAAATATTACTATTACTATGAATATTTAAACATATTTCATTAAGTTTAAATTTATGTCATTCTCTGAACAATTACAAATAATTAAATAAAAATTATTAAAAACCTATTATAAAATAAAAACCCCTATTAAAAATAAATAAATAAATCTCTCTTATTATGTCATTGCCAAGTGTAATATAGTATTGAGGTTGTTGTATTAATTTCGCTGCCTTGCAAAATATTTTTTGGCTATCTCTAATCTTTACATTAAAATTTGGGCTTCCCAAAGTACTGACTTAGTCTGGCCAAACACCAAGAATCTGAATCCCAAGGCAATACATCCTTTGTCCTTTATGAAATTGAGTTCGCAAGAGACATAAACTAGCAATTGCACCAAATGTTGCAATGGAAATGCCGCAAGGCATAAATTGAAGAAGAATCCTACCATATAAAACATCATTGAAAATAAAAATTATGGAGGATTATAGATTCTAGAGAGTACTCCCTAAATTTTGATCCTTTCTGAAGGGGATTATTGAGAGAAATCACTATATATTTCTAGAGGGCTCTCGCCAAATATCATATACATTTGTTACACAATGCATGGAAACAAGTTGTATCCACATTTCATAAAAATATATATCAGGGTTTTGCAAATTATCAAGGTGGAGTTTTCCATATTTTTTCTCGCTACACTAACCCTAGTCTATTTGGAATGGCCACAGATGTTTGAGTATGCAGGTAAGAAATTGCACAAAATTCATGAACTGATTTGCTATCAATTCCTTTGATAGGTTTGCCAATGGTTGAACTAAAATAAAAGGACATATAATTGCACTGAAACAGGCAACAAAATGCAATTTAGTTTTTCGGATTAAAAATGCAAATGATGTTATTACATCATTTCATCATCGTTACTAATACAATGGTATAAGTGAAGCAATCCTCAGAGAAATGTAGATAATTCATTTAATTAAAGCAACTTAATGGGAAAATGCCTGCGAGGCCATTAGACCTACAACTCTCACATGAGAGGAGTTGTTGTCCCCAACCGACCATCATCCCCTGAAAATTTTGGGTACGCTCTAGCCTTCCTAGGGATGAATCCTCTGTCCCTGCCCTTCACTCATCCTGAAAATCACTGCAACATAGATGCAAGCATTACACAACGTAGCAAGATTATACCTCATGAGACAAGTCTCAGTAACATAAACAGGGATTACTAGGGATCTTGCACAGTAGTAAAACTCTTTGACATGTGATCCAGATTTTCGTGCATTAGCCAAAGCTTGGTAATCAAGTTTTCAAACAGATGCACAAATTCATTTAGCATCTATTATTGAAAGAATGAAAGTGCAAAGTTAACCTCTAGGAGAAAATTGAGAAAATTGTTTGTAAAGTTTAAACTATAGAAAGTAGAGTGGCAACTAACAATGTGTTCATTGACATGATTGGGAAAATTATTTGAATTGAAGTTAATCATCAAGATTCAAAACCCACTTCAGCCATCCAAGGAAAGAAATAATGTATGTGGTACGAGACAAAGTTATCAAAACCGGAACCAAAAAATCCAAACTATCACACTAGACTGGAACCAAGAATAAAACTGGTTTGAAAAACCGCTTGACTTCCAATACTGGAAAAAGAAGAAAAAATTCATAAAATAACATATATATTCCTATATGTCCCATAAATACAAAACATTCGATTCCAAATATGCAAATCTTTCTCAAGTATTTAGCATGTAAGGGTAAAAACAATCTTACTCGAATTAGAAGTTATCACATCATAGAGAAAGGTGTTGTAACTTGTTATTCTATAGAGATCTTGTAAAACATGTTTTAAAGGTGTTAGATTATTTAATTACTTATGTTAGAAGACTCATGTAAAATATTTGAAATGCATTAGCATATTTAATTCTGACATCAAATATTATTTCTACAAATAACATATTGCGTTCCAGTCAATTCTTCAGGATTATTTCTACCAATTACATAGTAACATACTGCATTCGAGTGGATTCTCCAGGCTAGAGTGTTCTAGAGAATTGTAAAGAGATTCACTATAGATTCTAGAGAGTACTCCGTAAATTTCGATCCTTTCTGGAGGATTATATATTCTAGAGAGTACTCCCTAAATTTTAATCCTTTCTGAAGGATTATTGAGAGAAAACACTATATATTTCTAGAGGGCTCTCCCCAGATATCATATACATTTGTTACACAATCCATGGAAACAAGTTGTAACGAGATTTCATAAAAGGACATATCAGGGTTTCACTAATTATCAAGGTGGGGTTTTCCATATTTTATCTCACTACACTAACCCTAGTCTGTTTGGAATGGCCATGAGAAGTTTAAGTATGCAGGTAAGAAATTACACAAAATTAATGAACTAATTTGCTACCACTTCTTTCGACAGGTTTGCTAATAGTTGAACTGAAATAAAAGAACATATAATTGCACTAAAACATGCAACAAAATGCAATTAAGTTTTTTGGATTAAAAATTCAAATGACATTATTGCATCATTTCATAATCGTTACTAATATAATGGTATAAGTGAAGCAATCCTCAGAGAAATGTGGAGAATTCTTTTAATTAAAGTAGATTAATGGGAAAATGTCTGCCAAACCATTAGACCTTCAATTCTCACATGAGACGAGCTGTTGTCCCCAACCCACCGTCCCCTCAAAAAATTTGGTACGCTCTAGTCATCTTGGGGATGAGTCCCTAGTACCTTCCCTTTAATCATCCTAAAAATCACTGCAACATAGATGCAAATGTTATACAAAATAGAAAGATTATACCTGATGAGACAAATCTCAGTAACAGAAATAGGATTTAGCTGAGATCCTGCACATCTTATAAGCAAAATTATGTTCACATATACAATTGACTGACTAAGGATATCTTCCAGGAACTCCTCTCATTAATGAGAACCGAAATGAACCAATTGAGGATGACATTCCTAACGCCCTAACTATCTTCCCATTCAATATTTATGCACCTCTGTATCTAGATTCAAAGTTCAAGGTTAACAACTGAATCCACCCAAACAACAACTGGGTATCTATATGGATGGATTTGGGAGCCAAACCCATTGTACAATTCAATATGTTTTAAATATGGTACAACAACTGACATGTTTTTATTTGATCAAATTATCAATGTCTAGAGAAGCTTATTTATGCATGATGATGTTGCTTTCATGAAAAGAAATGCAACATTCAAAGATATATTCATTGTTGATTTTTCACTGATGAATATAGAGAACTTGCATCAGAGGACATGTGAAATTCACCTTGATGAACAATAGAAATATAATTTTGGGTCCCTGGAAGAGTGTAATATCCCCCATACAGGTATCCTAAAGTAAACGATGAGAGAGAAACAATAGGAAAATAATTATTGGACATGCATCATATAGTGCCTACTAAAAGCCCTTTGTCTATCTAGTAGTATGATAGCATAGTTTGTACTCTGGAGAGCATCAGACTGGAAATCAGAAGGTTTCATGTTCTATTCACAATCATCGCATTGCAAATTTTGTAATTCATTCTTCAAAAAGTTTGTTGAACTGAATAGATAAATGAAGGAAATCCCAGGAATTAGTATGACAAAATAAAAGCTTATTCTACATGCCAAATTGTAACACTCGAATAGGCATTTGTCAAATACTTGTAACAGAAGGTGAAACTCAATGACTTCATCAGTAACTTAAGTTTGTCTACAATTAATTCTTTCAATGTATTTCCATTTATTCCAACATTATTGTGGCAAAGGACACAAGATATTTAGAATCAAATTGTGATCAAGGAGCCTGAACCTTGACTATTTTCTCAATCATCCTTCATTGGCTTCATTTCACTCCTTATTTCTTGAATTTCACTCTTTAATCCTTGACTAGCCAACTCCCAAGAATGTGACTCAGTTGAGAGAACTTGATAGAATATGCAATTTATATAGGAAGTTTGTCAAGGGTTTTGGAAGCATCATGACACAACCTCACTGATCTTACCAATAAGGATCGATTTAAATGGATGGAGGCTGCAGAGGGGCTACCTTCTTATCTATGCAAACTGTAACACTCAACCAGGCATCTGTTAAATACTTGTAACAGAAGGTGAAACTACAAGACTTCATTAGTAACTTAAGTTTGTCTACAATTGATTTTCTCAGTATATTTCCATTTATCCCAACATTATTGTGGCAAAGGACACAAGATATTTAGAATGAAAAACAGTTAGTTTTGCTTCCTATCAAATTGTGATCAAGAAACCTGAAGCCTAACAATTTTCTTAATCATCGAGGGTTGGCTCTGTAGAAATTGATAGATAAGGAGAAGTTGTTATGCATCTATGATAAGGAAATGTTGGCCCTTATGCATGTTGTGCAAAAATTCAAGCCACATTTATTGGGACAACACTTCAAAATTAGAACAGATCATGAAACGTTGAAGTATTTAGTATCTCAATGGAATTTTAGTGAACAAGTAGGAAAGTAAACTACAAGGTTTTTACTTTGCAATTCAGTACAAAAAAGCCATAAATAATGCCTTAGTAGATTTCTTATCTATGCAACCTGAGCTACATGCCATATCTATGGTAGCACTGGAATGGAGAAAAAAATTATTAGCTGAATATGCAAATATTCAAACGATGAGAGAGTTGCTAATATGCTAAAAAACTAAAAAGGACCCATGACAAAGGCAATGGGTATACATTTTCAGGCAACCTCGTTTTTTTATATGAGTTGCACATATCTAGTATAGAAATCTAGATTTTAAGAATGAAATGATAAAATAATGCCATTCCTCACCTACTGCTGGTCAATTATGGTAAGCTGCAAGACATAGTGAATTGGGTCTATCCTGATTTAATACTAAATAGTGATGTATCAAGGTATTCAAGATCCATCCTATCTTGCTTCATTCAAATGCATCAATTGACACTTGGGCAAGCCCATATGAAAATCATAGAATATATCTCATAGATAACAACGAATACCATGACTAAAAGTTGTAAAGGGAATAAATTATAATACACTAATCCTCACCAATAACACTCACGATACTAATGGCCCTTGTAACTTGTCTAACGCAACTATAATAAACCACTAGAGTTTGCCTAATTCGAACAAGAAATTAACAAAGACAAGTACACATAAAGAATCATGGTAATATGAATGCAAATACTAGAAGCAGGAGGAATAAGGCCAATACTAGGAATGTGGATTTGGTTCAAGAAAATACAGAAGGATGGTTTCCTACCGACCTTAGGTCCTCCATCGCGATGGCCACGATTTGAGCAGATTGGTGATCGGACCAGTGGGCTACATTCCTTGAAATGGTTGGATGGAAGCGACCCACCCTGACTTCTCTCTAATGTCAAGCAACTTTGTTAGCTGACCATTCATTACATTATAGTTAGGTGCACATTAGGTCATCATATCAATAAACATCTTCTCACCATTGGCATTCAACAAACGAGAATGGCCAGATTCATCCAAATATTTTCTGGCATGATGCAAAAGATAAGAGGTTTAACCATATGCTACAAAAGTCAAGACATGAGGGGGTATTTACTTTGAAATTCAATACAAGAAGGGTATGAGAGGGTTTTTATTTTGAAATTCAATACAATAAGGGCATAAAAATTCCTCTAGCTCAGATTTCTTATCTATGCTATCTGAGAAGATTTCTTATTGGGTGTAGAGTGCTTGATCAGCTCAATAAAAATTTTCTCATCATTGGTATCCCAAGGAACAAGAATGTCCAGATTCATATGAATTTGTTTCAAGTTAATATTCTATAGAATGAAAGGAAAGAGCCTACCCTAAACTACTCATTAGAACAAATCACATACCTAGAATTTGCCTCGCCTTAGAGTAAACAAAAATGCTAACCCCTACCAAGTATTTGAACCTTCTTTTCTTGGCTATGCTAAACTGACCCAAGCACACCTAGTGCAGGTTCATCCCAGACAACTTAATTAAGCTTAGATAGGTGAGGACACCATCTGTAAAACCATATATTTTTTAAATATGTCTTGATTAGATATGTTTTCTTACATAATGTGGTCTTGCTGAATCCAAATGTCTTCCTACAGGTCCTGCTTTAGTGTGCTTTTGCCTACCTGGTGTTTCCATGTAATGGAGGCCTGGCCTGGTAGGTCTCATTCCATCCATCTTAGATTGGATACCAGCAATGTCTCTCTAGGACTAGTAAGTCTATCCATACTCCCTAAAACCACTTTGTTCAAGCTGGTTAAGAAAAATAATAAATGGAGATTAATGAATATGATTGTTACATGGCATTGAATGGTTAATAATCTCACACCAAGTGTGTTACATTATGAGCTTAGCCTATTAGTTTATAAGCTCAATATCATTTGGATTTTAGGTCACTCACCCTAATAAGAAACATCCAACTACTAGATTCTATTTGCAAAATGTGGGGACTAAAAGAATTATAATAAAATTGGAAAAAAATTTAATCAACCTATTGAACATCCACAAATAGTTTATAAAAAAAAAAAAATCTGATAACCCCAAAATTTTCTTTTAAGTTTAAGCATTAGAAGGCTTCTATATGAGACAACAAGAATAGTTTTCAGTGAATTTGCCACCACCTTTGAGATCATCTTATATACTATATTACAGAACAATTTGCCTAAAGCCATCCAAGAAGTTAAGATTTTATATTTTTGGATTCTTGGAAAAAAAGGTGTTGTCAAAATCTATGAGGAATATCTCAGATCTTCTTGATTCTTCCACCACTCTCCAGGACCCCCCTTAATGATGTCACATCATTCATATAAAATATAAGTCCAGAAGTCAACCAAACCAAGAGCTTTGTTCTTCTTCGTTGAGAAAAGTGTTAACTGAACTTCTTCTAATTTCAATTCCTCATGTTCCTCTTCCAAATCAATTTATCTTTCTAATTTTCTTCTAATCCTTAAAGAGTCTTCCATTTGAGAGTAAGAGGCATTTCATTTTATTGACTAGTATATTTTCACTGAAAAAATTGAGTGTTCTTGTCACCCTTCTTCAACTAGGGTTACCCTATATTTATACTTTGAGAGAATGTGCTCCTCTCTGTGAACTTTGTCAAGGTCCTCAGAGTCAAGCCTTTGAGAAGGTCCTTTGACAATCCTTACCCTAGATCTTTATTTTCAATTCATCCATATATTTTTTCCTATGGCTTCTTTATTCTTAAAAATGCCACCAAAAGCTTCTCTATTTCAATGTGTCAGGCCAGGAAGTAATTCCTCAAAACAACTCATCAATATTCATTCATGTTGGTCTTTATTATATACATGAGGGAGAGACTGTTAATTTCATCTCCCGGTGACTATTCATATTTTCTATTATTTATTTACATCAATTTTAGTTATTTCACCCAATCCTGATGATTAGGTGTCAACATTCCCCCCCTAATCTGAAGGGATGTTGGTGAGTCCAAGCATCATTCTGAATCTTTCAAGCTTTTCTCTTCTAAGAGCTTTGGTGAAGATGTCTGCAATTTTCTCATTAGTGGAACAATTTCATAGATGGATTGTTATGGCCTCAACATGATGTCGAATCAGATGATATTTAGTATTGATGTGTTTTGTTCGATCATGGAACTTTGGGTTCTTGGCCAACTTTATTACCGAGGTATTTTCAATCATGAGTGGAGTCGATTGTACTTGTTTTACCTACAAATCTTCAAGAATTTTCCTGAGCCACAAAATTTCTTTTGTTGCCTCAGCTACTACCACATATTCTACCTTTGTTGTGGAATCTATTGGAACTGATTGTTTGCATGATCTATAGGAGATAGCTCCTAATCCAAGACTCATAGCATAACCTGAAGTAGATACCCTAGTTTCTTTGTCTTCATTGAAGTCTAAATTAGAGTATCCAATCAAGCTGAAGTCGTCCACCTATGTATACTTGATTCCAAAGTCTTGAGTTCCCTTCAATTACCTTAGAACTCTTTTTGCAGTAGACCAATGTCCCTCACAAGGCTTTTGCATAAACTTGGAGAGGATTCCAACAACAAATGAAATGTCTGGTATGGTAGTAGTTAGGTAGTTGAGACTTCCTACAAGATGTCTATACTTTGTTGCATCCTCAAATTCTTTTCCTTCAATGGATGTGAGCTTTAAGTTTTGTTCCATTGGAGTAGTAAGAGGATTGCATTCTGTCATGCCAAACATGTTCAACAAATCTCCAATGTACTTCTCTTAAGAAAGGAATATGGACTTCGAATGTTGAGTTACTTCAATACCAAGATAGTAATGAACATAGCCCAAATAAGTCATTTCAAAACCTTTCCCCAATTCCTTCTTTGTGGATGCAATGTAGCTTTCATTGTTCCCTGTCATCAAAATATCATCTACATATACCACAAGATATACAACTATTTTGCCAACTTTATTGGTCCAAATAAACTCGCATCATCAAGATCATAATGTTTGAAATTGAGTTTCAAAAGATGCTCAGTTAGTTTTTCATACTAAGCTCGTGGTGCTTGTTTGAGGCCATAAAAGGATTTCACAAGTTTGCATACTTTATGTTCATGTCCTTTCATAGCAAATCCTTTAGGATGGGACATAAAAACATTCACTTTTAGATCTCCATTCAAGAAAGTAATTTTTACATCCATTTGATGGACTTTCCAACCGTTCTGAGCTACTAGGGCAAAGAGTGTCCGGATGGTAGCCCATTTTGCGGTGGGGGCCAAATTCTCCTCATAATCGACCCCTTCCTTCTGTGCAAAACCTTTTGCCATAAGCCTAGCTTTGTGCTTGTCAAGTGAGCCATCATCTTTATACTTGTTCTTGTAGACCCACTTGCAGCCAATTTGTTTGGTTCCTAATGGAGGATCAACCAGCTTCCAAGTGCCATTCTTTATCAAGGCATCATACTCCTTTTGCATCACTTCTTTCAATTCATCATGAGAAACAACTTCTTTGAAGGAAGTTGGTTCGAAATCTGTAGACAAATTCAATTCACAATCATAAGAAACATCCATATCAACAGGTAAATCAGAGTCATCTACATCACCTCCATTTTTCCGGTTTGAATTTCTAGTTCTTGTCTTTCCAACCTCATTAGGATGAACACTTTCAAGTGTCTTTGTTAGCCACTTCGGGGGACCTTTCTCAAATGGTCCAAGCTACTCCGTTGATTGAGTTGGGACTGAATCAAGATTGAGTCTCCAAATTCTATCAATCACATCACTTAAAGTATCATTCACTGTTGGAGTTTCATGCATGGGAGAGAGTGCTTCAGAAGAAGATTCCATAGGGTGACCTAGTATAGGAATCCCCCCTTCAAGATGTGGAATCTGATTATCAAATTCTTGAAATGATTTTGCATTTGTGAATCTATCCAAGTGATCAAGTTGCCGCTCAACAACATTGTCAGTTTTGAATGTTTCAAGAAAGATTACATCTCAAGGTACAACAAATTTTTGATTGACTTCATCATAGAGACTGTATGCTTTGGAGGTGTTTGAATACCCTAGGAAGATACACTTATGACTTCTTGCACCAAGTTTGTTTCTATGTACCTTTGGTATCAAGGCATAATAGGTGGAACTAGAGACCCTGAGATGCTTTACTGAAGAAATGTGCCCATACCACATTTCATAGGGAGTCTTATTTCTGATAGCATTAGATGGACATATATTCTTCATATATACAGCACATAGAACTGCATCAGCCCAAAAAATCAATTTTACATTTTTGAAAAACATCATGGAGCGCACCATATTTAAGATTGTCCTATTCATTCTTTCAGCTACACCATTCTGTTGGGGATTATAAGGCACAGTTGTTTGATGTTTGGTCCCATGTTGGTGAATATAGTTTTCAAATTCATTTGAAGTATATTCTTTTCTGTTATCAGTGCGAATAGAGCCAATATGAGATTGTGCATCATTTTCAATCCATGTATGAAAGTTCTTGAATCTTGAAAAGCATCAGATTTGTTCTTCAATAAATAAACCCAACACATTCTGGTGTAGTCATCCCTAAATGTCATCATATATTTATTTCCATTTGCAGAAGGAATAGGCATTGGACCACATAAATATGAATGAATGAGTTTAAGTTTTCTATGTGCTCTTGGATGTGAATCATGAAAATATTGTTTGCTATTCTTTCCTAGAATGCAAGCATCACTTTGCTTAAGTTTCCTAGGAATTATAGGCAAACCAGTAACACCATTTTTCTTCAACAAGCGGAGGTTGTCATAGTTCAAATGTACAAATCTAGCATGCCATAATAAACTTGATGGAAGTGTGCCTTCTTCGTAATGAGAGTTGTATGAGAAATGTTGTGCACGAGCAGAGGTATCTTGCAACTTGAGAAGCCTTTCTTCTTCTATCCGCCTCATGACAAGTGAGTGGTCAGATGCTTTCCTCACGTCAAGCTTGCCATCAAACATATGAATGGAGTGACCTTGCTGGTGGATGTGGACCAAGGACAACAAGTTTCTCTTCAGCTGTGGGAGATATAGAACATGATGCAGAAGAAAGTCTGGAAGACCAGGCAATTTAAGCCTGATTGTGCCAAGCCCTGATGGCTTGATTTTTAATTGGTCTACAAAGTATACTACTCCATCAACATTGTCAGTAAATTCTTCAAAAAAATCTTTTCTATGAGTCATGTGGCAAGTTGCTCCTGAATCAAGCAACCAATCATTTTTATAAGAAGTAAGTGAAGCATTAAATAAGTCTTCATTTACTCCAAAATTACATTATGCCATAACATAATGAGCGGATTTAGGTGCTTTACCTTTGTCTATGACATTAGTTTTACCTTTGGGTTAGTTTATTTGCTTCTCAATTTTGTCCCAAGGTAACTTGCATGTGGAGGCACCATGTGATCCATTTCTTTTGTAGCGTATGCAGTGCAAATCTGCCTTTTCTCCTTGAGAGTGTCTGCCCCCTTTGCCTCTAAAATATCTTCCTCTTCCTCTTCGACCACCTCTTCCTCTAGAAGAATCTTGGGAAAGATTCTTTTCTTTATGAGCAAGGCACACAGCCTCTTCAGAAGAAGATATGATTGAATGCATTGCAAAGTCTAAGTGTTGTAAAAAATACTTCTGCTGCTAAAAAATTGATTATGATATATGATATATGGAGACAGAGGTATCATGTGGTATTGTATCCCCTAAAACACATGCCATTGACCATCGAGCACTTCAACGTATGTGCTGTTAATGGATTTCGACCATTAAAAAAGGACATACCAAACGACAACAATATTTGAATGCAGTCAATGCAGAATGCAACACCATATCCACAATTTAATGAATATCACTTTCCCATCACTCTAGCCTGGCTCAAACTCGAGCGTTAATCGACCAATTGCAGTGAAAATTGGAAGGATTTTTAGTGGATGCAACAAAATTGTTGCAACAGCTTCATAATAGGCATACACGGTCCAATGTTCAACCAACCCAACAAAAATGACCAATGCACCAGGAGTTCAACACATTTTTTTTCAAGACTATTCAACATTGGAGTATGGTGAGGAGCGTTCAGAAAACAATGTGGAGACAAAATATATTATAACAACGTATATATGAAATGGAGGAGTGTGTATATGATATTGGGATAGCGTATATATTATAACAACATTTATATCATGGGATATGAAAACAGCGTGGAGACAACATCTATATATATATATATATATATATGTCAGCATTTATGTAAAGCGGAGGAGAAACGTTCAATGTAATAGAGGAGCCAAGGACAAGTGATGGTATGCTGTGACAAGGACTCCAATATTGGAAAGTTAACTGTGTTGAGTTGAGAAGGGTTGTATACATTGGAGTCTTGTCGAGATGTGAAGAAGATGCTTCCATCCACCAAGGCTAGTAGTCTATTTTTAGATCCATGAAAGCCTTGGCGTCCCTTCCAATTAGTATATAGTAGAAGGGATATGGGTTTTCCTTTAAAGCATGGCTGTGAATTTGTCCTTCAAAAGTTTAAGTATTTGGGCCATGACAAACATTCTTTTATCCAAATTGAATAAGTTTATTCCACCATTCCTCTACTCTATCTTTGAAGTTAGGATGAGATATCTAAATGTTTAAAAATATGAAAGGAAAAAATTTGGAAGCTAGATGTACCCAAATTTCCTAATACCAATCTATGTTTAGATTTGGAATTCTTGGGGATTAGGATTAAAAAAAAAGCTACCTGGAAACCACTAGGAATTTGCAAGAAATCTCTCAGTCCCTTTTGCATTGTGATTCCACTCCACCTTTCAATCAGTCCAAGTGAATTGATCCCTCGTAGGAGTTGGATGCCAAATTCGGTTAGTTGAAACGAGCTCCACAAACTCTAGGTTGACCGAGTTGAATCCTATGCCTCTGTTTTTATCTGAATGTATAATAGTTGCATTGAAATCTCTGTCAAACACCATTTTTCTTCCTTCAAATGGATTGAAACGATTCCAACAATTCCCAACATCTCTTCTTCAAATTCGGATCAGGAGTGTTGTAGACATCTTGTATAGAGAAAATATACACTGGCCACATAACGATGGACTTGATAATGCATCCAAAATTGAGAACTGAAAATGTGATAAATATTCATCTTTACAGCATCCCAACAAAATAGAAAATCCCAAACCCAGCTCTGCCTACTTCTTTAGAGTTGGTTGTTGTTTTAGCTTTTCAACACTTCATTGCATTTCTCGATCCAATTTAGTTCTTATGTCACTGCTACCTCCTCTTTCTTGCAGATTTTACTTGAATTATTTCATTCTCTTTTCCTGAGACAACATTGCAAAGCCAATCTTTAAAGCTACAAAATCCAACAGATTCTTGTCCAAGGCTTCTATGGTTTTCCTAGCGGAAGCTTCCTTGGGCTCTCTCATGTAAGGCATTTTAGGCTTCTTTGGCACGTACAGAGGATTTGATCCCTACACAGAAGACACAACCATATGAAATTGTAGAACCCAAGATAGAATGAATTGAAGAAATGATGTTTGTTCATTAATGACCCAAAGAGATGAGAATGCAAGGAGCCAAATACATCCATCACAGTAAGTTCCTAAGACATATCCAAGAGAGATGCCAAAAGAAAACTATCAAAACATATTTAGTTCAGGCATATATGTTTCTAGAAAAGCATTGATAATGAAAAAGGGAAAATGCGCAGAAAAAATCAAACTAAAATATGTGAATACTTACATGATTAGTGGTTGATTACTGTCTAATGCAGCGAGGTGAGTGATGTCTCGGAGAGGCTTCCTTGGATGGGGCAATCACTATACATAACCTGAATTGGAAGGATAAGAGGAGAATGGGGGAATGTTCTCCTTATTCCTCTTATATTCTTCTTCCTCTCTCAGAGAAGAAGAATTAGTGCTTGCAAGCATATTCAAATGCCTATTGAAATCAAAATTTGCTTCTAGGGTTCTATGAGTATATTCACCATTGTAGGTTCGGGTGTCGACATCCCCAGGTCTTAACACTAATAGAATCGGATGAATTAGTGCCTGCAAGATTATTCAAATGCCTATTGAAATCAAAATTTTCTTCTAGGGTTCTATGAGTATATTCACCGCTGCACGTTCGAGTGTCGACATCCCCAGGTCTTAACACTAACAGTATCGGAAACACCTCTGCATTTTCTATCTGAAGCTTTTTTTGAGCATGGCCATTTCATGTCTTTGACACCTCTCCTCACTCAAAATGACACCCACGCTTGACAGATGCACAATTGCTTTGTTTTTACTGCACTTCTTGCTGGAAGAGCATACCCCAATCTTACATGATCTCTTGCTTTTGCAACAGAGGGCAAAGACCTTATCTATAAAACAGAACAAAGAATAGCCACATATTTAATTCACTCATATATGTTTCCGGAAAAGCATTGATAAAGAAAAAGGGAAAATGTGCAGAGAAAACCAAATTAGAAGTTGTGAATACTAACATGATTAGTGGTTGATGCGACGAGGCAAGTGATGTCTTGGAGAGGCTTCCGAGGCTTCCTCGAATGGGGTAATCGCAATACAGAACCTGAACCAGAAGAATAAGAGGAGAATGGGGAATGTTCTCTTTAGAAGAAGAGAAGAAGAATTAGTGCTTGCAAGCTCAGGGTGAGGAAATTGTTCTTGCAACGTATTCATCCTTGAAAAACCTTGGATGCGCTTGAGAAAATGAAGAATTTTTGAAATGACAGTCATCTGAATAAATAACCGTTTGGGGGATAATAGTGAGATCCAATGATTGATTATATTTTAATTGTCTAACAAGCCATCTGACGGTAGAGACTAGATCCACGTATCACCAAAGGAGAGTGAGTCTTAGAGGGGAATGCCTTATGGTGTAGTAAGTGATAACTAGTGTAACTCCTTATTAACATGGTTAATTGGTAACACATCAACAATACCAAATAGCAAAATTATTTTTTAAAATCCGTACATGTTTTAATTAAAATAAATAATTTTTGGAAATATAAAAGAGTTCTAGAAAAGGTTATAGATATACAGTTACTGATTTATAAATATGTAATTTATACATAGAAAATAATTGATTTCATATCTTTTCGGGCAAGTTTTAATGTTTCTGATTTTAAATAGTAAAATAAAAAATTATTTCATTGATTATATAGGAAAGAAAGAGAGGATAAATGCAAATTTAACACACAAAACAATATGAGCTATGACACTTCAATTGATTACATGAACTTGATTCAACTTGAATTACAATGAACCCATCATGGGGTATTTATGTTTTTCAGCTAGTGACTCTCACAAAATAATTTCAACATGCAAACACTCACTAAATTTGGACTTCTCTAAATGTAGACTAAACTCAAACTAACTCACACTTAACTCAGTTAAGTCACTCTACATATGGAATGCACTTAAGTCAACTTATTTTTTCATGCATCACTCGACTTAGATATTGCAATCTCGCTACATCTTCATGCGAGTGTAATTACAATTTCCAACAGTCCCCCTTAATTACAACTGTATGACTCAACGCAACTCAAACATGACTCAACATGGCTCAATTATGTCTCCTAGGCTTACAACAGAAATTGACTCAACCATCATCAAACATGCTTGTTGGTCTATGTCTCAGCAAGACTTACAATGACTCAAAACTTTTACAATTTTTCATTTTCATTTTCTTTTCTTCCAACTTCTATATCCTCGAAATTACCGCATTCTCTGTAGCGTGTCCTTGTTGTAGGCTCCATATTTCTTTGCTTGATGTTACTGCAACTTTTCTTATAATTTTCTTAAATTTGTGTTGAAACACAATCCGATCTTGTCTTCTACACCTTCCTCTTGAAATATCCATTCAATTGTGGAATGTTGCCACAACATTGCATCTTCAAACTGTCTTCTTTGCTCTACTTCATGCACTTCATATTCCTGACTTTCTTTCTACCATATTTCTTGAGAGCAAAATTTTATCTCTTCCGCACTCCATTGCTTAAAAATGGTTTCAATGCATTCATATTTCTCTTCAGAAACATCCATGTCCTTTCCCACATCATTTTCTTCATATACTCTTTTAGCTGGATTGTTATCTTATTTACCTACACACTCAAAATCAATGTTAAAAATATCTTTTTTATTCTCTTCAGCGACAGATTCCTACCCTTGCTCTTCCTTCTTTGCCTTATCTTCCACTCCTTTACAAACCTTTGCTACTACAAACATGTTTTCTTTCACTTGGCTTTCAAACACAAGTGGAATTCTCTCACCAAATAACATATCAATAATATCTTTTTGTTGCATCATGTGTAACCACTCATCACCATTTAATGGTTCTTCATCAAATTTAACATCAACATAATTTTCTTCCACTCTATTATGGGATATTTTAGCATCCATGTTCTCATTAACAATTTCAACATCGCAAAACTCATCAGTTGCAGCTGGATGCACCAATGCAAATCTCACTTTGTAGTCATCATCCACATGTGTCTCATCATAGTGGGATTCACCATCATCTACACCATCCAGGTTATAGTGGAGTCCTTGAGCATTTATACACTCTTTCTCTGCTTCATAAATAGAGACTTGAACTACTCTCTTTGCAATCTTTGTTGCATCTTCTTCATCGATATGCATGATTGCATAATGCTTTTCAATTTTATGGTCTTGAAAACCATCATCCAGTTTTGAGTGGGATTCTCCAAGCTCTATTGTCCTCTCAGAGTCTTTCTCATCTACTCTTAGATCTTTGGCTGACTCAACAAATTGTGACATATCTTGCTACTACATGTAACTCCCCCTTGCACAAAATTATTCTTTCAAGGTCTTCCATGCTTCCTTGGAAGTTGTAGATTTTTCTACCTTGCACAAAATAGTTTCACCAATTGCTTGTTAAATGAAACTCAAAGGCAAGGCATATGAACTCATAACACTGTCATTCTTGACAAAACACCAAAAAATTTACAAACAAAAAAACTTTCACAAAGCCCTAAATTCTCTTCCAATAAAAACCCTTTTTTTTAAATAAAAAACCCAACTTCATAAAAATCTCAACAATATTTTTGAAACCACCCCACCTTTAAAGCACCTTCATAATCTTTTCCCAGTCCTTTTAATTTCACAAAAACCTTTTAACATTCTCTAAGAAGCCCATTGAAAGGAGGCCCTTTTAAAAATCACGTGATGCTTTGTAAAGCCATACCATTTCAAAAATAATTTTTTGAACAAAAAGCGTTCATAGGTCGGATAGTCCTTTTTTATTTAATAAACTTTTTGAATAATGACTACGGCCTTTCAAGCAATAAAATTTTCAAATAAATTTTATAATTTTTAATCTTGCATACGCAAACTTTTGACTTTTCTAACACTACCCAACTTTTGACATTTTACTCTATGGCAACCAGGTATCGTGATTGATACCCTTGCTCATAGAAGTTATGGCTATTTCTTCAAAACACATGGATATCGAAACCCTCAACAGAAACTGGTTGTCTATGGATTGCAGATGACCTTGATACCATTGGCTCTTCTTCAGCTGGGGAGTCTAGGGCTGTGGCCTTCTCTCTATTCAGAAAAGTTCAACAAGCTACGGCTTATTGCTCAACGGCGGCGGGGAAACTTTCGACCTTTCACTTGGTACTCTGAAAGCTGTGGTTATAGAATTTCTGGTTTTTTTTCTCTGGCTTTGATATCAATTTGTTAGAAAGATAGAAAAGATAAACACAAATACTGTCGCTCTTCAATTGATGATATAAACTTGATTTAGAATAAAACCAATCATAGATATTTATACTTTTGAATAGAAACTCTCATAAAATAACTTTAACACGTAAACACTCACTAAATTTGGACTTCTCCAAATATAAATGGGTGACTCACACTTAACTCAATTAACTTACTTTAAATATACACGGTAATTAAGTTAACTTATCTCTTCATAGATCAACTTGGATTTTCCTAGATCTTCGTGCCAGAGTAATTATAATTTTCCAACATATTAGTATTTACAGTGCCAGTGCATCATGTATTTGGAGTTGAGGCTAGTTCATACCAGAGTTACACTAATGGTGTTTGTTGCATTGCAAAATTTGCGATAGTTTTGTTGCTGCATTCCTTTCATTGTGTATCGAGGCTTGTTCATACCAGAGTTCCGATAATGGTGTTGCTACATTGCAAAATTTGTGATAGTGTTGTTGCTGCAATCCTTTCTCAAGGGAAAATTAATTAGGGCGACTTAGTCTTGGGGTTGGCTTTCTGCATAGCGGTGACATCTTTGTGAGAAGATTAGGTATGTATTTCAATAGCCCTGTCAAGTTTTACAACATCTCGATTCAATGCAAAAAGAGAAATCATACTTTATCATAAGTTTGGATGGTAGAGTTTGTGAATAATTATATATCCAATTCCTGGAAATTCCTCCTTCTTTTAGCTATTCTGATACTTCTGATGATCACTTGTTTGCAAGCGTACTGCTCTGTCTATGATTGCAAAAATTCGATGACTCAGTAGAGGTACGCAGTAGAATCTTGAAAGTGCGAAGCACTGAAATGCAGGAGTGCCGTTTCCAATATTTATGTTTGTCTCTTCTGTGGAGCTGTGGAATGATTTAGGTGTTGCCAGAATCCTACTCTTGTTAAAGTTGAACAGGTGATATCAAATCAGATATAATTATATTTAGTGTTTGGAGTTTATCCTCTTAACCAGACCATCAAATTAATAATTAATAGGACAAAAATAACGAATTCCAACCGAGAAGTATGAACTGGTAAAAATCAATTTGAACAAGGAAGATAATTTCTCTCTTTGTTTTCCAATCTCTTTGTTTTCCAAATGGTCTTTCAGGAGTGTTATTTTACGCACATTGCAAACAAAGTTCGGTTTAAGAAAGAGTCATTATTTGAATGAGGAAGATAATTTCTCTCTTCGTTTTCCAAATGGTCTTTCAAGAGTGGTATTTTACGCACATTGCAAACAAAGTGCGGTTTAAGAAAGAGTCATTTTTCACACCATGTTTGTGTTAGGAAAATTAAACAAAATTTACATGGAGCGCAACGGAGCGACTTTCGCGCAGTTCTATAATTTTTAGGATTGAATTCTAAATCATGTGAATGTAAAATACATTATTCACATGAGACTGCGGCTCATTCACCAAGCAAAATAAAAGTTTTATAGTGATTTACACTTATCGGGAATAACACACAGTAAAACACATTAACTGTTGTTTTTCACGTGCCCACCAAAATTTGCTCCACCATTTTCTCCTCAGCGACTTCGCTCTCTTTTTTTCTCTCTCTTACATGCAAAAAGATTTTTATGGGCTTCTTATCTAAACATACAAATTTTTACATTAATGCATGACAGAGCAAATAATTAATATGTTGTCGTTGAGTGTGATCAGAATCACGCAGGTGTTTGTCGAGTGTGAGTTATATTCGTGGAATGAATAATTGCCAATATTTATTTACCAAAATACATTAAATGCCTTAAATTCTTTGTTGCATTTCCAAATGGTTCCTATGGTACTTCTATTCTAGCTTCAGTCCCTCCATCTTCAAATAGAGATGCAACTTGCAAAAATACTTTTGACAAATATGGTTGTTGTCAGGGCGTTTAACGCGGTGGTTGGGATTAACATTTCCAACACTCCACCTTAATCACAATAGCCGCCATTGAGAATTCCCAAATAGTCTCTGAGATAAACGAAAATTTCACGTGCCAATTGTTGGGTATTTTTGGATGGGGAAAATACCAAAACCAAGATTCAAACTAAACACAGAGGCAATGCTCTGTTTTACCTCCACAGGATTTTTGTGCATAGACAGAAAATTTCACGCTCCACCATTTCCTTTATCCACTACTTGTCGAAAACCACACATGGTTTTTCAGTTTTTACTGCATCTTCGTATTACAATGCTCCAGACAAAAACATTACAACATATTTTGTGCACTGCTGTGCATTCACCCTCTGGTTCTTCACATTTTACACACTGCTGTGTACCAAGACAACACACACTGCTTTTTTTTTTTTGCAGCCACCATACATACTACGCATAAAAGAAACTTACGCCCGCACTTACATAACAATATAAAAAAAACGTATTGATAATATAACATGTGCCCATAACAATATTTTTAACACATGCCGTATATAAGAAATATAAAACATATATAAAAAGAATTAAAACTATGCGCCCATGCCCATATTAATGGGACTCCACCAAAAATTACGTGTGTGCCCATAATCATTTAAGACGGGCCTCCACCAACCTTCGTAAATGCAATAAAGGCCTCATCGTTTCCTCTACGGCGGTCAACGGAAAAGACAAACACTCCACGCATGAGTTTTAACTTGATGTAGGCCCGTGCACCTTCAGGCGATCGACGGCGGAGAACATTCAACCAAATCGGACGATGGAGAGGATATCGGAAGGCAGATTTTCACCGAGCTTTAACTTCCGATGGGTTTCGTTTGCTGATGTCATGCAGGTGACACGCGTCGCCTCCAAATCGCATCGGAGCTCAACAATACGGAAACCACCTTTCATGGATGGCGGTGCGATATGATCCTGGCCGGTTTTATGGCTTTGTTCGGTGGTTTTGGAATAGTACGTGCGCGTTGAAATTATAACTTCAACACTCCCCTTTAATTTCAACAGCTGGGCATTCGGTCATACCAAGACACTTCCTCAAAAATTCAAAGCTTTTCTGATCCAGTGGCTTTGTTAAGATGTCCGCAACCTGTTCCTGGGTCCTGCAATGTTCTAAGATAATTTCTCCATTGTTCACCAATTCTCTGATGTAGTGAAACCTTGTATCAATGTGCTTCGTTCTCTTATGAAACACTGAATTCTTTGACAATGCAATAGCTGAGCTATTGTCACAAAATATCACTGTCGCTTTTGCCTGCTCTTGGCCTAAGCTTCTCAACATTCTTCTCATCCACACTGCTTGACATGCTGCTGCTGTAGCTGCCACATATTCAGCCTCTGCTGTAGACAATGCTACAATGGACTGCTTCTTAGAAGCCCATGAGATGGCTCCTGAACCCATATTAAAAACATAACCGGAAGTGCTCTTTCGATCATCTACACTTCCAGCCCAATCGCTATCTGTGTACCCAACCAAATCTGAATGTTCTGAGGCATTATATAAAATTCCAAACATTTTGGTACCTTTGACATACCTCAAAATCCTCTTTGCTGCCTGCCAATGTGCCTCCTTTGGCCTCTCCATGAACCTGGAAATTAAACTAACAGCATACATTAAATCAGGCCTAGTAGCTGTTAAATACATAAGGCTGCCTACAATACTTTTGTACAAGCTAGGATCAAAATCCTTGCTGCTGTCCTCTCTGCTGAGCTTTAATCCCATCACTGTGGGAGTGATTGCTGCCTTGCATTCTTCCATCTTAAATCTGCCCAAAACTGGATTTACATATCTTGCTTGAGATATAAAAATTCCTTTTTCATTTTGCTCTACTTCTATGCCTAAGAAGTATTTCAACAAACCCATATCAATCATTTCAAATTCCTTTTTCATGACTGATTTAAAATTCTCAATGAGCTGATCATCATTACCTGTGAAAATTACATCATCAACATACAAGACAACAATTAAGATTTTACCATCCTTTTCCTTGATGTAGACTGTGGGTTCTCCTTCACATTTGTCGAATTCATTATCCAATAGATAAGAATCTATCCTGCTGTACCATGCTCTTGGCGCTTGCTTCAGCCCATAAAGAGCTTTCTTCAATTTGCACACTTTGTGCTCTTCACCTTTCTTCTCATATCCGAGAGGCTGTTCCACATAGACCTCTTCCATTAACACTCCATTTAGGAATGCTGATTTCACATCCATTTGGTAGACTTTCCATTTGTTTTGTGCTGCTATGGACAGCACTGCTCTCACGGTTTCCATTCTTGCAACCGGTGCGAAAGTCTCCTCATAATCTCTCCCATACTGCTGCTTGTAGCCTTTGACAACCAGCCTTGCCTTATGTCTTTCTATCTTGCCTTCAGCATTGCTTTTGGTCTTGTAGACCCATTTCACACCAATGACTTCTTTGCCTTTTGGTAGCTCAACCAAATCCCATGTTTTGTTTCTCTCTATGGCATTCATCTCCTCATCCATAGCTTCTATCCATTTCCTATCTTTAATTGCATCTTCGAAATGAATAGGATCATCAACATGACAATACAAGGCAAATAAGGAATTCATTCCTTCATCATAAATGTCACTTAGATTTCTAAACTTCTTACCTCTTTCACTTGGTGTGCAAGTGCTTGAAGATGCACTTGAATTTCCTCCTTGTGGTGTGCTTGGAGAAGCACTCTCATTGATCCTCAATGGTGTACCTTGCTGTCCTTGTGTTGTCCTCAATGGTGTCCCTTGCTGTCCTTGTGTTGGCGCTGCTGTTTGGGGATGTATTTCAGCCACTTCCTCTTCATCTTCATCATGAGACAAACAGCTCTTGACATTCACCGTTTTCTCTATGCTTCCATCCCAAGCTTCCTCTTCAATGAATTGAACATCCCTGCTGACAAAGAATTTCTTGGTAGATGGAATGTACAGCCTGTAGGCTTTGGATTCATCACTGTAACCAATGAAGATGCATTTCTCCCCTTTGCTGTCCAACTTCTTCCTTAGCTGATCTGGTATGTGTGCATAGGCCACACACCCAAAAACTCTCATGTGGGTGACTCCTTGCTTTCTCCCACTCCATGCCTCTTCTGGCACTTTGTTCATGACTGCTTTTGTAGGACACCTGTTCAATATATAAACTGCACAATGTACAGCTTCAGCCCAATACTCATTTGGCAAATGCTTTGCGTTCAGCATGCTCCTCGCCATATCCATGATGGTCCTGTTCTTCCTTTCAGCAACTCCATTTTGCTGCGGAGTGTACGTTGCTGTAAACTGTTTATGAATTCCATTTTCTCTACAAAATCTTAGGAATTCCTTTGAGATATACTCACCTCCTCTATCAGTTCTCAATACTTTTATGTGCAGCCCGCTTTGGTTCTCCACAAGTGCTTTGAAGTTTTGGAATTTCTCAAAGACTTCACTTTTTTTCTTGAGGAAATATATCCAAGTCTTTCTTGTAAAATCATCAATGAATGTCAAGAAATATTGGCTGTCTGCTAATGATGGAGCTTGCATCGGTCCACATAAATCTGAGTGGATGATCTCTAAGGGTGCCTTTGCCCTTATGCTCTTCCCTGATGGAAAACTTTCTCTATGTTGTTTTCCCAATATGCAGCCTTCACAAAGGCTGTCCGGCTTCTCTATCAATGGCAATCCTTTCACCATTCCTTTCCTACTCAACAAATTCAGACCTCCAAAATTGAGATGTCCAAATCTCAAGTGCCACAACCAATTCTCATCCTTTGGCACGCTTTGGAAAGCCTCTTAGGTGACTGCTGCAATTTCTCCTTTGTTTTTCAAATCTGCCCGGATCCTGAGAGGGAACATCCTGTTCCTTGTCATCTTCACTTCAGCAATACATCTTTTGCTGGGTGGTATATCCATGATGGTGCACACATCATTTACAAAGTAAACATTGTAACCCTTTTGGATAAGCTGTCCAACACTCAATAGGTTACATCTCATTCCGGGGACATAGTAGACATCTGCTATGGTTTTCCTTTCTCCTTGTTTTGTAAATATTTTTACCTCCCCTTTTCCCATAACAGACACTTTACTATCAGTTCCTAGTGTGACCTCTGATTTCAAATTCTGATTTAAGGCTGAAAAGAGGGCTATATTCCCTGTCATATGGTTGCTGCAACCTGAGTCTAAAAACCAAATGTCCTCACTATGTGTTTCAGCCATGTTACAAGCTAACAGGACATTGTCTTGACTGCTGTTTTCTCTTGTAACATTTGCATTTTGTCTGCTATTCATATCATGTTGTTTCTTTCTACAATCACTTGCATAATGTCCATACTTTTTGCAATAATAGCATTGAACATTAGATTTATCATACCTTTGTCCTTGAGCATGATGTTGTTCTCCTTGTTGGCTGCTGCCTTGACCTTGGTTCTGATTTGGATTACTGCCTCTTCCTTGTGCATTTGATGAGCTGTTCCTTCCACCTCTGTTCTGGCTTCTGCCTCTTCCTCTCTTGTTTCCTCTGCCTTGACCTCTTCCTCTTCCAAAGGACATCTGGGTCTTGAAGGCTTGCTCAAGAGATGAGTTTTCATTCCTACTCAACCTCTGCTCATGTGTTATCAGTGATGCATGTAGCTCATCAACTGAATAGTTTGAGAGATCCTTTGTCTCTTCAATGGTGGTGACTATGGCATCAAACCTTGAGGGTAAGACCCTCAATATTTTCTCCACAATCCTTCTGTCTTCAATGGTTTCTCCATGAGTTCTCATTTGTGTGATTACACCAATCACATGAGTGAAGAAAGATTCAATGTTGTCTGACTCCTTCATTTTCAAGTTCTCAAAATCCTTTCTCAGCAATTGTAGTTTTGTTGTCTTCACTCTCACCATGCCTTGATAGGCTGTCTTGAGGGTTTGCCATGCTTCTTTTGATGTTTTAGCTGCTGCTATCCTTGGAAATATACTCTGGTCTACTGCTAGATGCAACAATAAAATGGCCTTTGCATCCTTCTTCCTATTGCTCTTCAGCTGATCTCTCTCTCCCTGAGTTAGTGCATTGAACTCATTTTCATCTGCTACATCTTCAAACCCAGATTCAACTATTTCCCATAAATCTTGAGAAGCAAACAAGGCTCTCATAGTTATAGACCAGTAGTCATAATTCTTCCCATTAAACTATGGGAGCTGGGTGTTAAACATACCCATACCAGTGCTTGTGCTGGCCATTCCTTGAGTCTGTATTTAAAAAAAAACTGACTGTCTCTTTCAGCAGCAACACAAAGAAAAATCTTTGAGAAATACCTGAACCCTTTGTTGTCTGAGTCTTCTATCTGCCTGAGAAGTTTTGCTGCAGCAACAACCTTCTCCCTTCAGCTTCTTTAACTTCTTTAAAGAGCCTGAGCCTGCTCCGATACCACTGTTGGGTATTTTTGGATGGGGAAAATACCAAAACCAAGATTCAAACTAAACACAGAGGCAATGCTCTGTTTTACCTCCACAGGATTTTTGTGCATAGACAGAAAATTTCACGCTCCACCATTTCCTTTATCCACTACTTGTCCAAAACCACACATGGTTTTTCAGTTTTTACTGCATCTTCGTATTACAATGCTCCAGACAAAAACATTACAACATATTTTGTGCACTGCTGTGCATTCACCCTCTGGTTCTTCACATTTTACACACTGCTGTGTACCAAGACAACACACACTGCTTTTTGCAGCCACCATACATACTACGCATAAAAAAAAAACTTACGCCCGCACTTACATAACAATATAAAAAAACGTATTGATAATATAACGTGTGCCCATAACAATATTTTTAACACATGCCGTATATAAGAAATATAAAACATATATAAAAAGAATTAAAACTATGCGCCCATGCCCATATTAATGGGACTCCACCAAAAATTACGTGTGTGCCCATAATCATTTAAGACGGGCCTCCACCAACCTTCGTAAATGCAATAAAGGCCTCAACGTTTCCTCTACGGTGGTCAACGGAAAAGACAAACACTCCACGCATGAGTTTTAACTTGATGTAGGCCCGTGCACCTTCAGGCGATCGACGGCGGAGAACATTCAACCAAATTGGACGATGGAGAGGATATCGGAAGGCAGATTTTCACCGAGCTTTAACTTCCGATGGGTTTCGTTTGCTGATGTCATGCGGGTGACACGCGTCGCCTCCAAATCGCATCGGAGCTCAACAATACGGAAACCACCTTTCATGGATGGCGGTGTGATATGATCCTGGCCGGTTTTATGGCTTTGTTCGGTGGTTTTGGAATAGTACGTGCGCGTTGAAATTATAACTTCAACACCAATGGCTTTGTGAAGATATGAGAAAATTGATCCTGTCATCTGCAGTGCTGCAACACAATTTCATCATTTTTAATCAACTCTCATTGAGCATCAATATGCTTGGTCCTCTTGTGAAAGACAGAATTCTTTGACAATGAAATTGCTGAGGTGTTGTCGTAGAAAATGGTTGTTGTTCCCTCTTGGTCATGATGAAGATCCCTCAACATCCTTCTCATCCAAACTTCCTGACACGTTTTTGTTGTGCCTACCACATTTTCAACTTCTGCTATTGATAGTGACACTATTGACTGCTTCTTGGAGGCCCATGAAATGGCTCTGGAACCTAAATGAAAAACATATCCTGACGTGATCTTTCTATCATCGACACTTCTAGCCCAATCATTGTCAGTGTAACCAACCTACATGAAATCACTTGTTGCCGTGTACAAAAGACCATATTGTTATGTCCCATTGACATACCTTAAAGTACTTTTTGCTGCTTGCCAATGTGTCTCCTTGGGTGTCTCCATGAACCTTGACACCAAACTTATTGCGTACATTATATTCGGCATAGTGGTGGTCAAATACATCAAGCTGCCTATCATGCTTTTGTATAATGTAAGATTGACATTGCCGCTACAATCTTCTTTTCTCAACTTCAACCCTATGATAGTTGGAGTTGGTGCAGACTTGCTGTTCTGCATTTTAAACCTCTCCAAAATGTCTGCCACATACTTTGCTTGAGACATAAAAATGCCATTTTATATATGCTTTACTTCTATGCCCAAAAAAGGTATATTAACAATCCCAAGTAATTCATTTCAAATTCACTCTTCATGAATTGTTTGAAATCAGTGATGATTAAATCATCACTACCTGTAAAAATTAAATTGTCTACATATAAGACAACAATTAGAATCTTACAATCACTCTCTTTGATGTAGAGAGTGGGTTCACCATCACATTTGTCGAAACCATTGTCCAAGAAGTAGGCATCTATCCTGCTATACCATGCGCGTGGTGCTTGCTTAAGCCCATAAAGAGCTTTCCTCAATTGATACACTTTGTCTTCTTGGCCTTCTACCTCATAACCAGGCGGTTGTGCAACATACACTTCCTCTTTCAGCACTCCATTCAAGAGTGCTGATTTTACATCCATTTGATACACTTTCTATTTATTCTAAGTGACAATCGCCACAACTGCGTGCACTGTCTCCATCCTCGCGACTTGCGCGAACATCTCCACGTAATCTCTTCCATGTCGCTAATTGTATCCTTTGACAACTAGCCTTTCTTTGTTCCTTTCAATCTTTCCCTCAATGTTTCTTTTCGTCTTATAGACCCACTTCACTCCAATGACATGTTTTCCTTTAGGAAGGTTCACTAAGTCCCACATGTCATTCCTTTCTATTGCTTCTATTTATTTCTCCATTACTCCAACCCATTTTTCTTCTTTGACGGCCTCTTCAAAATGGATTGGGTCATCTACATGACAAAACAAGGCAAATAAGGAATTCAAACCAGTGCTACTATCAACTTCATCTTGCTCATAAATTTCATTTAAATTTCTGAACTTTGGTCTTCTTGTGCTTACTGAGGATGGGCTTGACATGTCACTTGGTGCTGCGCTTTGCAGTGTGCTTGGAGAAGCGCTTGCTTGGCTGTGTGAAACTGTCCTATTATTTGTTGATGGTGTTGCTTGCTACATGCTTTGTTGCACTTGAATAGGAGTAGAGGGAGTCACTGTTGAGGAATTACTTCTTGTTGTTAATTCCTCTTTGTCATCCTATGGTATACATGCTTTCACATTGACTGTCTTCTCTAAACTTCCATCCTATGCTTCCTCTTCTATGAACTTCACATCTCTGTTGATTATGACTTTCTTGGTTGATGGATTGTAGACCTTGTATGCCTTCGATTCATCATTGTATCCAACAAATATACATTTCTTCCCCTTGTTGTCCAACTTCTTCCTAAACTCATCCAGGACATGTGCATAAGCCACATATCCAAAAAATCTCATGTGGGTGACACTATTCTCTCTTCCACTCCATGACTCTTCAAGAACTATGTTCTGGATGCTTTTGGTTGGACATCTATTCAAGATATATGTTGTACAAGCGACAACTTCAGCCCAATAATCATGTGGAAATTTATTTGCCTTCATCACACTTCTTGCCATTTCCATAATGGTCCTATTCTTCCTTTCCACCACACCATTTTGTTGAGGTGTATACCTTGTTGTAAATTGCTTGTGAATTCCATGCTCCCTACAAAAATGAAGGAAATCATTTGAGATGTATTCTCCACCTTTGTCAATCCTGAGGACTTTGATGTAGTTTCCACTTTGTTTCTCAACAAGAGATTTGTATTGGAAAAAGCGCTCAAACACTTCACTTTTCTATTTTAGGAGATAGACCCATGTCTTCCTTGTGTAGTCATCTATGAATGTCAATACATAGAAGGTTGTCACCAATTGATGGTGTCTGCATTGGTCCACATAAATCCGAGTCGACAATCTCCAAAGATGCATTTTCCCTTACTGACTTTCTTGCTGGAAATGTCTCTCTATGTTGCTTGCTCAAGATACATCCTTCACATAGGCTATCTGGTTTTTCTATGAGTGGCAAACCCTTCACCATGCCTTTCATATGTAGAAAAATCAAACCTCCAAAGTTGAGATGACCAAATGTCAAATTCCATAACTAGTTTTCGTCTTTTACAAATGTTTGAAAGTTTACGTGTGTGACAGTTGCCTCGTTTCTTCCATTCCCTTGTGAGTTCAATGAGAGTTGTGCTTGTGCAACTTCTTTCTGCAAATATGATTTTAATTTTAGGGGAAACATTCTATTGTTTGTCATTTGAACCTTTGCAATCAGCTGTCTGCTTGGAGGCCTATCCAAAATTGTGCACACATCATTTTTGAAGAAGACATTGTAGCCCTTTTGCATGAGTTGTCCAATGCTTATGAGGTTATGCTTCAGACTAAGGACAAAATAAACATCTGAGATGTACTTCTTCTCCCCCTTATTTTTTAGGATATTAAATCTACCTTTTCCCATGACAGACTTTGCTATCAGTCCCTAATGTCACTTCAGATTTCACACTTTCATCTAGATTGGAAAACATTTCTATGTTTCCTGACATGTGGTTGCTACACCCTGAATCTAGATACCATATATCACTCTGTTTTTCTTGTGCTATATTACAAACTAAAACATGCTATCACGGTTCTGATTTTATTTTGTTAAATTTACACTTGGTTGGTTACTAATGTCAAATTGCTTCTTCCTACATTCATTTGCATAATGACCATACTTCTTATAGTAATGATATTGAACTTGAGATTTATCATACCTTTGACCTTGTGCTTGATTTTGGTGTGGGCCTTGACTTGGATTTTGATTGTTGCCTCTTCCACTTGATCTTGAAGGGCTGGTTATTCCACCTCTATGTGGGCTTCTTCCTCTTCCTCTAGCATATGATCTTCCTTTGCCTCGACCATGACCAAATGATACTTGTGTCTTAAAGGCATGCTCCAGTGAGGAGCTTGTTGCTCTATTCAGTCTATGTTCACGAGAAATCAGTGATGAATTAAACTCATCCACTGAGAACTGTGAGAGATCCTTTGTCTCTTCTATGGCCACAACAATGGCATGAAACCTTTCTGGCAGACTTCTCAAAACTTTCTCAACTATTCTTCTTTCCTCAAGTGTCTCACCATAAGACCTAATTTAAGTAACCAGCCTACTTACACTTGTAAAAAATGAGTCTACATTCTCAGAATCTTTCATACAAACTATTTCAAAGTCTCTTATCAACATTTGCAACTTTGTTGTCTTGACTCTTTCCATGCCTTGGTAGGCTGTCTAGGGGTGTCCCGTGCTTGCTTGGAATTCGTTTCTGCTGCAACCCTTGGGAAAATACTTTCATGAAATGCTTGGAAAATATAGAATAATGCTTTTGAATCCTTCTTCCTGTTGTCCCTTAACAAATCTCTTTCTGCTTGAGATAAGGCATTGTATGTTGCTGCATCTGATGGTTCTTGAAAACCATTCTCCACCAAATCCCAAATTTCTTGAGAAGAAAACAGGGCCTTCATTGTAATAGCCCAATAATCATAATTTTTTCCATTGAACTGAGGTATCTAAGGATTAGCCAATCTTGTGCATGATTTTTCCATTTCTGAGTGAAAAAAAAAACTTTCTACCTACTAGTAAATATGCTCCAAAAATTCTGCCCTCAAAACTATTTTAACTGCTAATAAAAATAGTTGTTTTTACAGTAACAGAGTTAACCTGCTCTCATACCATGTTAGAAAAATTAAACTGAATTTACGCAGAGAGGCAGAGGAGTGAGGAGCGACTTTTGCGAAGCTACTTTCGCCCAACTCTATGACTCTTCGCGAAAGGAGTGACTTTCGCTAAGCTACTTTCCCGCAACCCTATGAATCTTCACGAAACTGATTTTGCCCAGGGAGTGACTTTTACGAAGCTACTTTTGTGTAGCTCTATGACTCTTCACGAAACTGATTTCGCGCAGCTCTGTGACTCTTCGCGAAGCTAATTTCGGGTAGCTATACAAAGACTTAAAAAAAAACCAGTATTCACTCACGAAAAAAAAGAACAAAGGTAGAATAGAGTAAGTTTGGAGAAACACAATAAAAACTTAGGATTGAATTCTAAATCATGAAAATACATGCGGCTCATTGACCAAGTAAAACAATTAAAAAAACAGTATTGACTCAGAAAAAAAGAAAGAACAAAGGTAGCATAGAGTAAGTTTGGAGAAACATAATAAAAACTTAGGATTGAATTCTAAATCATGAAAATACATTCACATGAGACTGCGGCTCATTCACCAAGTAAAACAAAGTTTTATAGTGATTTAGACTTACGCGGAATAACACACAGTAATGTTGTTTTTCACGCCACCACCAAAATTTGCTCCACAATTTTGTCCTTGGAGACTCTCGCTATTTTTTTTCTTACTCTCTTACATGCAAAATGACTTTTACCTGCTTCTTTATCTCAACATACAATTTTTTACATTAATGCATGATAGAGCAAATAATTAATATGTTGTTGTTGTTGAGTGTGATCAGAATTGTGCAGGTGTTTGTGGAGTGTGGGCTATAGTCATGGAATGAATGCTTTCCCATATCTAATTACCAAAATACATTAAATGCCTTAAATTCTTTGTTGTGTTTTGGAATGGCTCGCGCCATACTTCTGTTCTGGCTTCAGTCCTTCCATCTTCAAACAGAGACGCAAACTACAAAAATACTTCTGACAAGTATGGTTGTTGTCAAGGTGTTTAACGCGATGGTTAGGATTAATATTTCCAACAGTTTGGTTATCTAAATAAGAATGTCTCGTTATACGAATGCAATATTTTTGTCAAAGTTTTAGGTAGGAAATATTTTCATTTAAACCTTACCAGTCATATACATTATATTGTATTTTTATTTATATATATGATTTATTATATATAAGTATGTGATTTTTTTTTTTTTTTTTCAGGAAGAAAAAAGAAAGATATTATATTATCAGGTATGAAATACAGATGTAATTGTTCACATCATATCGTCATTCCAAGAATATATGAGAGCATCACTGTGTCCCAATCCCATAAAATATGTCATATAAAACTATATAAAATGCACAGGCCAAGTGCCTAGAATCGGTGATCAAAATATCTAAATCTAGGATAGATATCAAAACATCGTTCCGAATGTAAAAAATACTATCAGATCAGGTAATATCTAACCGGCGTCTTCTGATCACATAGCTGGCCATCTGAAGAGCTAAAGAAAAAAAGCATTAACACAAAAATTACAAAAAACATAAACATGAGAGAGAGAGTATTATCCAAGAAATTGAAAATCCCCCATATCAAAAATATTATGTTCCCATGTAATCTCCAAGTACCATTTATTGTTCAAACCCTGTAATCCCTTTTTGGATAGCCTATTTGCTTCCTTGTTTTGTTCTCTCCCAATACACTGAATTGTGGAGTCACCCAGATGTTGCCAAAGTATATCAATCCTTTCCATCCAGCCCTATAAACTAGGGTTGTTTAGGAATGATTTCCCCATGACCTAGTTAATGATTACCTTTGAATCTCCATATAGATGTATGTGGGGGTTATCAAGGAAATTGTTGAACAATAAGAGTCCCCATAGTGCCATAGCTTTCACCCTAGTGTTGGTGCTACAGCCGACATTCCAATAGACAATGTATGACAATTCAGTAGACATAGCAAAATCGAAATCCACAACCACAAGTATTCCTTTGTGCTACCCCATCAAAAAACCCCATAGGATATATGCACTGCATATTAACTTGCTTGAGAAGTCTAATATTAGAGCATGGGGATTGTGTGGATTAAATGGAAATATTTGTGATGATTCTATCAACAACCATATAGAAATCAGGAAAATTCTGGAAAATATACCTATTTCTCCAATTCCAGATAGCCCAGAATAGGAAAAGTGGGATGGCTATCCAAGTAGTTTTCTAAGTACTCCACCATTTTAGAGAGTTCACAATGAAATCATGGTGTAATAAGGAAAACCAATAAGAGTTGATAGTTTTTTCCATACCTGTACAGTATGCGGACAATGGAGAAAAATATCATTAATATTTTCGACATCACTTTTGCATATGGAGCACATGCCAAGACCATGCCATTGTATTTTCTCCAGATACTCCCAATAAGATTTCTATTGTGGTAGATCAGCCATGTGAAGATGATAATTTTGTATGGAATTTTTGTTTTCCAGAATGCATATAAGACTTGATGCTCCCCCTATCTAGCATCCAAGTTGCAGAGGGTTGAATATGTGTGAGCCACAATGATATTATCCAATGCCATCTTTCCAGTCCATATGATTTTATCCTGAGATTCCGAACGACAGATGCCAAGGTCTTTCATACCATAAATTATTTGGTTCCATTCCATTTCCCTTTTTCCATACAGCCCAATCTCCTATGATTTTTTCCATGTGGGGACCTGTACCTGCTAATGTTCAATGACTTGTCCCCAGAAATATATGCCACAATCATTAAGGAAGTGAATAACCCTCTCAGAAAAAATTACATTCTATTCCAGCATCTAGGATTAGGTCTATACCAATAAGGATGCGGTGGCCTGATTGTAACTTCCATGCAAGATGATGAATATTTTTTTTTTCAATTTTTAGAAAACTAAGCCAGATAGTCGATCCCTGTTTGATGTCGATGGTGCCTTTTTGGTACCAAAAGAAGAAGTCTTTATCCTTAAGATATTTGTGCTGGATGATCTTACTCCATGTGCCAGATCCAAATATAGCCCTCCAAAGGGATTTGATTAGCAGTGACCCCCTAAACCGACGGAGGTCCATGATGCCCCATCCCCCCATATCCTTTGGAAAAGTGATGTTGGATAATTTGACCAAGTGGTATTTATTTTTTTCGTGGCTCCCCCCCGAGATGAAGTTAGCCATTAAGTGATTTAGACAATTTATAATAGAGGTGGGGATATAAAAATGATGTGCCCAATAAACCCCCATTTGAGACAAGACTGCTTGGGTGAGTATGACCCGACCCCCGAGAGATAGGCACCTAAATTCCCACCCAGATATTTTTTTTGGAAAAAATAATCAGCAAGCCATTGCCAATAAGAAATTCTGTAGCAACAAGGTTTGATACGGTATCTGAGGTATTTCATACTGTTTTGTATCAGCATTTCCTCAATGCCAAATATTCCTTTGATATATGCAATAGAATCCATGTCACATTGTCCATGATATAAAATAGATTTATTAACATTCATATGCAAGCCAGTGGCATTTGAAAATCTTCTGAAAATGTGAAAAAGACATAACCAAGCAAATCGACATAGCATACCCATGATGAGAATATCATCAACGAAGAAATTGCGAGAAATGATGATGTTGCTTCCAATCTTCAGTGGCTAGAATTGATCCAACTAAACCACCTTTTTTATATGCAAGCTCAATTCATCCATCGCCAAGATGAAAAGTAGTGGGGAGAGGGAGCATCCATGACAAAGACCTTGACCAACGCGGAAGAACTTTGATTGATATCCATTAATGATAACTGCATATTTGAAATTGTCAACACAGGCCATGATCCAATCAACACATCTAGGCCGTAATCCAATTTTGATGAGGACAAGTTTGAGAAAACCCCAATCCAGACAGTCATATGCCTTCTGAAGGTCAACTTGTAAAATTGCAGCGTTTAAATGATTTGTATGGATCATGTGCATTCCCTCCTATACATTAGCAACAACATTGTGGATAAGCCTGTCCTGGAGAAAACCATGTTGTTCAGGAGAGATGTGGCGAGAAAGAGTACTGTACATGCCGCCGACAATGGTCTTTGATATGATTTTGTATATGAGATTGCAGAGTGATATAGGCCTGAAGTCTGAGAAGAACTTGGAAGGATTGCGCTTCGAAATGAGAGTAATATATGTGGAGGTGATATGATGACGAATGAAACCTGTGGTCCTTGACCTCTCCACCATGCGGAGTAAGTCCTCTTTGAAAAGTTCAAAAAATGGGTGAAGAGTTCAATCATCCATCCATTTGGACTCGGACTTTTATCACCCTTAAATGATTTTAGGACGCCCAGTAATTCACCCTTGGTAACCTCCTTATAAAATTCATCATTTTTCTCTGCATAAAACATAATCAGATATGGATCTATTCCCCAAATGTGGTCCTCAGCAATAATATTTTCATTATGGCCATATGCCTTTTGAAAATAATGAACAACAGTGTTACTAATCCCTTCTTGTGTTTGGTGAATTTTTCCTTCGGCACCTTTTATCTCTCATATAGTGTTGATGTTGCGATGGTGGTTTGCATAACGATGGAAGAATATGGTGTTGCGATCACCCTCCTTAATCCATAAATCCTGAGTTTTCAATCTCCATGAGGATTCCTCAATAGAAAGGAGATTCTTCTTCTTAAGTTCAAGGGTTTGAATACAGGACTTAGTAGCAGAAAGACAGTGGGAGGACATCATGGGAAAAATCGAATCCAGTTCTCGTTGGATGTCAATAATTATTGGACATGTATCATATAGTGCCTACTAAAAGCCCCTTTGTCTATCTTGTAGTGTGATAGCACAATTTGTACTCTGGAGAGCATCAGACTGGAAATTAGAAGGTTGCATGTTTTATTCACAATCACCACATTGCAAATTTTGTAATTCATTCTTCAAAACGTTTGTTGAAATGAATAGATAAATGAAGGAAATCTTAGGAATTACTATGACAAAAGAAAAGCTTATTCTACATGCCAAAATGTAGCACTCAAATAGGCATTTGTCAAATACTTGTAACAGAAGGTGAGACTCAATGACTTCATCAGTAACTTAAGTTTGTCTACAATTGATTCTTTCAATGTATTTCCATTTATCCCAACATTATTGTGGCAAAGGAGACAAGATATTTAGAATCAAATTTTGATCAAGGAGCTTGAACCCTTACTATTTTCTCAATCATCCTAGGCTGGCTCCGTTTCACTCTTTATTCCTTGGCTAGACAACTCCCAAGAATGTGACTCAACTCAGATAACTTGATAGAATATCCAATTTATATAGGAAGTTTTGTTAAGGGTTTTGGAAGCATCATGACACACCCTCACTAACCCTACCAAGAAGGATCGATTTAAATGGACAGAGGGGGTAGAGGGGCTACCTTCTTATCTATGAAAATTGTAACACTCAAGCAAGCATCTATCAAATACTTGTAATAGAAGGTGAAACTACAAGACTCCATTAGTAACTTAAGTTTGTCTATAATTATTTCTCTCAGTATATTCATTCATCCCAACATTATTGTGGAAAAAGACACAAGACATTTAGAATTAAAAACTCTTACTTTGTCTTGCTATCAAATTGTGATCAAGGAACTTGAAGCCTAACAATTTTCTTAATCATCTAGGGTTGGCTTTATTTCACTCTTTATTTCTTGAATTTCACTCCTTATTCTTTGACTGGCCAACTCCCAAGAATGTGACTGTGAGTCATTTGATAGAACTTGATAGAATATACATTTTATATAGGATGTTTTGTTAAGGGTTTTGAGGAATGATTTAAATGGATGGAGGCCACAGAGGGGCTACCGTCATACAAATGAAAAAGGCCCTTTGCACTACCAGACTTCTCGCAAACTTTTGAAGTGAAATATGACGCTTTGAGCACTGACATAAACAATGTGGTCATGGAAATTCAGCATCCTATTGCCTTTCAAAGTAGAAATTGATAGATAGGGAGAAGTTTTTATGCATCTATGATAAGGAAATGTTGTCCCTTATGCATGTTGTACAAAAATTCAAGCCACATTTATTGGGACAACACTTCAAAATTCGAACAAATCATGAAACTTTGAAGTATTCAGTATCTCAGTGGAATTTTAGTGAACTAGGAAAGTAAACTACAAGGTTTTTACTTTGAAATTCAGTACAAAAAAGGCATAAATAATGCTTTAGCAGATTTCTTATCTATGGAACCTGAGCTGCATGCCATATCTATGGTAGCACTAGGATGGAGAAAAAAAAATATTAGTTGAATATGCAAATATTAAAAGGATGAGAGAGTTGTTTATATGCTAAAAAACTCAAAAAGGACCCACAACAAAGGGAATGGGTATACATTTTCAGGGATCCTCATTTTTTTTTTATATATGAATTTCACATATCTAGTACAGAAATCTATATTTTAAGAAGGAAATGATAAAATAATGTCATTCCTCACCTACTGTTTGTCAATTATTGTAAGATGCAAGACATAATGAAATGGGTCTACCCTAAGTTAATACTAAATAGTGATGTATCAAGGTTTTCAAGATCCATCCTATCTTACTTCATTCAAATTCAACAATTGATATTTGGGCAAGCCGCTATGAAAATCGCGGAATATATCACATAGGTAAGAATGGATACCGTGACTACAAGTTATAAATGGAATAAGTTATAATACACTAACCCTCAGCAATAACACTCACGATAGTAATGGCCCTTGTAACCCACCTAACACAACTATAATAAACCACCAGAGTTTGCCTAATTCGAGCAAGAGGAATAAGGCCAATACCAGGAATGTGGATTTGGCTTAAGAAAATATAGAAGGATAGTTGGCTACCAACCTTAGGTCCTCTCCCGTGATGGCCACGCTTCGAGCAGAGTGATGATTGTACCAATGGGCTATATACCTAGAAATGGTTGGATGGAAGCGACCCACCCTAACTTCTCTCTAATTTCAAGCAACTTTGTTAGCCGATCGTTCATTACATTGTAATTGGGTGCACATGAGGTCATCATCTCAATAAAATTATTCTCACCATTGTCATTCAATGAACGGGAATGGCCAGTTTCATCTGAATATTTTTTAGCATGATGCAAAAGATGAGAGGGCTACCCATATGCTACAAAAGTCAAGACATGAGGGGATCTTTACTTTGCAATTCAATGCAATAAGGGCATAAATAATCCTTCAGCTCAAATTTCTTATCTATGCTATTTAAGAAGATTTCTTATTGGGTGCAGAGTGCTTGATCAACTCAATAAAAATTTTCTCACCATTGGAATCCCAAGGAATAAGAATTTCGAGATTCATCTGAATTTGTTTCATGTTAATATTCTATAGAATGAAAGGAAAGAGCTTACCCTAAACTACTCATTAGAACAAATCACATACCTAGAATTTGTCTCGCCTTAGAGTAAACAAAAAGGCTAACCCCTGCCAGGTATTTGAACATTCTTTTCTTGGCTATGCTAGGCCGACCCAAGCACACCTAGTGCAAGCTCATCCTAGACAACTTGCTTAAACTTAGATAGGTAAGGACACCATCTGTAAAACCATATAATTTTTCAAAAGGGCTTGATTAGATATGTTTTCTTATAGAATGTGGTCTTGCTGAATCCAAATGTCTTCCTATAGGTTCTGTTCTAGTTTGCTTTTGCTTACCTGGTGTGTTTCCATCTAATGCAGGCCTAGCCTGGTAGGTCTCATTACATCCATCTTAGATTGGATACCAGCGATGTCCCTCTAGGACTAGTAAGTCTATCCATACTCTTTAAAACCTCTTTGTTCAAGCTGGGTGAGAAAAATAATAAATGGAGATTAATGAATATGACTATTACATGGCATTGAATGGTTAATAATCTCACACCAAGTGTGTTAGATTATAAGCTCAGCCTGTTAGTTTATAAGCTCAACATCATTTGGATTCTCGGTCACTCGGCCTAATAAGAATGATCCAATTACCAGTATCTGTTTGCAAAATGTGGGGACTCAAAGAATTATAATAAAAGTGGAATAAAATTAAATTTACCTATTGAACTTCCACAAACAGTTTATAAAATTTTTTCTAAAAACCCCAAAATTTTCTTTTAAGTTTAAGCATTAGAAGGTATCTAGATGAGACAACGAGAATAGTTTTCAATGAATTTTCCACCACCTTTGAGATCACCTTATGGACTATATTATAGAACAATTTGCCTAAAGCCATCGAGGAATTTAGCATTTTATATCTTTGGATTCTTGGAATAAAAGGCGTTGTCAAAATATCTGAGGAATTTCTCGGATCTTCTTGATTCTTCCACCACTCTCCAGGACCCCCCTTAATGATGTCACATCATTCCTATAAAATATAAGTCCATAGTCCAACCAAACCAAGAGCTTTGTTCTTCTTCATTGAGAAAAATGATAACTGAACTTCTTCTAATTTCAATTACTCTTGTTCCTCTTCTGAATCAATTAATCTTTCTAATTTTCTTCTAATACTTAAAGAGTCTTCCATTTGAGAGTGAGAGGCATTTCATTTTATCGACTATTCTATTTCCAATGAAAAATTTGAGTGTTCTTGTCACCTTTCTTCAACTAGGGTTACCCTATATTTATACTTTGAGAGAATTTGCTCCTCTTTGTTAACTTTTTCAAGGTCCTCAGAGTCGAGCCTTTAAGAAGGTTCTTTGACAATCCTCACCCTGGATGTCTATTTTCAATTCATCCGTATTTTTTCCTATGGCTTCTTTATTCTTAAAAATTGCACCATAAGCTTCTCTATTTCAATGACTCATTTTGTCCTTCAAAAGTTTAAGTCTTTGGGCCATGAGAAACATTCTTTTATGCAAACTGAATATTTTTATTCCACCATTCCTCTACTCTGCCTTTGAAGTTAGGATGAGATATCTAAATGTTTACAAATATCAAAGAAAAAAAATTGGAAGCTAGATGTACCCATATTTCCTAATACCAGTCTATGTTTAGATTTGGAATTCTTGGGGATTAGGATTCAAAACAAAAGCTACTTGGAAACCACTGGGAATTTGTAAGAAATCTCTCAGTCCCTTCTACATTGCGATTCCTCTCCACCTTCCAGTCAATCCAAGTGAATCGATCCCTCTTACGAGTTGGATTCCAAATACGGTCAGTTGTAATGAAGTCTAGAAACTCTAGGTTGGCCGAGTTGAATCCTAAGCCTCTATTTTTCTCTGAATGTACAAGAGTTGCATTGAAATCTCTGTCAACAACCATTTTTGTTCCTCCAAATGGATTGAAATGCTTCCAACAATTCCCAACATCTCTTCTTCAAATTCAGATTAGAAGCATTGTAGACATCTTGTATAGAGAAAATATACACTAGCCACATAAATATGGACTCGATAATGAATCCAAAATTGAGAACTAAAAATGCGATAAATATTCATCTTTGTAGCATCCCACAAAATAGCAAATACCGAACCCAGATTTGCCTACTTTTTCAGATTTGGTTGTTGTTTTAGCTTTTCATTACATCATTGCATTTTTTGATCCAAGTCAGTTCTTATGTCACTGTTGCCCCCTCTTTATTGCCATATTTGACTTGAATTATTTCATTCCTGTTTTCCTGGCAGAGCATTGCAGAGCCAATATTTAAAGCTACAAAATCCAATGGATTCTTGCCCAAGGCTTGTATGGTTTTCCTAGCGGAAGCTTCCTTGTGCTCTATCATGTAAGGAATTTTAGGCTTCTTTAGCACGTATAGGGGATTCGATCCCTACACACAAGACACAACCCTCTCAAATTGCAAAACCCAACATAGAATGAATTCAAGAAATGATGTCTGTTCATTGATGACCCAAAAAGTTGAGAATGCAGGGAGCCAAATACATCCATCACAGTAAGTGCCTAAGACATATCCAAGACAGATGCCAAAAGACAACTATCAAAACATATTTAATTCAGGCATATATGTTTCCAGAAAAGCATCGACAAAGAAAAAGGGAAAATGTGCAGAAAAAACTAAACGAAAATCTATGAATACTTATAGCATTAGTGGTTGATTAGTGGCTGATGCGGCGAGAAGAGTAATGTCTAGGAGAATGGGGGAATTTTCTCTTTATTCCCCTTATATTCTTCTTCCTCTCTGATCTAGTAGGATCCATCGATCCAATTGCACAAGTGTTCGAAATTTCGTCATCAGTATTCATGGGTGTCGTTCAGTGTCACCGTTGCTTCAGTTCAACTTCGATGGATCGACAGTGTTGGTAATGATTAGGTTGTTCAGGATTTATGGTTGATATAGTTGATTGTGTAAAAGGATTCGAGTTAAAGTACCTGGTCTACGACATAATCTTGTTGTTGTCACCACCAGTTTTAGTTTCAAAGGTGTGATGGTCGTCATCATGCAATGTTGATGAATGTCGCACGGAGACCACATGGATGTACAAAGGTTGATCGTCTGGTAAAGGCTTCAGTTTCGCCGATGTCGATGTGCAGAGCTGACATGGGTCTTCGAAAGTTAAATGAAACTCTAAACCTAAGCCTAGACCTAAACCCTAATGCCTAAGCTATCTTATTCATCTTTGTTTACCCTAAGAATTCTAATGCACTCTGACCATGTATTAAGCCCTAAATCCTATTCTACACATCTAAAACATACATTCATGCCATTTCCTAGCCTAAACTACATCCTAATGCACATCTATGCATTATGCCTAAACCCTAATCAAAATCCATTACCTAAATTCCAAAACCTAAATGCCAACCCTAATACACATTAATCCTAACCTAAAGTCCTAAACCCTCTCGGCCTCTTCCAAATGTTAAAACATTACAAATACATTGAAATGACATAACAGTCCCCTAACTACAGCCTTGACCTCATTGAAACCAGATTTCATGTGGGATAACTATTGGGCTTGGAAATCGTGTGAAGATAACTACTAGTTGTTGAACAATCTAGAGGACTGTTCCATGTGATCAGGGTTCATTTGATCGCCACCGTCAAGATAACCGCTAGTCTTCAAAACCGCGTCGGAAAAGGCAGCTGTCACATTGGTTTGGAAAGCCGTGTATTTAGCCAGAACCACCAGAAGGTGGCTGCGTAGCTGGAAGATTATGATTATACCACAACCTATTCACATGGAAGGTTCAACCTCTGCCCGGTTAACCTGATCGCCAGCGAGTTTGGCTATTATAATGTTATTTTTGGGTTTTTCGTTGTAAATTGGTTTTGTATTAATTCAAATACCATGACTAAAACCCTAAGGTGGCTAAACTCAACCAAATAAACCCCAGAAGTCAGCTTTTTTATCTCTAAATCAGGTAGAGGTGGTTTTTATGCCTTTACAGGCCAATAAAGGCAGGATTTGTCCATTGAAGAACAGGAGGAGTGCTTTTCAGCTTTTGTATGCAGGTTCTAAAGGGATAGAGGCGATTTTGTTTTCAGTGTTTCGAGAGCATCCAGAGTCGGATTTGGAAACCGTAAGCAGCGTTGGAAAGCTAGTTTAGAAAGCTATCTGATGACACAGGTAAAAATTTCTTGTGTACAAGTTCAGCCTAACTAAATCTCTTCGTAATCCACTTCTTCTCTCTAATTCCTAATAAAACAGTCGCCCATCTTGAAAGCAGACTCGAAGACGTAGTCCATCAGGGATGAACTCCTTAATCAATATCGTTGTCTGGTATAACTATGTTTTCATTGTTTATAATTCTTTTTTCATCTTCTTATGGTTTATCAACTATCGTAAAGTGTTCTGCTCCAGCAGTTTTGCTCGATTTCCACACTTTCAGTTAACATTCAATTATTAGATGGCTAATCACTTCTACATCAGTTTTTAGTATATGGTCATATTAGATCATATAATTTGGTATCAGAGCAGGTTTTGTTTGTAGAATGTACCATTGAATGTTAACCAGGTCTAAGTCGCAAAGAGGAGAAGGAATCCTTAAGCAGATCAATCCAGAGATTGGAAAGCGACGAGTCGTTGAGAAATCGACCATGTCAGGACTTGTTGTAGGTGAAAACACTGAGACTAGGATGAGTGAGGAACAGTTTCAACAGGAATTATTGACTATGCAGAGGATGTTGGGAGAATTGTACGAAGACATGAAGGCGAGAGATGCAGCTTCTTCTTCGAAGGCATCAGAGAAGGACAAAGGCAAAGGCAAGGATGATAAACCTCCTTCATCTTCATCATCTCCATCATCCTCTTCTTCTTCTTCTTCTTCCAGTGCAGCATCTGAAACAGATAAGAAACCTAAAAAATCATCTCTTTTGAAACTTCATGTTAAATTTGAGATACCTGTTTATGATGGTGAAATGAATCCTGAAAGGTTAGATAATTGGATAAAGTAGTTAGAAGTGTATTGTCGTATTCAGAACATTTCTAGAGATAAAACTAAAATTCAGTTAGCTACACTTAGAATGAGGGGAACAACTTTAATCTGGTGGGAAAGAAAAACTCAGCTAGATGTAAAGCGTAAAGGAAAAGTCATCCCTTCATGGTCTAAGTTTTTAAAATCTCTTAGGAAATAGTTATATCCTTTAGGATACATGCAACAAGTTGTTATTGATTGGCAGGATTTTAGGAAAGGTAAAGGGAAGAATGTTCAGAAGTTTACTCAGGAATTCAGACAGAAAGCATTGGCACTTGGTATTTCATTGGATACACGTGAAACTTTGTTAAAATACATTGGCAGTTTACATTCATATTTGCAACATACTTTATTAATGTTTAATCTTGATGATTTTGACGAGGTGTGTGTTCAAGCCATACATATTGAATCAGGTAGTAGACCATTCAAGTTGTCATCTCAGTCATCCAAAGAGATGGAAACCAGAGAAACCAGAGACAGTAAGGGGAACATTTCGAAGAGAAAGAAATCAACGATCTTTCAAAAGGAAAGACCTACTTGTTCTCATTACCAGAGAATCGGTCATGATGAATTGAAGTGCTGGAAACTTCATCCAGAACTTTAGCCCAAAAAGTTCCTTAAGGAGAAGGATGAAAAGAAGGCCATTGCAGTAGTCCAGTAGGATCTAGGTTCAGATTCAGGTGATGAAAGGAGGATAACCTCTATGGTTATGACAGGTAAAACTTCTGATACTAGTTCAAGTTCGAAATCTAATGTATCTTCTTCAAACATAAATCCTTCACATGAGGATAAATGAGTTTAACTCTTCCACATACGGATAATTTCTAAGCATACAAAGATTGACACAATGTTTGACAGTGGGTTGCAAGAAAATTTAATATCTGAACATATAGTTAATCAATTGGGATTGGAAACACGGTATCATTGATCCAGATTTAAACAGGAATGCAATAAAATACAGAGATAACCATAAAGACAGATATGCAGTGAAAATAATACTTCATTTCATTACTGTAAAATACTGAAATATGCTTAGAAACAGAAATGGAAATAAACCAGCTAGAGCGATGGTAGCTTATCTCTGAGAAGAGATGTGGCGGCTACATGCCTCTGAACTGTTCTGAACTGTATTACAATGAGGCTTGAAGGCCTATTTATTATTTAGAAACAATGGAAAAACCCTTCACATCCCAAAACCTAACCCTAGAAGATGAAACGCCAAATTGCGGGCCCCATTTTGGGGTGAGTTGGACAGCCAACTTCCTGGGGTCGCGAATTGGTCATATTATCTCCGTTTGACGTGCATGATAGTCCGTTGGAAAGATCTCTCGGAGGAATATGACGGAAAAGATGATTTTTTTATAGAAAATTCGTTGGTGGTAGATTTCCCAAAAAACATCGTTTAGGGCCTCAAAATGGCTCCGGAAGTTTAGGACCCAAAAAACTGCTAAAAATAGTAAATTGTGCTACAATTTAGGAAACTGAAAAAATGAAAGAGACAGTTGTGGGGGTCCAAATGGGATAGGTGGGTGGCCACCAACATCCACCTGGATCAATCATCTAAGACCATAACCATTAGGTTGGATTGATAAATCAACTCACATACATGTCACAAAGTAGTGTTGGTTAAAATTTGCAATTACATCTAAGTACATTGATGAAGTGGAGTTAGATGTGGTCCCAGTAGACATATGTGGAGTTGTCTTAGAAAGTCCTTATCTTTATGATAGAGATGCAGTGTTTTACAGAAGAGAAAATAAATATCACCTAAAGAAAGAAGGGGTTGAATTTATTGTTAGGGCACATAAAGTCAAATCAAACTTGGATTTAATTGTTTCAAATCAAGTTAAGCAGTTTATAAGTTCAAGTAAATATGTACTCATGGTTATTAAGGAACAACATAAGGTTGATTGTTCGAGATGCGAGATTCAGTTTATAGATCAATTGGTTAAGGTGGCTAATCCTTTTCCAAGAAGTCCTATTCATGAATAGGATGAGCAACATGAGATACATTTAACGTCCTATGAACATATTCTTAAAGATAGAATGAATCTCAATTCATTCATTCAACTGAATTACAGAAGCTATCATCATCAGTAGTGTATTGCATGGAATTGTACATGTGAGTCTAATCAGAGACTTGTTTCATATGGTATGTTTATTTTTAGTTTCAGGGATGCAGGTCAGTATTGGGGAAAGTCAGTGTCACATTTCTTTAGTATTGCATCATCATTTCATGCTTTTCAAATTAATGAAGCCTCTCTTCAAGTGGAGAGGAAGTCTATAAGTTTTCATGACAAAGCATTTTCAAAAGCAGATCTAAAGTTTCCTTACCAATGTTTGAAAACTAATGCATTAACTAAAAGTGTAAGTCAATGGAAATATCAGTTAGTGGACATAGTGATTCAAGTAAATCAACAATTACTTAGATACTTTCAGAATCAAACTAAGTTGCAGTAGTCTTTACATCATAGTTGGATGAGTTATGGGCAGCAAATTCACTTAGTAATCAGTCAACAGGAAAGTAAATCAAGTCAAGTAATTGATACATAATCAAAATTAAAGGAGTCTTTGAATATTTCAGTTATTTTGGAAAGTAGATTATTAATACCCATCAGATGTATTGGACAAAGTTCTACAAATAATATTTTCAAAAATGTTTCTGAATCACTAACTCATGGTTCTTCGTGGAAAGAATCCAATTACCATGTTGATAACAGGTTGTTTGCCCATCGTCGCAAGTTGTTCATACTGCGGATGGAAGAAGCAGGTCACCGAATCAAAAGGTATCATGGTCAACATCATCAGGGTCATCATCTGCAGGTGATTGATCGAATGCATTAGTACATCGTCAGGTCAATATGGAAAGAGAGGGAGTTCTACCCTCATTGACTATTTAATTAGTCAAACTTTTGTGGTCCAAAAGCTTTCAATTGGAGAGGAATGATTGAGGAGGATCCATCGATCCAATTGCACAAGTGTTTGAAGTGTCGTCATCAATATTCATGGGTGTCGTTTAGTGTCATCATTGCTTCAGTTCAGCTTCGATAGATTGACAGTGTTGATAACGATTAGGTTGTTCAGGATTTATGGTTGATATAGTTGATTGTGTAAAAGGATTCGAGTTAAAGTACCTGGTCGACGACATAATCTTGTCGTCGTCACCACCAGTGTCAGTTTCAAAGATGTGACGGTCATTGTCGTGTAATGTTGATGAATGTCGCATGGAGACCACGAGGATGTACAAGGGTTGATCATTAGGTAAATGCTTCAGTTTCACCGATGTCGTTGCACAGAGTTGACATGGGTCTTTGAAAGTTAAACAAAACTCTAAATCTAAGCCTAGACCTAAACCCTAATGCCTAAGCTATCTCATTCATCTTTGTTTACTCTAAGAATTTTAATGGACTCTTACCATGTATTAAGCCCTAAATCCTGTTCTACACATCTAAACCATACATTCATGCCATTTCCTAGCCAAAACTACATCCTAATGCACATCTATGCATTATGCCTAAACCCTAATCAAAATCCATTACCTAAATTCCAACCCTAATACACATTAATCCTAACCTAAATTCCTAAACCCTATCACGTGAACCCTCTCAGCCTATTCCAAATGTTAAAACATTGCAAATCATATAACAGTCCCCTCACCGTAGTCTTGACCACATCGAAACCGGATTGCATGTGAACGCTATGGGATAATTGTGAGGCTTGGAAACCATGTGGAGATAACCGCCATCTATTGACCGTATCAGAGGACCATGCCATGTGATCAGAGCTTATATGATCGCCACCATCAAGATAATCGCCAATCTTCAAAACTGTGTTGGAACAGGCAGCTATCACATGGGTCTGGAAAGCCGTGCAGTTAGCCGAAATCGCCAAAAGGTGACCGTGAAGCTGGCAAGTTATGGTTAGACCACAACCTATTCACATGGGCAGTTCAACCTCTACCCGATTAACCTGATTTCCAGTGGGTTCAGTTATTATAATGTTATTTTTGGGTTTTTGTTTGTAAATTGGTTTTGTATTAATTCGAATACCATGACTAAAACCCTAAGGTATCCCCTAAGGTGGCTAAACTCAACCAAATAAACCCCAAAAGTCAGCTTGTTCATCTCTAAATCAGGCACAGGTGGTTTTTATGCATTTACAGGCCTATAAAGATAGGATTTGTCCATTGAAGAATAGGAGGAGTTTTTTCAGCTTTTGTATGCAGGTTCTCGAGGGATAGAGGCGATTTTGTTTTCAGTGTTTCAGGAGCATCCAGAGTCGGATTTGGAAATCATAAGTGGCATTGGAAAGCTGGTTCAGAAAGATATCTGATGACAAAGGTCAAAATTTCCTATGTGCAAGTTCATCTTGACTAAATCACTTTGTAATCCACTTCTTCTCTCTCATTCCTAATAAAATGATCACCCATCTTGAAAGTAGACACAGAGGCATAGTCCATCAAGGATGAACTCCGTAATCAATATTGTTGTCTAGTATAACTATGTTTTCACTGTTTATACTTCTGTTTTGCATCTTTCTTATGGTTTATCAGCTGTTGTAAATTGTTTTTCTCTAGCAATTTTCCTCAATTTCCGCACTTTCAGTTAACATTCAATTCTTAGACGATTAATCACTTCTACATCATTTTTTAGTATATGGTCATATCAGATCACTCTCTCAGAGAAGAAGAATTAGTGCCTGCAAGCTTATTCAAATTCCTATTGAAATCAAAATTTTCTTCTAAGGTTCTATGAGTATATTCATCGCTGCAGGTTCGGGTGTCAACATCCCCAGGTCTTAACACTAACATAATCAGAAGAATTAATGCCTAAAAGATTATTCAAGCTTATTCAAATGCCTATTGAAATCAAAAGTTTCTTCTAGGGTTCTATGAGTATATTCACCACTACAGGTTCGAGTGTCAACATCCCCAGGTTAACACTAACATAATCAACAACACCTCTACATTGTCTATCTAAAGATTTTTCTGAGCATGGCTATTTAATGTCTTTGGCACCTCTCCTCACTTGAAATGACACCCACGCTTGACATATGCACAACTACTTTCTTTTTACTACACTTCTTGCTAGAAGAGCGTACTCCGATCTTACATGAGCTCTCGCTTTTGCAAAAGAGGGTGAAGACCTTATCTATAAAATAGAAAAAAGAATAGCCGCATATTTAATTCACTCATATATGTTTCCTAAAAATCATTGATAAAGAAAAAGGGAAAATGTGTGGAGAAAACCAAATTAGAAGCTATGAATACTAACATGATTAGTGGATGATGCGACGAGGCGAGTGATGCCTTGTAGAGGCTTCCGAGGCTGGTAATCAGATGGTGTCTTCCCATGTTCGACTTCAGATCACATATTCACATGGTTAGACTTGTACTTGAGTGAACAGTTGAACGAGATTAAAGACCCCAGATCTAGTTTCATCCATCTGGGCTGCGATATCAAGAGTACTAAATCATATGTACAATGGCTTTACATTGATGGTGATTCTGATCATGGGTCTATATCTGTAGACGACTGTTTATGTACATGTAATGAAAGTTTATAAGCTAAGCATGGGTATGCCTTCCCTCAGAAATTCATGTAAAATAAAATATCATGATATATGTATTGTAATTGATGCAGGTCACCTTCCACATCGATACCTCCTCATCACATCGTAAAGCATTTCATTTGACATTGGCATTTTTCCGACTTCAAGCTTTAAGGGGCATCTGTTACAGATCCATTTGGGACATCAAATCCCAACATTTAGATCAGTGACTTAGGACTCATCAAACCCTAAAATCAGTTGTTTCATGCCCTAAACAAGTCAACCCTTTGAATGCCTCCTTCCCAGATAGTTTCATGACTTGAAGACATCCATAAATTGCCTCTAGAGGGACCAGCATAGGTAAACCCTTATGAAGGTACACTACAGAGCAGTTGAGTCCGCTACCAGGGTGCTCTACAGAGCACTTAGGCTTCCTTTCACCTGTTCTGGACGAGAATGAGAGAAATTCACATAGGGTTTGGGAATATTATTATCTTGTGGAGTCATCTAGAAGTTTCCCTGTCTTATCAACTCCTGTGAGCTCGAAAATGGATGAGGAATGAGTTAAGGATCATCCTATCCTCTCATCCCTTCCTCCATGGAACTAATTCTAAGTATGGAAGGCCATTCAATGTCACCATTAATGACAAAACCTCCTTCATCTTCCTATAAATTGGCCACTCATCTAAGTGATCAGGGGCTAGCTGCATTACGTTGAAATGTAAGGAGATAACGCTATTATGAGACTTGACTTTGGAGAAAATGATGTGATGCCACAAGCTCGTCTTGCTTTTGATGTGATGTGGATGGGATCCAAGCTAGAGGAATGACTTTGAATCAAACATTGATGATTGTAACTCTTTCTTCTATCTAATAAAGTGCTTGAAACTTTTTCCATATGATGTATTCTTTCATAATGCTTATATGTATGAATTTCTTTTGATTCCTTTCATTTATATTCAGTGGATCATATGCTTTTATTGGTTTTCATCTTCTGTTGTGTTGACACGGTCTTTTGAGGTGGATTAAGTATGGGAAGGAGCAATGGAATCGATACAAGGGAGACAAGAGGAAAGCAGAACTACAAGTAGGCCTTCTATCCTCTATTCTTATCTATTGCTTATAGGGAAAGTCTAAAACACTTTAAATTGTTGTTTTAGGCACAACTACTTGTCTAGTGAATTAATATTTATCCGTAGATGCTAAATTCTCCAAAACAACCCCTGAGCCAGATTGTGGGTTGCAGTAAAGTGAGGATTATTTGCCTCGGTGGGCTTAGGAATCATTGTCGGTGAATGGAAGGATAAACGGTAAAGACAAGAGGTGGATTACTCTCTATTGGGCCTAATAGTCCCGGGATGGGATGTATGGTAAATCCTGGAGAGTGTGTCTTGGTGTAGGCCTTAATGATCCTTGGATTGAACTATGGATTACGATAAAGCTTGAGAGACTAGGAGGCACTCAAATTCTTCATGGTGTAGGGGGAGAACTCCGATGGCATCCATTATTGTTTGGTTATTTTTGGTGTTTTTTATGAGTCCCACATTCATGCTTGGAATATGGCATGGGGGTGATTGGTTTAAGAGAGACTTGGCTCAGCCAATCTATGGTCGGATGGAACATGGTAGTCCCATCTCCGGTTGGTTTATTGAATTCATTAATGAGGCATCAATTCCCTTGCTTTTCATGTGTAAATGTACTGATGTATATGTGGATTTTATGGTTGATATGTTTATGATGTTTTTGTCCCTATTATGTTGGTTATATGTACGTTTTATGACAAGAGTTATGTATGGCTCTCAGCATGTTTTTTCTTGTAAATGAATGAACAATGTATCTATGACCTAATGGATGGAGTGGTCATTAAAGTGATAAGAAAACAATGCTTCATGGTGAATCTCAGATAAGTATGAGACCCCTATGTTTAGATCTGTTATTTACACTTGTAGGTTGCATATTTACTAAGTGTTTGACGAAATGTTTTTCATGGTTAGGCTTGGGTAGGTGAAGCCCTTGATCAATTTTTGTGTTAGAGGCTTTTCCTTGGTTTCATTTATTTTCTTGGAAAGTTTCATCAAGCTCTAAGAATTTCTTTGGAGAATTTCCATGAAAGAGAGGCTTAAATCTCGTAGTCTCTGGCATAGAACTAGCTGAAAAAGACTGCAGTCTGTCCCTCGCAGGCATTTTGGGAGCGACTATAGGGTTTCAATCATATGAATGCCTTGTCATGGGAGTGAATGTGGGTTTAATTCATTGAAATTCTAGGTTAACCTAGGGGTTGAGCACCTAGAGTGGTGGATTAACTCCTGGGGGTCCTAAAGCACTTGAGGGAGGTTTGTCAAGTCTTGTTTTTTATAGTCCATTTCCTTAAGGTTACCTAGTAGGATGAGTCTTATCATAGTGACCTCTCATTGCATGTTCACCTTGGTTGACCGATTTCTTCGGTAGATGTGAGAGGAGGGTGTTACAGAGTCATCTCATTGAATGTTTCACCCCTCGAACTAGATGGGCTATGTGTTGGTCATGCATGCATGTCAGTTGCATGTGTGTCTCTTACACTTTCATTCCATATGTTCGTTGCATTTGCATGATGTTGATCATGTGGTAGCAATGTCATCATGTGGAATTTAATGTTGATATTGTGGAATGCATCATCTTGAGTATATGATGAGTTACATGTTGTTATATGTCACTTACATGTTGTTATATGTCGCATGATTACATCCTTGTATGTTAGGTTGCATTCTTGTATGTTTGATTACATGTATCAGTCTTGTAGGTTTAGTTACAAGCGTTGATCGCTTGTGCTCAACTACATGTGTTCATACATATGTGTAGTTGATTATGCATTGCTTATGCATGTTTATGGTTGCATGTGGAAATGTGTACAATGGAGTAATGGTTGTTGTCATGCATGAGGTCATGGTTTGTGAAGTTGATATGGTCATGCATTGATGACTGAACTCTAGCTAGAATGATGTCTATATGGTTTTGTACTCATGTGTTATATGTCTATATGCATTCGTGCATGTGTTTGGTCAATTTAGTGTTGTCTAAATTGCTACTTTTAATTGTCAACTCGGGGCTCGTAAGCTGATGAAGTGAGGTGTACTATATGTACTTAGATAACCTTTTCTAAATCTTTTGTCGTTTTTATCTTTTTAGTTTGTTTTTGATTGTATCTTTCCTAATGTGATGTGATGGAGATGAAATAAAGCAAGTGAATATGTGTGATTGTGATGATTTCTAAGTGATTTCTTGAAACTTAAAGAGCATTCTAAAAGAAAGCTTGAACAATAACTGAAATAAAATTAAAGCTTGAAATCAAATAAAAGACTAATGGCATCGGCCCAGTATCTCTGCTGTTGATGAAAAATGAAAATGAAATCTATATTAACTCAATTAAAAGCAAGAACAACTACTTTACACTACTTTAAAAATTCTAATCAATGTGAAATCTAAGTGAGACAAATGACACTATTTTAACCTCTTCTTAATGATGTGAGAACAGTTACGAACAGGTCAGTAATGTGAGTCTTAAAGAAAAATAAACCAAGCTACACTAAATGATATTTTGGCTCCAATAAGGTTAGTTGATTATAGAAAAAGAACCATCAATAGATGAACAACTTGATAACTACTGAGCAGAAAGTAAAGTGCAAGTTGAAGGAATAAAACTAATGAAAATCAAACTACAGAAAAGTAAAGGTCAGCAGCCTAGACAAGATGATCACACATGCCACTAGTTGTAAAAAGAAAAGTAAGAAAACTATCCCGGGCTCGCCTAAGAAACCTGCATAACACACTGATCAATCATGAACAAAAGTGCAGAAATGTAAATCAGCGGAATTCAAAGTTTATGTACAGCTATTATACATGTTGAAAAGAAATAAAAATGCAGCAAATAAAAAGACATATGTACAACTATTATACATGAAATCAGAAAACAAAATACAAGAAATTAAACTACTGTACAGAGGCTGCAGCAAACAGGGGCCCTCTGCCTACTTCAGCCAAACCAAAGAGCAGTTACACGCTTAGAAACAGAACAGTCTTCTCATGTATTGATAACAAGTTTAAAAGTACAGTGGGGAGCTCAAAACAATTACAAAACATGACTACAAAACGGCTAGCTATCCAGCGTTCAAAGACACTTTATTTATACAGAGGAAAGCAAACTAATTTAACGAAACTTCATCTATTCAAGCAGCTGTGTAAAAACACATAATCTGGCTGCGTCTTCGGATTTAGGCAACAGTCGTTGTGGGCATTCAATCCACTGTTGGATTCATGTTTCCCACTGTCTTCGTGGCTGAGGAAGATGCCACCTGTTCTTCACGTGCTCCAAAACAGAACACGCAGAGCTGTGCCACCGCCAATGACCTCTGTTGACCGAATTTGCCTCCTCGTTGACTATAGGTTTTTATGACCAGTTTGGGTGAGCTGGAGGGACACACACCATGTCCTTGGTTCCACGAACTTGCCCATGTGGCTCTTCTTCCCGGAGGACACCTGGAACATACCATTTAAGAAAACAGCTGCGGAATCCGGGGTTGGCTGCGGAAACCAGGATCAACTGCGGAAACCCTGTGTGAGCTGCGGAAACACAGCACTTTGAACCAAAATTCTAAACCAACAACAGTCATTAGCATAATTAGCAAACCATGTAAAAAGTCCTAAAATACAATGATTTGAGCAATTTGATGGAGGGAATGAGTGGCAAAAGAAGGAAATGAATAGGAAAAGGAGGCTGAGAGGATGTGTAAAGAAGTGCAGGTTTGAGGCTCAACATACCCCCACTGTGAAGGTGTTGCATGTCCTCATGCAACCAAAACTTTGTCATTATTTTCAATCCATGTGCTCAGATGCTTCTGCCAAAACATCCAGCCTTCTTCTCTTTCTCCTTGATGCCAAAATTGTCCTTGGTTTCTTGACTAGACACCTGAATTTCAAATTGATCAGTGCCCTGCTCAGCTTCTTACACTTTTTGTTCAACTTTCTATTCTTCTTCTGCCATAGTCCTAAGTGAAGCATGGTATTGTCATGGACAATCTTGTCCACCTTGCTTTGTTCTTTCAATGCTTCGTTTTCTTGTTTAATATGCCGGTTCAGGACTTCTAGCTCAAACACCTCCTGTTTTAAAGATTGGACCTGTTCATCAAGAGGCAATATAGTGCTTGGACCTACAACTGATTGCTCCAAAGTCTCCAAATAATTGCATACCTCCTGCTGGTCATGTCAGTTTCAGGTGTTCTTCTAGGCCTGAACTCAAATTCTTGAGGACTGTTTTCTCTTTCCTGCTAAAAGGGACTTTCTTCTCGTGGAGGACTTGGCTCAATGATTAGCTGAGTTGGAGTCTTTTCAGGTGTGCCTTCTCCCAAATCAATGAAATGTGATTGTTTTTCTTTAGTCACACTCATTTTTTCTTTAAGTCTACCGCTTCTTCTCACTTGTACACTAGTGCTCTTTTGCTGACTACTCTGTTTTTCTTTCTGTTTCTTCTTTGAGAGGGCAGTAGCTTGGAGTTGTGCTAGTCTGTCAGCCAAGGTTTGAGAGTCTTCTTCTACTGAAGGTTCAGGTGATGGATATGATTCTTGAACAATTGTTTTCCCTTTATCCTTTTTCTGTTTCTTAGTTTTATCTCCCTTTTCCTCTTCTTCTTGAGCAGTTTCCTCAGTTTCTACCGTAGGAGGATCTTGGGCTGCAGCACCTCTTTCTCTTCTCCTACTTCTTTTTGGGACTCTAGGGGAACTGCTAGAGGCTTCAGTCATCTCTTGGAAATGGTTTCTGATTAGAAACTTTTCCCATGTATCCTTGTTATTTTTCAATTGCTCTTCTATGAGAATTCTAATGAACCCGTGATGATACAAGTGAGATTCAATATGGCCTACATTCTTTTGGACAGTGGAACTCATTTTCTTTAGGCTTGCTAACAAAAAGTAGGGTAAATTGAGGGCATGGCCTTCCATGAAATTCATCATAATTCTTGCATGGTACATATACATAGTGCCAAAGCGGCCCTCACATGTGATAAACTTTTGAACAAGTAACAACAATGCAGTCCATTCTTCCTTAATTACATGCACAGGAATCCCTTTAGTGAATATTGAAGTGTCCATACCTGGGTTCTTAAGCATGTCTTTCCATCCTTGGTCTTCCAGCCCTCTGTTCTTAAACCATCTGTCTCCCTTCTGAGGTAGACTGGTTGCTGTTGCTATGGTGTTCTCTGTTATTGTGAATTTCAGGTCTCCTACTTCCACGGTTTGTCCATTGAAGGATCGAGCAAATGCCTTCGTTACCTCCTTATTATACCCTCTGAATTTCTGAATAAACTTCAGCCACTGTGCTTTCTTTAATGCTTCCTTCGTCTGTGGATACCCTTCTAAATACTTCGGACCCTCAGGTTCAGCTCTAAGCAGCTTTCCCATCTTCGGCTCTCAACTTCGGCTGAAGCTTTGACTGTGTGTGGATGGTCAAGGAGGATGCTCACGGGAAAAACAGGTGGATTACGGCTGTAAGTGGAGTAGCCGTAACGTAATGCAAGGCGTATTGCAGAACAGTAATCGGGGTTTGAACATAGAACAGAGCTGTGGAGTTTGCAGCGGAAATGGAAGTGGAAATGGTGTGAGTACGAGAGAGTAGAAGACAACACGAGAAATGAGTTCAATGCATGTGGAAATGGAGTGATAAGTGGACGGAATAACGACCGAATCCTTTAGAGTCGGGTGGCTTACGCACACGTCTCAGCATTGGCTGCGGAAATGACGGTAAGGAGAGCCGTGGTACATTGGGTTACGTCACAGAGGTACGGCCAATAAATGAAAGAGCAGTCCCATTTCAAGTTTAAATTAATAGTGATTATGGGGCCATTAGAAAGGAATGAGGTGGATGAAGCATTATCGTGGAGGAGGAGTGGGATGATCTTGCCGAATCATTGCATTTAGTGGCTCTTTCCACGATTTAATAACTATGCATAACATGACATTAAATTGTTGTTTGGAAAAGATTTTGATCATACCTTCATAAGTTTGCCATTTGTTGATTAAGGTTGCTGATCCATTATTGCTTTCTTATCTTGCAGATGCCTCATATCCTTGTTGCCCTTGGTGATGATGATACCTCTGACTGTGATTTTTGAAAACAGAGTGCTGCTGTTGTCGAGACAGAGTGTGCTAACTGCAGAATCATTTCAAGCTGCGGAAACTGGTGCGAGCTACAGAAACGGTTCCCAGCTGCGGAAACTAAGACCACTCCCCTTTAGCTGCACAAAGTTAGTTAGGAAAAAGAACTAACTGAATGAAATAGTCCTGAGAGGGACTTTTATTGATGGAATGGAATGAAATGGAAATGGAATGGAGTGAAGTGGAATGGAGATGAAGATGAGATGGAGGTGAAGATGGAAATGACAAGTGAAGTGGAGTGAAGATGGAGAGAAAGAGAGATTTTTTTTTTGGAAAATATGAAGTGTCAGGTGCCCCTGATTTTCACCTTATATTTTCTGTATAAGACTGCCAATTCAAGATTGGTTTTCAGGCTTATACAAGAGATTTTTTTTATTTTTATTTTTATTTTTTCAACTGAAAGAAACAAAGACTAGGCTGATGGAGGAGAAGGATTCTTCTCCACCAGCCTCATTGCAGAATTTTCTTGAAACATTTTGACAAAGTCCTCTTTTGAGAGTGGCTTATGATAAATTTTCAATCGGTGGCCATTCACAATGAGAGGAGTTTGAAGCTCATCAATAGTCTTGACTCGAACTACTCCATTGCTAAAGACTTCATCAATCTCATATGGTCCAAGCCAATGAGTCTGAAATTTCCCTTTGAAGTCTTTAAACTTGGAATCAAACAGTAACGCCCAATCTCCCTTTTGAAACTTTCTCTCTTTGATATATCTGTCATGCCACTTAGCTCTTTGGTGCTGAACTAGATCAGTTCTTAAAATTGCATCTTGTCTTATTTCATCTAGCTCATTCAGCTGCTCCATTCTGTGCTTTTGGGCTTCTGATAGATTCATCCCCAACTGAACTGCCATCTTGAAGGTCTTGACTTGAAACTCGATGGGGAGCAGGACTTCTTTCCCATAAACAAGTTCATAGGGAGAATGTCCTGTTGTGCTCCTCCATGTGGTTCTATAGGCCCATAAGGCTTCAGGAAGCCTTTCTGCCCAATCTCTTCTGTGGAGATGAACAGTTTTGGTGATGATGCTCTCAAGAACTTTATTTGTAGATTCCACTTGACCATTTGCTTGCGGATGGTATGGAGTAGATGTTTTGTGCTTGATTTTGTATTCTTCCATCAGCTTCTCCATCAAGTCAGATGTAAATTGACTTCCCTGATCTGTCACAATTTCTCTTGGGACACCAAAACGAGTAAAAATATCCTCAAAAAGAAATTGAACAACTGAATTTTCAGTGGCAGAAGGCAATGCCTTTGCTTCTACCCATTTAGTAACATAATCAGTACAAACCAATATATACTTCTTTTGCTTAGATGGTGGATTAATGGGTCCAATGAAGTCTAAAGCCCATTTCTCAAAGGGTTCGATGCATACCTGTGGCTGTAATGGCATTTCATTTGAAAGAGTTGGTCTCCCAACTCTTTGGCAGCTGTCACACCTTTTGACATATTGTTTTGCATCTTTAAAGAGAGAAGGCCAATAATATCCTAAAGAAAGGATTTTATAGGCCGTCCTCTTGTCAGCAAAGTGTCCGCCGCACAGTTCATCATGACATGCCTTAAGGATGTCAGGCATTTCATCTTCCCGAACACATCTTCTGATCACACAATCTAGCCCTGTTTTGAACAATTCATTAGAAATCCATGAATAATGTGAACTCTCCTGAATAATTTTCCTTTTCTCATTAGGAAATAAGTGTGGAGGTAGCTTCCCTGTAACCAAATAGTTAGCAATATCTGCATACCAAGGAGTTTTAGTAGTTACTGCAAACAAATATTCATCTGGAAACTTATCCTCTACAGGAGAATCTTCGTTAGTATTTTGAATTCTTGACAAGAAATCAGCTACTGTATTTTGTTTCCCTGGTCTATCTAACACAGTAATATTGAATTCTTGTAAGAGTAAAAGCCATCTTGTAACTCTGCCATTAGTAACAGGTTTGTTCATGAGATATCTAATTGCAGAATGATCAGTATGGACAAAAGTTTCATAGCCAGTTATATAGTGTCTAAACTTGTTGATTGCATGAACAACGGCTAAGAAATCTTTTTTAGTCACAGTATAATTTAACTCAGTGGGAGTCAAATTTTTACTGGTGTAGTAAATGGCATAAGGAACTAAATCCTTTTGACCCAACACAGCTCCTAGAGCTGTATCTGAAGCATCTGTAGAAATATGGAAAGGAAGTTTCCAATTTGGCCCTCTCAAATGGGTGCTTCAGATATCCTTATTTTCAAAGTTTCAAATGCATATTGACAGTTAGGATCCCAATTGAATTCACAGTCTTTTGTAAGTAATTTGAAGAGCGGAGATGCTATCTTGGTGAAGTTTTCAATAAATCTTCTATAATATCTAGTAAATCCAAGAAAACTTCTAACATCTTTTTGACAATTTGGAATAGGTAACTTGGAGATGACTTCAACTTTTGATCTATCAACTTTAATTCCATCCCCTGAAATATGATGTCCTAAAACAATCCCTTCAGTAAACATCATAAAACATTTTTCATGACTTAATGAAAGATTTGTTTCTTTACATCTTATAAGGACTTTTTCCAAATTTTCTAATGCCTCTTCAAATGAATTACCATAAACTGTAAAATCATCCATATAGACCTCTACACAATCATGAATTAGATCAGAAAAGATTCCTAGTACTTCCCTTTGAAATGTTGCAGGTGCATTACATAATCCAAAAGGAAGTACTCGGTAAGCAAAAGTTCCCCATGGACAGGTAAATGTGGTCTTGTCCTGATCTTCAGGTGCTACCTGGATTTGATTGTAACCACTAAAACCATCCAAAAATGAGAAATACTTTTGTTCTGCTAAAGTATCTAATACTTGATCAATAAAGGGCAAAGGAAAGTGATCCTTCAAGGTTGCTTTGTTCAATTCCCTGTAATCAATGCAAACCCTCCATTTACCATTCTTTTTAGGTACTATAACCAAAGGAGAAACCCACCGGCTATCTGAAATGGGGTAAATGAAGTTTACATTAAGTAACTTTTGGAGTTCTTCTTTCACTATCTCCCTAAGATTTGGATTCATCCTTCTTTGAGGTTGTCTGATTGGTCTACTATTTTCCTCAATGTAGATGTGATGAATGCAAGTCTTAGGGTCAATACCTTTCATATCAGTATACTCCCATGCAAATGCAGTAGAATGTTTTTGCAAGATTTTGGTTAGCTCCTCCTGTTGTGATTTTTCCAAGTTTCTGTTGATATTCAATGTTTTTCCTGGAAAAATCTCAATGGCAGAACTACCAAACTCTTCCATAGAGAAAAGAGACATTTGTCTAGATGATAGACACTCAATGTTAAAATCCAACTGAAATTGTGTGTGGTCATATTCTGAAGATGGTTCAAAGTTTTCTAATGTGTTCAGAATTTGACTATCTTCACTAATCTCAGAAATGGTAAAGACAGGTTGTATAGTATCTTCATCATCAACCCACTCATTATCTCCTATTTCTGTAATTTCTTTTGCTGGAGGATACAGATTGAACTTCTTTGTCAAATTACCATAAGAAATATACATATCCCCAGACCTACAACTTATGAAAGCATCAGCTGTGGCTAGCCAAGGTCTTCCTAAAATAAGAGGATGTCCTCCTAGATTACTCTTGGGAGTTAAAATCATGAAATCCACTGGATATTCCCAAGAGTCTAAGGAGACTGGAATGTCTTCTAATACACCATCTGGTTTAATAATTGATCGATCTGCAAGTTGCAATAAGGTGGGTGTAAAAAGAAGATTAGGAAGTTTTAGCTGTTCCATAGTCTGTCTACTCATGATGTTGATAGCAGCCCCTAAATCAATCAAAGTATTCGGTATTTCTACTCCATTAATATGTGTTTTCACAATTGGGCTACCGGGATCTACATATTTCTGCATAGTAATTTTTCCCATCATGATATCTGCAATTTTCCCTACCAGGTGGATCCTTCTGGTATCTCTTGGTTTCCTTCCTGGTCTTTTAAGACTCAACTCCTTTATTGTTTTTGCTAGAATAGGAATTTCCTTAATGGCTTGTAACAAGGGAATCTTGATACAGACATTCTTCAATTCATCTAGAAAATTATAGTCAGGCAACCAAATTTGTTTTTCCACTCCTTTGTCAATTTGTAATCTTTCAGGAAAAGGAGGTGTGGATAAAGATGTAGGTTGCTCAACTATGGGAGTTGTGGGGGTTAATTCTTTTTCTTTTTCTTTCTGAGTGTTTGGGTTTTGAAGAGATGCTTCAGAACCCTTATTGGCTTCAAGAGACTCTTCCTCAGAAATGCTTTGCTTTTGATCATTTATAGAAGGCTTATCTAAGACTCTACCTGATCTGAGTTGTACTTCATTGAGAGGAACAATCATATAGGTAGGAAATGGTTGACCTTCCAACATGTAAGCATTTTGAGGATTTTTATTATTGGGGTTTGGCAATGGCTGAGAAGGAAGTTGATTTGACTTCTGTTGGAATGGAAGCAAGAGTTGAGAATTTTGATTTTGTTGAGAAGGTTGTTGTTGTTGTGGAAATGGCAATGATAGTTGTGGATTTTGATTTGGAAGTTGTGGAGCTTGTTGGTTTTGAAAAGATGGAGGATATTGGTAGAATTGAGCAAATCTCCCATAAGGATTTTGCATACCTTGTATCCATGATTGAAAAGGATTTTGAGGTTGGGACCAAGGTTGTTGCCAAGGATTCCAATTTGGTGGGGGTTGAAAATTCATAGAGTTGTTAAACCCTTGATTTTGTTGCCCTTGCCAAGGTCTCCTTGCAACAAAACAGAGAGATTCGAGTGTATTCGGATCTTCTTGAAAGACAGCTTTGAGCCCAGGAATTGAAGGACAATCCTTGGTCTCATGATTCTCTGAACAAATTACACATGTCTCTACAACTTTTGCATCCAAGGGACATTCCCTTAGAGCATGTTTCTTCCTACACTTTGGGCAAAAGATGGCCAAAGCCTCAGCTTCTGCTTTCTGCTTATTGTGAATCTTAAGGGTGTCTAATTGTTCACTAAGACTCCCTAAGATGTCAGTTTTGAATTCATCAAGCATGTTGCCGATCTCAGCCCTACTTACTGATCCAGTTGCAGATTTATTTGCTCTGATGAGAGAAGGATCTCTAGGCCCTTTTTGAGTTTTTGATTTCCCTCTTGAGAGATGGACACATAGCTCTGCTATATCATTGAGTGAAAGTTGAGATATATCTCCTTTCCCCATCATGTTCAGAATATCTATCCATTCATCTCTAATGGCTTTTAATAGAAGGGCTTTCAAGGTCTCCTCATCTAAGTTACTCATTTTTGCTCTTTTCAAGTTGTATTGAAATCTTTCAAGCAAATCCTCCAAATTTTCATCTTCTTTTTGCATCATTTTGAATACCTCATCCTTGTGATTGGTGGGCATACAATAGTCCAAGTACCTATCCAAAAATGCCTGTTTCATATCATTCCAAGACCTAATGGATTGAGTGAGTAATCCCATGAACCATTTCAAGGCTGCTCCTTTCAATGTTGAAGGAAACAATTTGAGTTTTTGAGAGTCATCCAGATAATCATAAGTTCGACAGACGACTTCAAACTCAAATAGAAATGTTACAGGGTCCTCATTCCTTAACCCATGGAAGTTTGGGAGGACAGATGGTGAGATGTTTTTCATGGTGGCTCGAGAGTCCTCATCGACTATAGGAAATCCAAATGAGTTATCTCCATCCCTATTTCCTCCAATGTTACCTCTACCTCCTCCATTGTTTCCTCCTCCTCCTCCTCTACCTCTACCTCTACCAGCTCCTTCCTCTGTCATAGTAGTTTCTCCAGAGACTTCAGAGTCTTCTGGTTCTTCTACAAAGGGTGAACGAGAAGGAATTTCCCCCTCTTCTTCAGATGATTCTACTTCTTCAATTACAATTTGTCTTTCTGTAGAAGGAAGGAAAGGATCTCTTTCTAATTCAAATTCGATAGAAGGTGTGGGAGAGTCGACTTCTGCCTCTTGAATTCCAGGAATCCTAGGGCTAGGAGTGTAAGTTGGAGATGAGGGAGGTGTCTCTTGTCTATTCCTCGAAGTAGATGGACTTGTAAAAATCGAACTCTTGGCTCTAGCTAAAAACCTTCCCCTAGAGTCTCTTGCTCTATGCATGTCATTTTTTATTTTTTCTTCAAGTCAGGCTAATAATTCCCTTTCTGATCTTCCAGGTCACTCTAGGTGCAAGAAGAGAGCATACTCAAGAAACTATTAAACCAATAACTTTCTTTTTTCTGATCCTCGAGATCACTCTAGGTGCAAGAGGAGAGCATACTTTGAGAGGTTATCAATTTTCCTTCCTTGAATTTTCTTAAATTTTTTTAGAAACTGGCTACCTAATTTCACTTCCCCGGCAACGGCACCAAAATGTTTGGTCAATTTAGTGTTGTCTAAATTGCTACTTTTAATTGTCAACCCGGGGCTCGTAAGCTGATGAAGTGAGGTGTACTATATGTACTTAGATAACCTTTTCTAAATCTTTTGTCGTTTTTATCTTTTTAGTTTGTTTTTGATTGTATCTTTCCTAATGTGATGTGATGGAGATGAAATAAAGCGAGTGAATGTGTGTGATTGTGATGATTTCTAAGTGATTTCTTGAAACTTAAAGAGCATTCTAAAAGAAAGCTTGAACAATAACTGAAATAAAATTAAAGCTTGAAATCAAATAAAAGACTAATGGCATCGGCCCAGTATCTCTGCTGTTGATGAAAAACGAAAATGAAATCTATATTAACTCAATTAAAAGCAAGAACAACTACTTTACACTACTTTACAAAATCTAATCAATGTGAAATCTAAGTGAGACAAATCACACTATTTTAACCTCTTCTTAATGATGTGAGAACAGTTACGAACAGGTCAGTAATGTGAGTCTTAAAGCAAAATAAACCAAGCTGCACTAAATGATATTTTGGCTCCAATAAGGTTAGTTGATTATAGAAAAAGAACCATCAATAGATGAACAACTTGATAACTACTGAGCAGAAAGTAAAGTGCAAGTTGAAGGAATAAAACTAATGAAAATCAAACTGCAGAAAAGTAAAGGTCAGTAGCCTAGACAAGATGATCACACATGCCACTAGTTGTAAAAAGAAAAGCAATAAAACTATCTCGGGCTCGCCTAAGAAACCTGCATAACACACTGATCAGTCATGAACAAAAGTGCAGAAATGTAAATCAGCGGAATTCAAAGTTTATGTACAGCGATTATACATGTTGAAAAGAAATAAAAATGCAGCAAATAAAAAGACATATGTACAACTATTATACATGAAATCAGAAAACGAAATACAAGAAATTAAACTACTGTACAGAGGCTGCAGCAAACAGGGGCCCTCTGCCTACTTCAGCCAAACCAAAGAGCAGTTACATGCTTAGAAACAGAACAGTCTTGTCATGTATTGATAACAAGTTTAAAAGTATAGTGGGGAGCTCAAAACAATTACAAAACGCGACTACAAAATAGCTAGCTATCCAGCATTCAAAGACGCTTTATTTATACAGAGGAAAGCAAACTAATTTAACGAAACTTCAGCTATTCAAGCAGCTGTGTAAAAACACGTAATCTGGCTGCGTCCTCGGATTTAGGCAACGGTCGTTGTGGGCATTCAATCCGCTGTTGGATTCATGTTTCCCACTGTCTTCGTGGCTGAGGAAGATGCCACCTGTTCTTCACGTGCTCCAAAATAGAACACGCAGAGCCGTGCCACCGCCAATGACCTCTGTTGACCGGATTTTCCTCCTCGTTGACTACGGGTTTTTATGACCAGTTTGGGTGAGCTGGAGGGACACACACCATGTCCTTGGTTCCACGAACTTGCCCATGTGGCTCTTCTTCCCGGAGGACACCTGGAACATACCATTTAAGAAAACAGCTGCGGAATCCGGGGTTGGCTGCGGAAACCGGGATCAGCTGCGAAAACCCTGTGTGAGCTACGGAAACGCAGCACTTTGAACCAAAATTCTAAACCAACAACAGTCATTAGCATAATTAGCAAACCATGTAAAAAGTCCTAAAATACAATGATTTGAGCAATTTGATGGAGGGAATGAGTGGCAAAAAAAGGAAATGAATAGGAAAAGGAGGCTGAGAGGATGTGTAAAGAAGTGCAGGTTTGAGGCTCAACAGCATGTATGGTCTTGGTTATAATTATGCATGAATAGTAGGTCAAATATGCCTTATGAATTCATCGTATGAAATTTAGGTTATCGTGGTGCTATTGGTATGTTATGATGCTAATGTGTTGAATGAGGTAACGTAGGAGATGTAGATTATCAAAGTGAAGTTGCAACATTGGACCTCGAGGCAAGAGCATGTCGTCATACAGGTTTGTATGTTCGACATGCAAGTATGTAGGTTAAGGATTCTTATATGCATTAGAGTTATACACATTAGGTTTATGTACATGTCTTTTGATGTTATGGTTATGTACATGATAGATGATATTTTATTGGCATAGTCATATGTGCATGAGTCAAATAGTCAAGAATGATGCTAACATGTGGTTGTATGCATTGCTATTGTTGTTTTATGTTAGATAAATTGATGATTAGGTAATATGTTTTTGATGAGCATGATATATAGATTATTGTTGTTATATGTTATTAACTTGATGATTAGGGTTATTTCATTGAGATCCTGATGTTGTAATTTGGATTGGTCATATGAGTGGTGGTTATGTTCATTGCATTGAAGATCTTCATGTTATATGTAGTGTGTTAACCTAGTTTGACCTATACAAATGGTTATGGTTGTGATATTCAGGTATGAGCCGACATATTTGTGATATGGTGCCATACTAATATAGACTAATCATACATATGTGATTGTTATGCAAGCAACGTGTGTGGCATAACAAGGTAAGATAAATGGTATATTTATATTTATGTGTTTATGGTAGTATGATGCAAGGGATTGCATGGAAAGAGACTGCAATAAAATATTGAAGAAGGCTTGGGTTGAGCCTTGCCTAGGAACCATGGGGATTGAGTCATGGTGTCTGTTGTCACTCTTATGCTTTTATTCTTTCGTGATTTGTTGTGCTTGATTTGCAACATTGTTTATGTCTAGTGTATGGCCATACCACTTTGTTTGCGGAGTCATGTTGTTATTATTTTTCATGTTTTTCTTCTTGTTTGTTTCTTGTCCTTACATTTTAAGTTTTGAGTCTTGGGAATTGGTTGAGAAAGAGGAAAGTTAATGGGGATCGGGGAGAGTTGTGTGGTACCCGAAAGGTAGTGTAAGATTCAGATGAAGCTCAATGCATGAATAAGCACAGCGGAAGGTAAGGTTATGATAGTCAATTGAACTAGTTGGGTCCATTTTGGTAAATGGACGATGAAAGAATAGTCATGGGAAAGGTAATAAAGAAGGGTAAGTTGAATGGATTGAAGGTTTCATATGCCTTGGCTATATTGGGAACTATTTTTCTCGATGTTGCGCATGTGTTGCACGCATAAAGGGAGTTTTCTTAACCTTGACCTTGAGATCTTTTAATTATGTTGTGACCATGATTATGTTGATGTCTATATGTCTATACATGTATGTATGTATGTATGTCATGTCTGATAATGTCATCATGGATCATGATTATTAATAATAACATTTATATGTATATATATGTATGTATGTGTCCACGTATCTATGTCACTCCCCAACAGGGTCATCAGGGATTGTCCTTGTGGTGGAATGATTCCTTATGCAGGAAAATGGCATGAAGAAGTTCTTGGCTATGAGGAATAAAGTGGGTAAAGTAGTCATGACAAATACATGAGGTCAGTATCATTTGAATATGAATTTATCTTGTATTCTTGTATTATGCCTATGCTTATGTTGTGGACATGTTATACTAAGGGATCCATCAACAAAGTGAAAGCAGTGTGTTCTATGAAATTTTAGGATAAGAATGGATAAGACACTGGAAGCAAGGTTTCTTGGTAAGGACATTGTGGTTTTGGATGTGGTACTACTGTTGTGGATATGTTGTATATGTTTTACATGTTGTATGTGTATGTATTGTTTATGCAATGTTATGTACAGGATGGTACATATAGTGTTGTGTGAATATTACATATGGTGTTGTGCACATGATTGGATATCTAGGTCTTTGTACAAATGAGGTTATGTACATGTTGGATATGCAGTGATATGTACAAGTGGTGTTGCGTGCATGTTGTACATGTGGTTCTATGTACATATGGTTTTGTGCGCATGATTGTACATGTGGTGGTGTCTACATGTTGTACAAGTGGCATTCTGTGCAAGTGGTTTTGTGTACATGTCATGCATGTGGCATTGTGTACATGTGGTGTCACGTACCAGTCATGCGCATGGTACTGATTACATGTGGTATTGTGTACACATTGTGTAGTGGTGCAATGTAAATGAGGCATTATGTGCACATTGTGCAGGTGGTGCCATCTACATGTGATGTTGTGTACACGTTGTGAAGGTGGTTCTTTGTACATGTGGTACTGGTGTACATGTGGGATTGAGTGCATGTCGTACATGTTGTGTTGCAGGCATGTGATAGTATGTATGTGTAATTTGTAGTCATGGTATCATGAAATATGCATTCATTGTGTTGCACTGTATATACGTATTTGTGTTGTGTTTTACACTGGGTGTAGGTGTATGTGTTGTATGTCATGTCTAGGTGTATGTATTTCATGGTGATGTATGCAGTGTGTGATTGTATGTGTGTGATGCACACCATGTGTACGTGCACATGGTTGAGGAGAAGGCACTTGGTGATTTTCGGGTGTGGCAACCGATCTAGAGTGCGTACAGAATAAAGATAAAGGTAGAAGCTAAGGCTTGATTAAAGGATAAGTATCAGTATTTTACTTCATTTTTATTATGCATGTGATTTATGATTCTGGTTTATGATGATTACATGTGATCTATGATTCTGATTTATGATTTCGATCTACGATGGTTGTGTTTTGAACTAACATGATGTGCTATTTTTTTACATTTTGATTTGGTCAAATATGTTGGTCAGATTTGTTGTGATAGGAAGTAAACTCGATTGCAAGTGTACCTTATTGACAAGCTACCAATGAGGTATGATTTGAATTTATTTCAATTTAGTTTAAATCTAATGAAAAGTATGTACTTGGTATAGGAAGCATGGAAATGCCCGGTTAGGTGATCAAAATTCAGTACAAAAAATAACAATAGCAAAAGGAATTGTAACATGCAGCCATACGTTGGTAAAACACTTCAGGAGTAGGGTCATTGTGGACATTGGTACCCAATAGTGTCCATTGATTACCGTGAGCATGATATGACTGGTATGATGGTTTGAGGCAGGGATACACCTTGGATTTTGTATCTTCCAATGAGAGGAAGCCTTGCTAAGGGATGGACTATCAGGAATGGGGGTGCCAGCAAAACTTGGAAGGTGAGTGACTACACAGAAGGGGTTGACTGGATTTCCTGAGGGACTATGCAATAGAGAAGGGAAGATCGAGGATGGATTTTTTTTCCTTAGCATTTCCAGATGGAATCAAATAGTGTGCCTTGAAAAAATGAGCCAGTAACTGTTCACTGAGAGGACAGTGACATAGGATTATAACAATGGACACTGGATTCAAATTTGAATTTGCAATGGATTTTGGAATTCCTCAGAAGGAGGTGAATCCTAGTATTACTTTGAGGGTGGAGGTACGAACCTATGGATTCCCTTGTTGCAGATTCTGGCATCGTATCCTTTATTTGCTAGTTTAGCAAATGTACATATGTGTATATGTGGTTATTGTAAATATCATAACGATTTGTGTTCTAAAGCTTGAGTATGTAGTATGGTTGTTATCTCGTCATGTTTTCATGATGTTTTTCTTTTGAGAGGGTCATTCATTGAAAATACTGCAATGAGCTATGTTATAAAGCTCCATGGGAAGCATGTTTTATTTTCATTGGTCTTGTTGGTTATAGGTGTCATTAAACACCGAGGACGGTCTTCCCCCAAGGGGGAGCATTCTGTAACAGCCCTGGTGAAAATTCCATATAAAAATATATATAAGGCCACGGTGATGGGACACGCATTCCAAGCTAAATTGTGGGTGAAACATCCTAATGGTTGTTGATTCGGTTTATTATGGTTGAGGAAATTAGAAAAGGAAATTATAAAGTCTTTGGAAAGGCATGAGCCATTTATTGGCATTTTATTTATGAAAATAATGGAAATTAGGAGAAGAGGAAGGTGAAAGGTCACAGGTTGCATGCGAGGAAGAAATTGAATGAAAATAATGAATAAAATAGAGGCCTCATTCATAAAAACGATTTTGAGGATCAGTGGGCAGGCTTGGTCATTGTAACTTTTTGTCAATTGAGTTTTGGACCTCTCTCATTATTCTCTCTCTCACTCTTGGACACAGAGTTTTCTGGGAGCACTTTGGCATTGGAGCAAGAAAGGAAAAGAAGGCAAGAGGAAGAAATGATCAGGTAGGGAAAGGCGGGATCAAGCAAATACAACAAGATTCATTGTAGGTATCAACTTGCATGTGTATTTTCCTTGCTAGATTTGGCATGCATGGTATTGCATGTGGTTCTTTTATATCATGGCATGGATTTTTCCAGGTGTGAAAGTGTTCTTCAGCTTAGCCTTGCCATTTCCTTATAGATTTGATGAGATGGGTTCTCATGTTCGGTTGAGCTGGGATGGCCGGATGGATTCAACACTGAGTGGGGTGGATCTCCAAAATGAAAAACACATGGCCTAGTGGTCCCTAAACAAGAATGTGGAGCATGGTAAAGCCACTAGGCTAGTAACCCCTGAGCCAAACTGTGGGTTGCGATAAAGCCAAGATTGTGTGCCTAGTTGGGATTAGGAATCCTTGCTTGTGAATGGCAGGATATACGGTAAAGCCAAGAGGTGGAATTATCTTCGTTGGGCCTAGTAGTCCTAGGATGGGATGTACGATAAGGTCTGGAGAGTGTGTCTCGGTGTAGGACCTAGTGATCCCTAGATTGGATTGTGGATTACAGTAAAGCCTGGGAGACTAGGAGGCACACAAATTCCTCACGGTGTAAGTAGAGAAATTTGGTGGCATCCATGCTTGTTCCATTCTTTTTGGTGTGTTCTATGAGTCCCACATTCATGCTTGGAATATGGCACGGGGATGATTGGTTAAAGAGTGACTTGGCTCAGCGAATCTATGTTCTGGTGGAACGTGGTAGCCCTATCTCTAGTTGGTTTATTGCATTAATTAATGAGGAATATATTCCCTTGGTTTTCATGTGTAAATGTACTGATGTATATCTAGATTTTATGGTTGATATTTTTATGATACTTTTGTCCATATTATGCTGGTTATTTATATGTTTTATGACAACAATTATGTACAGCTCTCAGCATGTTTTTACTTGTAAATGAATGAATAATGTATCTATGATCTAATGGATGTAATGGTAGTTAAAGTGATAAGGAAACAATGTTTCATGGTGAATCTCAGATAAGTATGAGACCCCTATGCTCAGATCTGTTATTTACACTTGTAGGTTGCATATTGACTAAGTGTTTGACAAAATGTTTGTCATGGTTAGGCTTGGTTTGGACAAGCCCTTGATCATTTTTTAATAGAGGATTTTTCTTGGTGTCATTTATTGTCTTGGAAAGTCTCATCCATTTCTAGGCATTGGTTTGGAGACCAGCCCTAAAAAAGTGGCTTAAATCTCGTACTCTCTGGCATAGAACTGGCTAAAAAAACTGCAGTCTCTCCCTTGCAGGCATTGTGGGAGTGACTATAGGGTTCCCATCACATGCACCTGAGGGAGGTCTATATCATCTTGTTTTTAAGTCTCCATTTCTTTAAGGTTACCTAGGAGGTTGAGTCTTATCATAGTGACCTCTCGTCACATGTTTACCCTGAGTGGCCAGTTGTTTGCGTAGATGTGGGAGGAGGGTGTTACAATATCCTCTAGCTCTATGCCCTTTAGATTTCAACTCTATTTCCTAGAGGGGGATTCCTGCTTCCTTCTATTGAATGGGAGCTCACAATTTGTTACAATGTTCTTGTACCCGTGACATCTCCTAGACTAATAAGGTACCCTTCATAGTCCAACATTTGAATTTTTTTCAGCCCCTTCCCTATGTCAATTTCTTCCAGCAATCCCTTGCCGAGGTCAATTTGTACAAGTATGTGAGTAGTAGTTTGAAACCTTGTCAAGAGGGAGGAGGAGTCATGTTCTAGGTACTTCCCTAGTGAGTTCCCTAGGTCCTAGAAGATGTGAGAATCCCAATATTTTGTTGAAAGGTTAGGAAGACGAACCTAGATTGGGGCCTCATCTAGTCTTATCCTCATAGCATCGAATAAGGGGGACTAAAATTAAAAAGAAAAATAGTGAAATATAACTTCCATACCTTCCACACTATTTTCTTAGTGTCTCGCTCTTTTGTGAACATCAAGTGAATATAACCCCTTGTTCATAACACCACCTCCAAATGACCCTTCACATAGGTGAGATTTCCTTTTCAACCCAAGACTTAATGAAGGTGAAAATAAACTTCCAGCCTTTGGGTCACCTAAAAAAGGTATTTTTCACCATCTCTTTGGCATTTTGGGTCGGAACGTCCTTTCCTAGAACTAATAAAAGTCTAGTCTTACCAAACTTTTTGATAAAATCCTTCTTCTTTTCTCGCTTAATACGTTTCCCCCTCTATTTTGCAGAGTTCTAAGTTTTTATTGGGACCAAATGAAGGTTTCCTTGACATTATTCCTTCCCCAGATTTGCTTGATGTTTACCATATTCCCCATTAGATTCTAGTAATTCTCTCAAAATGTTGTCTATTGAGATTCGAGTTGATGGAACTTTAAGAATGACAGAGGTCAATGAGACCCCAAATTGGATAAAACCCTCACAGATTCTAGAATCTGGAAAAAAATCGACAGAGGCCAAGATGTCTATACCTTTTGGTTTGTTGAATGGGAGGGTTTCAATCCATGGTGAAGAGATTGTCTTTGAGATACCCCAGGACACCACTCTGAATCTCTAACTTAACACCTCTAGACCCAGGCTTGTTTGATTGTGCGTGTTGACCCGTCGTAAGACCATAGAATTTCACCCTTCTACCAATCCTCCAAATCAACCACCATGAGCACCCGAGTTTGATGCAAAGTAAGGTTTGGGTTTAGAATTCCTCTAAGCTTCCATTTTTTTCCTTCTAACTTAGCCTTTTAATCAAGTGCGGATTCCTAGATATGGGTACTAGCATCTACCTTCGGTTCAAAATCCACTAATTCTACTTCCTCCATGAGTGAGGCTTAAAGAAAATGAATTGTCATGTCAGCCTTTGAAGTGGAGCTCCCAGTAAACATGTTGGCTAGGGTTTTGGGTGGCTAGTCTAGTATGGTGACGTTTGTAGCTCCAGCAAAAGGCATTACTCTCGCACCATGTGTTACCTTAGAATGATAATTGTTTTCGACCGGACTAGGAAGTGCCTTGATATATGAATATTCACCATAGTTTCGAAATCAAACCCTATACCTAAGCATTCCAAAATCCAAGGGGGTATAAGTTAACTAAAACTAGGGGTATAAGTTTACTAAAACTACCTAAATAATTTGACTAAAATATTCATATTCCACCACCTATATTTTATTATAGCAAGAAACCACTTTAATCTTTAAAAATATTTTAAATAATCATAACTTTTGCAAAATACTTCAAACTCAAAAATCATACCATGAAAGTTTTACTACATATTAATTTCAATCAAACATTAAAAACATCATATATCACTTTCAAAATGAAATGTAAAATATAAAATGTTTTTTTTCTTATATATAGATCTATATATATATATATATATATATATATATATATATATATATATATATATATATATAATTGGAATTGGAATTGGATCAAATTTTACTATTACTAGTTGCTATTTTTTCTTAAAAAAGATATATATTGTATTCTAATATATTTAAAAGATATTTCCTTGTTATTTTTTTGTTAACTTTGGCAGAGCTGTTGTCTATATTTCAAAAACAAAATTTACATCCATCATTATATGTTCTAGGTGGTTAACCTGCCCGAACGAAACCAGGCAACCACTTGTCTGCATTAAATCCAAACCAAAATTTGAAAATGTTAAATCTCTATGTTTCTAACATATCTACTCTTCCAAGCTCTGCACATTATCCTAGCTTTTATTCGAAGGTAATACATTAGATATCAGTTTTTTCCATCAAAAAACACTAACAGACTTGACCTATTGCATCAATCCTCATCTGAGGAGATTATCGGGGTAGACGCCTTGGCGCTTGATCTAGGGATCTCGATTCTCTATCCCATCATCCATTTCATCTCCCTCAATATATGTTACATTCTTCCCAGGATGAGATTGTTGCGAGAGGCATAAATCTGTACCGCTACTATTTCCTTACAAAGCACTGATTTCATGTTTTCCAACTCTTCCTGATTCTGATTCCATAAATGCTTGTTCCGTTACCACCTTTTCCCCTCTTCTTCCTCCTGGATAGCCCGATTCATTTCCATAGCTCTGGCTACCACATGCTTCATTATCCAGTAATGTTGAATCGACTTATTGAAAAGCGAGTTGCGGTTGCGCGAATTGCATGGGTCCGATGCTATGGCCTCCCACTCTCCCCTGGGGACCTCTTGGTTCAAGCTGATAGATCTCAGCTCTCTTTCCCAACTGTTTATCTGCTCCCAAATTTTGGGTGGGTTCCCCACCATGTAAGCGTCTATCATATACATTCTATGCTCAACCTCTAATTTCCTTCCTCTCCTTTTCGAATTTTTACTGGTTCCCTCTTCCTGTTTTGGAACCTTTTTCGCTTTCTGCGAGGCCATCTCTTTTCTTGACTGAATGATACACTTTATGAAGTCTTTCTTACCTAGCAAGACATAATACCATAAATCAGTAACATGGTTTAAAATTTGATTTTTAATCCATTTACTTACCACCCTTTGCTTTCCAGAATTGTGGTTTCCATGGATTTGAAAATGGTGTAACAGTGTCGAACGCACCAAGGGCCAGCCTGTAATTCATCCCAATTCATTTCTGCCACTTAAAATGGCCATAGGAACCCCTCATTGCCCTTTTTTCTAGCTTTCGGAGCGCCTGTGCAAATCATCTCTTCTCTCCAGCTATTGACAGGGACGGATTCTCCTATTTTCTAGGGATTTCCTACTCTTTATCCTTCTAGTCTTATCTACAAGAATGAGAGGATCAAGGGTTCTGCTGCTTACAAGGTTATCTCGTCTTCCCGAGGTTCCACCCTTCCACACTCCGAGAGATTTTCTGGGTTTGGGTTTTCTTTCCTCAAGAGGCCTTGAGTCATTTTCCCCAGATGACCAGCAAATCTCCTTGGAGCTAGGACTTTCTGGCTTGCGCCTCTTGTCCAGTAAGGACATTGCTTCCCGAGTCTAAGGTTTCCTACTAACAGGCTATGTCTACCTTCTGATTTTGGCCTCATGGTTACCTCAGGAAAATTACATAGACTCCTACTTCTAGCTACAAAGAGAACGATTGAACAGGAGAATGAGTCTACATACCAACTTTCCCCGCCATTGCCATAGTCTTTGTCTAAGCAATACTCCTGTCTACCACCTTTCTTCATTCCCTCCTGCTTCGTACTCCGCAGCATGCAAATTCCTAATGCCACCTTAGGCCCTTTTTGGTTTATTCCTATCCTGTTTCTTTCCTGGCACTCTTTCCCAAGTCCTTTCCTCGGGATGTGCCTCGACTATTCTGTTTGCCTTTACTCCTCATAACTCCTACGTCCTCCCAGCTGCTCCTGCCGTATACTTTCTATCCTTCTGCTACCACTTGCCATCCCTTCTCTGACCCTTTTCCCGGCTCCACACCTGCCCTCCACCATCTCATACCTTGATTGCACCTCTGCTGGTTTCTTGGGATACGATCTTTCCCTGCCCTGCTCCGTCAACTGCCCTACTCCATCACCTACCCTACTCTATTCCTTTCTCACGTGTGGCCTATTTGTCATCACTGGCTGTATCCTTTCCTCACGTCTACCACTTGCTACCTTTTCCTGAACATTCCTCTCTGGATCAATATTGCCACCATTATCAACATCTAGGAGTTTCTGCAACTGCACCTTCTCCTCTGGGTGAGGGACCTCTGTTCCTCCGATGTCCATCGATCTTACCCTGTTTCAGCTTCGCCAATTTGCTAACCAGTCTGCCGGTCTGTTGCCTATTCACCTTACGTGTGTGGGAATCAAATAGTCTATTCCATTGATCAATTTCCATATTTCACTGGTTAACCATGTTGTTCTCCAGCTCCTGCTAATCTTTTCCGTTGGTGTCTTATTTTGCAGTTGTTTTACCATGTCAATTACTAGTTTTGAATCGCCTTCAATTTGAAGGTTCTGGTGCTTTTCCTAAATGGCAATTTCGAGTCCTCATTTTAGCACGTGTAACTCCGCTTCGTTGTTCATTGGATCTCCACAATCCATCGCAAAAATTCTCAGAGTTTTCCCTCTGTCGTTCCTGAATAGCCCCCCTATTCCTGCTTCTCCTGGGTTGCCTTTTGCTGCCCTATCAAATTTTAGCTTGACAAATCCTTGCGATGGATGCCTGTAAGTGTTTATCTCTTCAACCTCTCTCTTTTGGTTTTTACTTTGGGTTCTGTCTATCATGCTTTGTTTTAATTGTAACCTCTGCAAGATTCTCTCCTCTGTTTAGTTAATCATCCAGTCTTCATCATTCCACCTTTCTATTAAAATTGTTTCTCTGATATTTTGGATCGTTTGTTTCCATATTTCGACTGAGGTTCTCTTTTTTCTTTAAAGCTCACACTATTTCTTTCCTTCTGGATGTTCCATAGCATGAACCCTACTGACATCATCCACGCGCGGTTTAAGACCTGGTTCTAGTAAGGTTTTCTTGGCCAATTTTCCAAATTATTTTTTATATTATGGTAGTTTCTATGACAATTGTCAAACAGTTGCGGGTGACTACTCCACAGGTTGCTGCTAATAGTGCAGTTGTTGGTTAGGTGCTCCATCGTCTCCTCCTGTTCATGGTAGAGTGCGCATTGTCAGGGTCCCTGCATGCCTTTTTTCCGAATTTGATCCCAGGTTACTACCCGTCCATGGTGTAAAATCCATAGAAAGAAGGTAACTTTAGGCCAAGTCTTGATTTTCCAAATGATTTTCCATTTTTTTGATTCTGTCTGTCGATTATGCGCTGCCTTTAAGTAATACCGTTCTGCTATAGAGAACGTGCCTTTTATTCGGGTTCCCCATCTGAGTATATCCTGCCCTGTTTTAACTGCAACTTTCCTGGATGTCATTTCTTTGTTATAATCTCCCCAACTTGCCATCTCTAGGGTTTCTACCCAGTCATCCTTTTGCTTCCAATTTCGCCAGTATTCCCTTATGCTTGGTTTCCAAAAGTTTCCGACCAATTCCCCCTCTGTTTGAGAGGTAAATTCTTGGATTTCTTGGAGGGCTTCTTTATGGAGAAGCTTTTCTCGCTATTGCCAGGATTCCTCCCAGAATTTGGCTATATCCCCCTCTCTTACCTCCCAAAAGCTGTAGTCTCTTATCAAATATTTATTGTTCCTTGCCAGGTTCCATATTGCTGATCCGTTTTCCTCTGCTTGGCTTATCATCTTGTCTTCTGGTTTCTCTGTTGCCTCGTATTTCTTACCCCAAATTTTCTTCCATAGGTCTTGTCCGCCATGTGTCCACCTCCACCATAGTTTCGCACCCATCACTTGGTTGAGTATATAAGGGTCCCGCAAACCTAAGCCTCCATCTTTGATAGGTTTTTTGAGCCATTCTCAAGAGAGTAATGCCCATTTTCGTGTTTTACCTATTCCTTGCCATAAAAATTTCTTAAACATATCTACTAATTTTTGACAAATAGATTTATGAATAGCTTGACTAGACATCTGGTATATTGGGATGGATTGTAATACTACTCTTAGTAGGATTATCCGGCTATGGGTATTCAGGGACCAAAATGTCCAACTATCTATCTTTTTCCTTATCTTGCCTATGAGAGGTCCCGAGTTTGCTACTCTATACTAATACTCATTGAGCATTATGCCCAGATACTTTGCTGGGAAGCTTCCTACTCTAAATCCTGTTGTTCTAGCCAAGAATCTTTGGGATGCTACTTGAGTGTTAAAGAAGAATATTTCTGATTTCTCATTGTTAATCTCTGTCCTTGAGACTTTTGTGAATTCAGATAGAATTTTCAGGATCTGTTGGGCTTCCTTAAAAGTGGCTTGTCCGTAGATCATTACATCATCTACGAATTGCTGGTACGTTATAGGGATTTCATTACCCCAAATTTGCAATCCCTTTAACTGTTCATTGGCCAAGCACGCTTTCACCAACCTACCCAGACCTTCTACTGTTAGAATGAATAAAAATGGGGAAAGGGGATCACCTTGTCTAAGCCCTCTCGTGGGATTAAAGGCTTCCGAAGGGGTTCCATTTAGCATAATTGACATCACCGGGGTGCTCACCATTGACATTATCCATTTCACCCATCTCTCGTCAAAGCCATGAGCCTGTAGGATGCCCTGCAGATACTCCCAACTATGACGATCATAAGCCTTTGCCAAATCCAGTTTTATTAGCATGCCTTTGTTTTTGGAGTTTTTCAGTGAGTGTATTACCTCTTGAGCAACTACTATACCATCTGTTATCTGTCTTCCCTTAACAAAACCAGTTTGCTCCTGAGCGATGAGGTCAGGCAAGATTGGTTTAAGTCTGTTTACCATTATTGTAGCCAGTATTTTATATACTACATTACATAGGGATATTGGTCTGAATCCCTGGGGTTCTTCTGAATTCTCCATTTTCGGAATCAGAGCAAGGAAGGTGGCGTTTAGGGCCAGATGTATGCACTTTGTGCATCTTGATTCTTCCACAAGTTCCACAAGGTCTTGGCTCATGAAAATCCATGACACTTGGTAAAATTCGATAGTAAATCCATCAGGCCCTAGGGCCTTGTTCTTCACCATTTTTTTTACGACTTCCTCCACTTCTTCTTTTGTGATCACCCTAAGTAGAGCCAGGTTTTGTTCTCTGGTCAATTTTTTAGGAATATATAGGCACACATTAGTAATTTCCTCCTCCCTGCATGTATTAGATTCTATTAAGATCCCTTTGAAGTAATCTACCAGTAACTTCTCCATTTCTTCTTGTTGAAGTACCCTGTTCCCTTAACTCTCCTTGAGTGAGAAGATTCTATTACGTTGTCTATGATTCAACATTGCTTTGTGGAATAATTTTGAATTTTTCTCCCCTTCTTTCACCCATTGGACTCGTGATTTTTGTTTCCACAGAATTTCTTCCTAATTTCTTCTTTCCTCTATTTGGTTAATCACCCTCCCTTCCTCCTCTGCCAGCTCCTCACTCCTTCCTCCCTCTATGATTTGTTTTTGGATTCCCTCCATTCTTATCTGTAGTTTTTCTTTCTCTTTTTGGATGTTACCAAATTCCTCTCTGTTCCATTTCTTTTTTTTTCTTTTTAGGTCTTTTAGTCTTATTTGGAACGTATGCATTTTGTTTCTACCTTCCATGCCAGTTTTACTCTCCTGCCACCAAGTTTTCATCTTGTCTATGAATTCTGGATCTCTTAGTCAAAAGGCCTCAAATCGAAAAGGCCTTATTTTGTTCTGAGGGGTCATAACAATCTCCAATTTAATAGGTCAGTGGTCTGACCCTATAGATGGGAGAATGGAAGCTTCATAGCAGATGTCCTTTCCTATTAATTGTTCATATGCTAGGAATCTATCTAGTCTTGACGCTATTTGTTTGTTCCTGCCTCTTCTGTTATTCTAGGTAAATTTTCCATTGATAGTTGGAATGTCCACCAACCTTAATTCCATTTGCAAATCTTGGAATCTCTCCATCTCCAGGTCTTCCCTCTATACTCCTCCTTTCTTCTCTTCTTTGGACGTTGTCATATTGAAGTCTCCTGCCATAATCCACATCTGTTCCTGATGCATATTCCCAAGCTTTTGCATATGAGTGAGAAATAAGCTGCGATCTACTGGGGTGTGGGGCTCGTAGACTGTTGAAACTAAAAACCATTCACTTTGCCCTATGAGTCTAAACTTTCCTGTAAGGATTCTAGGCATTCCTATCCACTAGTCTGTTATGACTTCTGCTGGATTCCAGATGACTGCTATCCCTCCCACACTTCCTTTAGCATATATGGTTACTTGCTCATATCTAGGTTTAATTTTATTTAAAATTTCTTCCATCTTTTGTCCTGATATTTTAGTTTCGTGAAGCAGCATAATCTGTGGTTTGTCTTTTCTCAACCGTTCTGCTAGATGTCTTCCCTTCCCTTCACTGTTTAGACCTCTTATATTCCAGGATGTCAATATCATTAAGGGGTTTGGTTGACGTTTTGGAACACTGCCGAAAGCGGAACTACTCTCCCTATGTTCACTAACATTTCCCCCATTAATTGTATGGAATCTTTAATATTTTTCCATTCTCGTTTTTTTCCCTCCTTTCACTTGTCCTTGTTGGTCTGGTTGACTGTCCTTCTGATTCTCTTGATGTTCTTCAGTCGCTGTTTTGCCTTTTTCCTGTTTAGCTTGATATTGCTGGAATGTTTCCGTACAGAGTCTTTTCGGGTCCTCGGGGATAAATCGCTCATCCAAGTTTCTCCATTCATTTAATAGCTTTCTCAGGACTTCCTTTTCTATACTTAAGTCTTCCCCCCTGTTTATCTCCATTTCTGTCTCCATGTTCTCTGTCTATTCTTCTTGTTCTTTGCCCTTTACTAGAATATCACTCGGTGCCTCCCTCTTAGTATGGGTCCTTTCGCTACTGGAGCTGGTGTCTTTCCCTTTGTCTTCCTGGTATTCCATGGTTTGATCCTCATCTTTCCCTTCTTCTTGGAGGATTTCGAAGCTATTTGATTTTCCTGGGTTTGTTTGTTGTACCTTCTTTCCTTCATTTGAGCTTTCTTTGGTAGATCTCTTTCTACTCTTTACCTCCTGGAATACTTTCTGATTTGTTTATTTTTTTTGCTGCTGCTTACCTCTCCTCTCGTCTTCTTCCTTTGTAATGGGGCACTCTTTGACCAGGTGTCCATATTCATGCCATCTGTGGCATCTAAAAGGTATATGTTCATAGTCCAGGGTTTGCTTCCAAACTTCATCTTGGTACTCTAACTCCATTATATCTGGGATCGGGTTAGCAATGTTCATGTATACACATATCCTAGCATACGAAGTATACCTTCCTTTTTTTGTAGTTTCCGCTATTTTCACAAAACTCCCTATCGTGTTTCCTATCCCTTGCAAAAGTCATGGGCCCTAGAAGTCCATTGGTAAACCAAATAATATTACCCATATCAGTGCTACTAATTTTTTTTCCTTATCAATGTTATAGCATTCTTCCCAATATCTCATGAATAGACCAGCATTACAGTAAAAATAAGGGCCATTCTCAAACACTCTTTCTTTGTCTTGCAGGTTAGAGAAGATTAACGTAAAGAAGCCTTTTGCTCCCAGTTGCAGCTCGATGTGTCCTAGGGGCTGCCATTTTTGCTGAATCCATTTGCTGAGGTCTCTTTCAGACGACTAGACTCCAACAAACTTGCAGATTATGGTGTGATCCTTCATGTAGCTTCTGTACTTTTCCAGCTTATTTGGTGGGATTACGAATCGTGGTTTCTCCTCCGCACATGGCAGACATTTTCCCCTTCTGCTCGCCTACTAGGTCGCACCTGGGACAGGGCCTTCATTCTGCTTCTCTATTGCTGGCTGACTGTTTTGTCCTTCTCCTGCCACGGCATCTCGGTAGGAGGGGATCTCTCCCCTCCTGACCGCTTCCGTCATGATCGTTGCTCTCGGTTTCCCCGCTTGTCTTTTGCTGTTACTCTCTGGTTTCTGCACTGTTAACTATCTTGGTTTCTCCCAGCCGCTTTACCTCCTGGTCGCCATTAGGTTTTAGTTGTAGAGGTCCTCCCGTTGATGTGATTTTTGAATTTTATATTTAAAAGATATTTCATTTATGATATATAATAACATTTTTTTAAATATATTTTAAAATGTAACATGTTAATTAATGGATATACATGTTAAGCTCGACTGGATATAAATAACACTTTCAATATAATAATTAAATTGAGATCTAATTTAATAAATACTACAATCATTTAATTTAAAATAATAATAAAAAAACATTTTGCAATTACAGTGTCATTTATTTTATTAAGAGATTTCATTTTTATTTACATTTATTTTATTAGACTTAGTTGAATGGTTTGAGATAATTTAATTAATTGTTAAATATATAATAATTAATTAATTAGTAAAAATAAGATTGAAATAGTTGATTTATTAAATAAATGAATAAACCCTAAAATTATAAGTTGGTTTTGGTGACTTTTTATGTTTTTTTTTAAAAGATATTTTGGTTAATTTAATTATAATTTACTTAAAAATTAAAAAAATATATATAATAATTTTCAATTATTAAATTTAAATAATTTAATTTTTTTGTTTTTCTATAATAGATTTTTTTTTTAAATATTTTCAATAACACCTAATTTATTTTTATATTATTAAACAATATAATGGCCCAATTTATTTTTATATTATTAAACAATATAATGACCCGTTGACTAAAGAAAGCTATAACTTTTTTAGAGTAAAAAGATTTTATTTTGGTTAACAATTTCTTTGCCCAATTACATAATTATATAGATTCAAATTTTTAAAAACATATTACAACTAGTTTTTTGAGAAGATTTTTCAGCTTAAATCACATTTATTTTTATATTATTAAACAATATAATGACCCGTTTGACTAAAGAAAGCCATCACTTTTTTAGAGTAAAAAGATTTTATTTTGCTTAACAATTTCTTTGCCCAATTACATAATTATTTTTCTTTTTAAAAACATATTACAACTAGTCTTTTGAGAAGATTTTTAGGCTTAAATGACATGAGAGTTTCAAACCAATGAGTGTCTAGTGTGGTTCAACGAATGGCATCTACAAATGCATTCTGAAATCATTTATACCCAAAAATCTTCTCAAAAAACTTGATATAGATCACAAAAACCTTAATTCAACACTATTACAACAATCCTGTTTCTAAACTTTTATGAGATAATTTTGAAGAAAAGAAGTGAAGGAATCCTACGGTCCCTGACCACCTTTCCAACACATTCCTTTCGGGCGTCGATTGCAATTACAATTCATGGTCTCCGCAGAGGAAGAGGAAGGCTCTGATGCATGCAAGATGACGGAAGTATACAATTCATGGTCTCGGGCTCGGCAGAAGAGGAACGCTTTCACGCGGCAGATGGAGGGAGGCAGGCGTGAGAGAGTATGGTCAAGAATGCCCGCTTTCTTGATGGCAAATGTGCAAGTGACGGGGACGTACCAGCCACAAAGAGGAGGTGAGATGTACCCAAGTCTTTCATTCACCACCTCCTCTTTCAGCCGAGCAAATTCGATATTTTCTTTTGTTTCTTCCTCAGACTCCTTATCGCATTCGCTTCCCCTACCATTCTTCGAGCCCGCTTAACGCCACGGTTGTTTTTATTTCTTTAAATAATCTTTGATTTCGATATTTTCTTTTGTTTCTTCCTCATTCGCTTCCCCTTACCTTTCTTCGGGCCAGTGTAACACCGAGGTTGTTTTTATTTGTTTAAATAATCTATTGACCAGTGAAATTTTAAGCAAAATTCTAAAGGGGACAAGGAAGGGTGAAAGGAATAACTATGCAGTCAAAATCTATTAAATTAAAAGAATTTGTTCAAATGTTTTCTTAATCGACTTAGTTGAATGAAAGAAAGAGCAGTGAGTGCAGTGAATTGGTCGAGGGATTGGAAGTTTCCTGGATGCTTTTGGTGTTAGACTCTAATTAATTTGGTTGGAGAGTGTGGAAGTTTCTGTGCGGTCAATTGGTTGAGGGATGGGAAGTTCCCTGGATGCTTTGGATGCCTTTGGTGTTAGACTTAGACTCTGATTAGTTTGGTGGGAGAGTGTGGAAGTTTCTGTGCAGTCAATTGGTCGAGGGATTGGAAGTTTCCTGGATGCCTTTGGTGTTAGACTCTGATTAATTTGGTTGGAGAGTGTGGAAGTTCCAGTGCAGTCAATTGGTCTAGGGATTGGAAGTTTCCTGGATGCCTTTGGTGTTAGACTCTGATTAATTTGGTTGGAGAGTGTGACTCTATGAAAATTTAGAATGATTTTAAAATTTAATTTTAGATAAAAATTTTATAATTTGTATGTGATTTTTTCCAAAAATATTTCATATAGTATCAAAAATAATTATTCAAATTAATATTTTATTTTTTCAAATATTTTTTATTTGATATTATATTGATATATATGTAAAATTTGCAACTTATCAAGTCTGATGGATTCACATGACCATACACATCCAACATGGCCTAATTTTAATTAATAAATTTTTAATACTAATTAAAATCAATATTTAAACAATTAAATAATTTTTACTAAAATTAAAATTTTATCAATTATTTCATAAATTACTAAAATAATATTCTTTTTAAATTACTAAAATAATATTTTAAAATAATCTCTGTATTACCTTAATTATATTTTATTAAAATAGTTAAATATATGAGAAAAGAATTTAAAAATTATTAACATTAATCAAACACAAATTATTATAAAATATAAGAAAGGTAATGTTAGAGTATTTTTTTAAATTATTTAGTTTCTCTAAAAGTTATTTTTTTATGAAATAGGTTAATTAGTTAATATGAACCTATTACTTAATGGAGTTGTCTATAATGCTATTTTTTTAGAGTTTTCTGTGCCGGAATCTGGGGGAAAATTTGAGATGAAATCTTGATTTGTATTATTTAAAATAATTTTCTGACTGTATATATGGATTCAGCAACAATAAAAACCCTATGGCACTTCTATTGTACAGGATGTACTCATCAATCTTGTGATTTCAATGAATTCCGATGGGATTTTAGAGAAATTAAACCAGAAAAACGTACAGAAAATCCACCCAAAAAACTTCCAAAAAGTCGCACTAAAGACAATTCCTTACTTAATATATCTAAATTTGATGAAGTGTGAAATCTTTCCTTTAATATCATTTGCAAAGAGTGTAGTTTTCCTTATATAATATAATAATGACGAGTCATATAAAAACAAAAATAAATCAAATACAATATATTAAAATACAATACCACCGACCACTGAAGGAAACTCTCTTTCTCCTGTCCGAATAACCATGGAATCAAACACTGATGCAGCTCAAATGAAGATCTATGAGGATAGTTGGGTTGTTCAAATTAAGGAATCTCTCCATGTATTACAAGAAGAAGAGGACGAGAATGTACAAGAAGAAGAGGACGAGTTTTATGTGAGACACGCTGACCAAAGCTCTCACTGGGAAGTCGAGCCCCTGGGACGCGAGACTGGCACCAGTGCCCTCCATTTTCAAAGATGTGATGAAGCTCGAAAATCAATTGCCGCTTTTTCTACTGAGAAAGCTTCTGGACTTGAAGTTGGCAGAGGAGAGGTTATCCAGCCTGCTACGTCTGGTTTTCGATGAAATATCGCACATCCCTAACAGAGTGCGGTTAAAAAGTGTGGCTCTTCACGCCACGTTTGGTTATGTGAATAACAATGCCAAATTGTACGAATGGAATATTTGTGTAAGTAGTCGGTTTCGGTATGGAATATTTCCATTCAGACCGTACGAATCATATATATATATATGAATGATTTATTATATATAAAATATATATATATATGAATGATTTATTATATATAGATATATGTGGTTGATTTATATATATTAATATAATTATATAAATTAAATGATTAGTAAATTTATATAGCAATTTAAAAATTAAAATATTTATTATAAAGATTTATTTTATTTTATTATGGAAATTTTTTGTTTGTTTATTTGCACCCAGAGTTTTTAAAAATTATATTATAGAGATTCATTTTATTATGAAAATGTTTTGCTTGTGTATTTGCAAAAGAGTTCTTAAGACAATTTCATCCACTAATATAATGGCTTATCAAGACTACGTGCACAATATGACATGTTCTATACTACATTTTCCTTGATTAATTAATTTAAGATAAATTAATTTAAAAGGCACTAATATAAATATTACTATTACTATGAATATTTAAACATATTTCATTAAGTTTAAATTTATGTCATACTCTTAACAATTACAAATAATTAAATAAAAATTATTAAAAACCTATTATAAAATAAATTACCTTGTAAAAATAATAAAAAACCTATTATAAAATAAAAACCCCTATTAAAAATAAATAAATAAATCTCTCTTATTATGTCATTGCCAAGCGTAATATAGTATTGAGGTTGCTGTATTAATTTGGCTGCCCTGCAAAATATTTTTGGCTATCTCTAATCTTTACATTAAAATTTGGGCTTCCCAAAGTAGTGACTTAGTCCGGCCAAACACCAGGAATCTGAATCCCAAGGCAATACATCCTTCGTCCTTTATGAAATTGAGTTCGCAAGAGACATAAACTAGCAATTCCACCAAATGTTGCAAAGGAAATGCCCCAAGGCATAAATTGAAGAAGAATCCTACCATATAAAACAACATTGAAAATAAAAATTATGGAGGATTATAGATTCTAGAGAGTACTCCCTAAATTTTGATCCTTTCTGAAGGGGATTATTGAGAGAAATCACTATATATTTCTATAGGGCTCTCGCCAGATATCATATACATTTGTTACACAACGCATGGAAGCAAGTTGTATCCACATTTCATAAAAATATATATCAGGGTTTTGCAAATTATCAAGGCGGTGTTTTCCATATTTTTTCTCACTACACTAACCCTAGTCAATTTGGAATGGCCATGAGATGTTTGAGTATGCAGGTAAGAAATTGCACAAAATTCATGAACTGATTTGCTACCAATTCCTTTGATAAGCTTGCCAATGGTTGAACTAAAATAAAAGGACATATAATTCCACTAAAACAGGCAACGAAATGCAATTTAGTTTTTCAGATTAAAAATGCAAATGATGTTATTACATCATTTCATCATCGTTACTAATACAATGTTATAAGTGAAGCAATCCTCAAAGAAATGTAGATAATTCATTTAATTAAGGCAACTTAATGGGAAAATGCCTGCGAGGCCATTAGACCTACAACTCTCACATGAGAGGAGTTGTTGTCCCCAACCGACCATCATCCCCTGAAATTTTTGGGTACACTCTAGCCGTCCTAGGGATGAGTCCTCTATCCCTGCCCTTCACTCATCCTGAAAATCACTGCAACATAGATGCAAACGTTACACAAGGTAGCAAGATTATACCTGATGAGACAAATCTCAGTAACATAAACAGGAATTACTAGGGATCTTGCACAGTAGTAAAACTCTTTGACATGTGATCCAGATTTTCGTGCATTAGCCAAAGCTTGGTAATCAAGTTTTCAAAACAGATGCAAAAATTCATTTAGCATCTATTATTGAAAGAATGCAAGTGCAAAGAGAACCTCTAGGAGAAAATTGAGAAAATCGTTTGTAAAGTTTAAACTATAGAAAGTAGAGTGGCAACTAACAATGTGTTCATTGACATGATTGGGAAAATTATTTGAATTGAAGTTAACCATCAAGATTCAAAACCCACTTCAGCCATCCAAGGAATGAAATAATGTATGTGGTACCAGACAAAGTTATCAAAACCGGAACCAAAAAATCCAAACTATCACACTAGACTGGAACCAAGAATAAAACTAGTTTGAAAAACCGCTTGACTTCAAATACTGGAAAAAGAAGAAAAAAATCATAAAATAACATATATATTCCTGTATGTCCCATAAATCCAAAACATTCGATTCCAAATATGCAAATCTTTCTCAAGTATTTAGCATGTAAGGGTAAAAATAATCTTACTCGAATTAGAAGTTATCACATCACAGAGAAAGGTGTTGTAACTTGTTATTCTATAGAAGATTGTAATCTTAATCTTGTAAAACACGTTTTAAGGGTGTTAGCTTATTTAATTACTTATGTTAGAAGACTCATGTAAAATATTTCAAATGCATTAGCATATTTAATTCTCACATCAAATATTATTTCTACAAATTACATATTGCATTCCAGTGAATTCTTCCGGATTATTTCTACCAATTACATAGTAACGTACTGCATTCGAGTGGATTCTCCAGGCTAGAGTGTTCTAGAGAATTGTAAAGAGATTCACTATAGATTCTAGAGAGTACTCCGTAAATTTCGATCCTTTTTGGAGGATTATATATTCTAGAGAGTACTCCCTGAATTTTGATCCTTTCTGAAGGATTATTGAGAGAAAACACTATATATTTCTAGAGGGCTCTCCCCAGATATCATATACATTTGTTACACAATCCATGGAAACAAGTTGTAACGAGATTTCATAAAAGGATATATCATGGTTTCACTAATTATCAAGGTGGGGTTTTCCATATTTTATCTCACTACACTAACCATAGTCTGTTTGGAATGGCCATGAGAAGTTTAAGTATGTAGGTAAGAAATTGCACAAAATTCATGAACTAATTTGTTACCACTTCCTTCGACAGGTTTACTAATAGTTGAACTGAAATAAAAGAACATATAATTGCACTGAAACACGCAACAAAATGCAATTAAGTTTTTTGGATTAGAAATTCAAATGACATTATTGCATCATTTCATGATTGTTATTAATATAATGGTATAAGTGAAGCAATCCTCAGATAAATGTAGAGAATTCTTTTAATTAAAGCATATTAATGGGAAAATGTCTGCCAGACCATTATACCTTCAATTCTCACATGAGACGAGCTGTTGTCCCCAACCCACCATCCCCTAAAAAATTTGGGTATGCTCTAGCCGTCTTGGGGATGAGTCCCTAGTACCTTCTCTTCAATCATCCTGAAAATCACTGCAACATAGATGCAAATGTTATACAAAATAGCAAGATTATACCTGATGAGACAAATCTCAGTAACAGAAATAGGATTTAGCGGAGATCCTGCGCATCTTATAAGCAAAATTATGTTCACATATACAATTAGCTGACTAAGGATATCTTCCAGGAACTCCTCTCATTAATGAGAACCAAAATGAACCAATTGAGGATGACATGCCTAATGCCCTAACTATCTTCCCATTCAAGATTGACACACCTCTGTATCTAGATTCAAAGTTCAAGGTTAAGAACTAAATCCACCCAAACAACAACTGGGTATCTATATCGATGGATTTGGGAACCAAACCCATTGTACAATTCAATATTTTTTAAATATGGTACAACAACTAACCTATTTTTATTTGATCAAACTATCAATCTATAGAGGAGCTTATTTATGCATGATGATGTTGCTTTCATGAAAAGCAATGCAACATTCAAAGATATATTCATTGTTGATTTTTCACTGATGAATATAGAGAACTTGCATCAGAGGACATGTGAAATTCACCTTGATGAACAATAGAAATATAATTTTGGGTCCCTGGAAGAGTGTAATATCCCCCATACAGGTATCCTAAAGTAAATGACGAGAGAGAAAGAATAGGAAAATAATTATTGGACATGCATCATAGTGCCTACTAAAAGCCCTTTGTCTATATAGTAGTATGATAGCATAGTTTGTACTCTGGAGAGCATCAGACTAGAAATCAGAAGGTTGCATTTTCTATTCACAATCACCACATTGCAGATTTTGTAATTCATTCTTCAAAAAGTTTGTTGAACTGAATAGATAAATGAAGGAAATCCCAGGAATTACTATGACAAAAAAAAGCTTATTCTACATGCCAAACTGTAACACTCAAACAGGCATTTGTCAAATACTTGTAACAGAAGGTGAAACTCAATGACTTCATCAGTAACTTAAGTTTGTCTACAATTAATTCTTTCAATGTATTTCCATTTATTCCAACATTATTGTGGCAAAGGACACAAGATATTTAGAATCAAATTGTGATCAAGGAGCTTGAACCTTGACTATTTTCTCAATCATCCTTGGCTGGCTTCGTTTCACTCCTTATTTCTTGAATTTCACTCTTTACTCCTTAACTAGCCAACTCCCAAGAATGTGACTCAGTTGAGAGAACTTAATAGAATATGCAATTTATATAGGAAGTTTGTCAAGGGTTTTGGAAGCATCATGGCACACCTCACTGATCTTACCAATAAGGATCGATTTAAATGGACAGAGGGGGTAGAGGGACTACCTTCTTATCTATGCAAACAGTAACACTCAAGCAGGCATCTGTCAAATACTTGTAACAGAAAGTGAAACTGAATGACTTCATTAGTAACTTAAGTTTGTCTACAATTGATTTTCTCAATATATTCATTTATCCCAACATTATTGTGGCAAAAGACACAAGACATTTAGAATGAGAAACTGTTACTTTTTCTTCCTATCAAATTGTGATCAAGGAACCTGAAGCCTAACAATTTTCTTAATCATCGAGGGTTGGCTCTGTTTCACTCTATATTTCTAGAATTTCAGTCCTTATTCTTTGACTAACCAACTCCCAAGAATTTGACTGTGAGTCATTTGAGAGAACTTGATAGAATATACATTTTATATAGGAAGTTTTGTCAAGGGTTTTGAGGATTGATTTAAATGGATGGAGGCCACAGAGGGGCTACCTTCTTACAAATGAAAAAGACCCAGCCCTGTATTTTCACTGCAAACTTCTCGCAAACTTTTGAAGTGAAATATGACACTTTGAGCACTGACATAAACAATGTGGTCATGGAAATTCATCATCCCATTGCCTTTCAAAGTAGAAATTAACAGACAAGGAGAAGTTGTTATGCATCTATGATAAGGAAATGTTGGCCCTTATGCATGTTGTGCAAAAAATCAAGCCACATTTATTGGGACAACACTTCAAAATTAGAACAAATCATGAAACGTTGAAGTATTTAGTATCTCAGTGGAATTTTAGTGAACAAGTAGGAAAGTAAACTACAAGGTTTTTACATTGCAATTCAGTACTAAAAAGGCATAAATAATGCCTCAGTAGATTTCTTTTCTATGCAACCTAAGCTACATGCCATATCTATGGTGGCACTGGAATGGAGAAGAAAATTATTAGCTGAATATGCAAATATTCAAAGAATGAGAGAGTTGCTAATATGCTAAAAAACTAAAAAAGGACCCATGACAAAGGCAATGGGTATACATTTTCAGGCAACCTCATTTTTTATATGAGTTGCACATATCTAGTAAGGAAATGGGTATACATTTTTAGGCAACCTCATTTTTTTATATGAGTTGCACATATCTAGTATAGAAATCTAGATTTTAAGAATGCAATGATAAAATAATGCCATTCCTCACCTACTGCTGGTCAATTATGGTAAGCTGCAAGACATAGTGAATTGGGTTTGTCCTGATTTAATACTAAATAGTGATGTATCAAGGTATTCAAGATCCATCCTATCTTGCTTCATTCAAATGCATCAATTGATACTTGGGCAAGCCCTTCTGAAAATCATAGAATATATCTCATAGATAACAACGAATACCATGACTAAAAGTTATAAAGGGAATAAATTATAATACACTAACCCTCACCAATAACACTCACGATACTAATGGCCCTTGTAACCTGCCTAACGCAACTATAATAAACCACTAGATTTTGCCTAATTCGAACAAGAAATTAACAAAGAAAGGTACGCATAAAGAATCATGGTAATATGAATGAAAATACTAGAAGCAGGAGGAATAAGGCCAATACTAGGAATGTGGATTTGGTTTAAGCAAATACAAAAGGATGGTTGCCTACCGACCTTAGGTCCTCCATCGCGATGACCATGATTCGAGCAGATTGGTGATCAGACCAGTGGGCTACATACCTTGAAATGGTTGGATGGAAGCGACCCACCCTGACTTCTCTCTAATGTCAAGCAACTTTGTTAGCCGACCATTCATTACATTATAATTAGGTGCACAGTAGGTCATCATCTCAATAAAAATCTTCTCACCATTGGCATTCAACAAACGAGAATGGCCAGGTTCATCTAAATATTTTCTGGCATAATGCAAAAGATGAGAGGGTTGCCCATATGCTACAAAAGTCAAGACATGAGGGGGTCTTTACTTTGAAATTCAATACAAGAAGGGCATGAGAGGGTTTTTATTTTGAAATTCAATACAAGAAGGGCATAAATAATCCTCTAGCTCAGATTTCTTATCTATGCTATCTGAGCAGATTTCTTATTGGGTGCACAGTGCTTGATCAGCTCAATAAAAATTTTCTCACCATTGGTATCCCAAGGAACAAGAATGTTCAGATTCATCTGAATTTGTTTCAATTTAATATTCTATAGAATGAAAGGAAAGAGCCTACCCTAAACTACTCATTAGAAAAAATCACATACCTAGAATTTGCCTCACCTTAGAGTAAACAAAAATGCTAACCCCTGCCAAGTATTTGAACCTTCTTTTCTTGGCTATGATAGACTGACCCAAGCACACCTAGTGCAAGTTCATCCCAGACAACTTGCTTAAGCTTAGATAGGTAAGGACACCATCTATAAAACCATATATTTTTTAAATAAGTCTTGATTAGATATGTTTTCTTACATAATGTGGTCTTGCTGAATCCAAATGTCTTCCTACAGGTCCTGCTCTAGTGTGCTTTTGCCTACCTGGTGTGTTTCCATCTAATGCAGGCCTGGCCTGGCAGGTCTCATTCCATCCATCTTAGATTGGATACCAGCACTGTCTCTCTAGGACTAGTAAGTCTATCCATACTCTTTAAAACCACTTTGTTCAAGTTGGTTCAGAAAAATAATAAATGGAGATTAATGAATATGATTGTTACATGGCATTGAATGGTTAATAATCTCACACCAAGTGTGTTACATTATAAGCTCAGCCTATTAGTTTATAAGCTCAACATCATTTGGATTTTGGGTCACTCAGCCTAATAAGAAACATCCAACTACCAGATTCTGTTTGCAAAATGTGGGGACTAAAAGAATTATAATAAAATTGGAATAAAATTTAATCTACCTATTGAACTTCCACAAATAGTTTATAAAAAATTAATTCTGATAACCCCAAAATTTTCTTTTAAGTTTAATCATTAGAAGGCTTCTATATGAGACAACAAGAATAGTTTTCAGTGAATTTGCCACCACCTTTGAGATCATCTTATATACTATATTACAGAACAATTTTCCTAAAGCCATCCAGGAAGTTAAGATTTTATATCTCTGGATTCTTGGAAAAAAACGTGTTGTCAAAATCTGTGAGGAATATCTTAGATCTTCTTGATTCTTCCACCACTCTCCAGGACCCCCCTTAATGATGTCACATCATTCTTATAAAATATAAGTCCATAAGCCAACCAACCAAGAGATTTGTTCTTCTTCGTTGAGAAAAGTGTTAACTGAACTTCTTCTAATTTCAATTCCTCTTGTTCCTCTTCCGAATCAATTTATATTTCTAATTTTCTTCTAATCCTTAAAGAGTCCTCCATTTGAGAGTAAGAGGCATTTCATTTTATCGACTAGTATATTTTCAATGAAAAAATTGAGTGTTCTTGTCGCCTTTCTTCAATTAGGGTTACCCTATATTTATACTTTTAGAGAATGTGCTCCTCTCTGTGAACTTTGTCAAGATCCTCAAAGTCGAGCCTTTGAGAAGGTCTTTTGAGAATCCTTACCTCGGATCTTTATTTTCAATTCATCCATATTTTTTCCTATGGCTTCTTTATTCTTAAAAATGCCACCGGAAGCTTCTCTATTTCAATGTGTCAGACCAGGAAGTAACTCCTCAAAACAACTCATCAATATTCATTCAGGTTGGTCTTTATTATATACATGAGGGAGAGACTGTTAATTTCATCTCCCGGTGACTATTCATATTTTCTATTATTTATTTACATCAATTTCAGTTATTTCACCCAATCCTGATGATTAGGTGTCAACATTGCCCCCCCTAATCTGAAGGGATGTTGGTGAGTCCAAGCATCATTCTGAATCTTTCAAGCTTTTCTCTTCCAAGTGCTTTGGTAAAGATGTCTGCAATTTTCTCATTAGTGGAACAATGGCATAGATGGATTGTTTTGGCCTCAACATGATGTCGAATCAGATGATATTTAGTATTGATGTGCTTTGTTCGATCATGGAACTTTGGGTTCTTGGCCAACTTTATTGCCGAGGTATTGTAAATCATGAGTGGATTCGATTGTACTTGTTTTACCTACAAATCTTCAAGAATTTTCCTAAGCCACAATTTCTTTTGTTGCCTCAACTACTACCACATATTCTGCCTCTGTTGTGGAATCTATTGGAACTGATTGTTTGCGTGATCTCTAGGAGATAGTTCCTGATCCAAGACTCATAGCATAACCTGAAGTAGATACCCTAGTTTCTTTGTCTCCATCGAAGTCTGAATCAAAGTATCCAATCAAGCTGAAGTCGTCCACCTGTCTATACTTGATTCCAAAGTCTTGAGTTCCCTCCAAGTACCTTAGAACTCTTTTTGCAGCAAACCAATGTCCCTCACAAGACTTTTGCATAAACTTGGAGAGGATTCCAACAACAAATGAAATGTCTGGTATGGTAGTAGTTAGGTAGTTGAGACTTCCTACAAGATGTCTATACTTTGTTGCATCCTCAAATTCTTTTCCTTCAATGGATGTGAGCTTTAAGTTTTGTTCCATTGAAGTAGTAAGAGGATTGCATTCTGCCATGCCAAACATGTTCAACAAATCTCCAATGTACTTCTTTTAAGAAAGGAATATGGACTTCGAATGTTGAGTTACTTCAATACCAAGATAGTAATGAACATAGCCCAAATCAGTCATTTCAAAACCTTTCCTCAATGCCTTCTTTGTGGATGCAATGTAGCTTTCATTGTTCCCTATCATCAAAATATCATCTACATATACCACAAGAGATACAACTGTTTTTCCAACTTTCTTGACAAGTAAACTTGCATCATCAAGATCATAATGTTTGAAATTGAGTTTCAAAAGATGCTCAGCTAGTTTTTCATACTAAGCTCGTGGTGCTTATTTGAGGCCATACAAGGATTTCACAAGTTTGCATACTTTATGTTCATGTCCTTTCATAGAAAATCCTTTAGGTTGGGACATAAAAACATTCTCTTTTAGATCTCCATTCAAGAAAGCAGTTTTTACATCCATTTGATGGACTTTCCAACCGTTCTGAGCTGCTAGGGCAAAGAGTGTCCGGATGGTAGCCCATTTTGCTGTGGGGGAAAAATTCTCCTCATAATCGACCCCTTCCTTCTGTGCAAAACCTTTTGCCACAAGCCTGGATTTGTGCTTGTCAAGTGAGCCATCAGCTTTATACTTGTTCTTGTAGACCCACTTGCAGCCAATTGGTTTGGTTCCTAATGGAGGATCAACCAGCTTCCAAGTGCCATTCTTTATCAAGGCATCATACTCCTTTTGCATCACTTCATTCAATTCATCATGAGAAACAGCTTCTATGAAGGAAGTTGGTTCGAAATCTATAAACAAATTCAATTCACAATCATAAGAAACATCCATATCAATAGGTCAATCAGAGTCATCTACACCACCTCCATTTTGCCGGTTTGAATTTCTAGTTCTTGTCTTTCCAACCTCATCAGGATGAACACTTTCAAGTGTCTTTGTCAGCCACATTGGGGGACCTTTCTCAAATGGTCCAAGCTACTCTGTTGATTGAGTTGGGACTGGATCAAGATTGAGTCTCCCAATTCTATCAATCACATCACTTAAAGTATCATCTATTGTTGGAGTTTCATGTAGGGGAGAGAGTGCTTCAGAAGAAGATTCCACAGGTTGACCTAGTATATGAATCCCCCCTTCAAGATGTGGAATCTGATTATCAAATTCTTGAAATTATTTTGCATTTGTGAATCTATCCAAGTGATCAAGTTGTCACTCAACAACATTGTCAGTTTTGGATGTTTCAAGAAAGATTACATCTCTAGATACAACAAACTTTTTATTTACTTCATCATAGAGATGGTATGCTTTGGAGGTGTTTGAATACCCTAAGAAAATACACTTATGACTTCTTGCACCAAGTTTGTTTCTATGTACCTTTGGTATCAAGGCATAACAGCTAGAACTAGAGACCTTGAGATGCTTTACTGAAGGAATGTGCCCATACGACATTTCATAGGGAGTCTTGTTTCTGATAGCATTAGATGGACATCTATTCTTCATATATACAGCACATGGAACTGCATCAGCCCAAAAAATCAATTTTACATTTTTGAAAAACATCATGGAGCGCACCATATTTAAGATTGTCCTATTCATTCTTTCAGCTACACCATTCTGTTGGGGATTATAAGGCACAGTTGTTTGATGTTTGGTCCCATGTTGGCGAATATAGTTTTCAAATTCATTTGAAGTATATTCTTTTCTGTTATCAGTGTGAATAGAGCCAATATGAGACTGTGCATCGTTTTCAATCCATGTATGAAAGTTCTTGAATGTTTGAAAAGCATCAGAATTATTCTTCAATAAATAAACCCAACACATTCTGGTGTAGTCATCCCTAAATGTCATCATATATTTATTTCCATTTGCAGAAGGAATAGGAAGTGGACCACATAAATCTGAATGAATGAGTTTAAGTTTTCTATGTGCTCTTGGATGTGAATCATGAAAATATTGTTTACTATTCTTTCTTAGAATGCAAGCATCACTTTGCTTAAGTTTCCTAGGAATTGTAGGCAAACCAGTAACACCATTTTTCTTCAACAAGCGGAGGTTGTCATAGTTCAAATGTCGAAATCTAGCATGCCATAATAAACTTGATGGAAGTGTGCCTTCTTCGTAATGAGAGTTGTATGAGAAATGTTGTGCACAAGCAGAGGTACCCTGCAGCTTGAGAAGCCTTTCTTCTTCTATCCCCCTCATGACAAGTGAGTGGTCAGATGCTTTTCTCACCTCAAGCTTTCCATCAAACATATGAATGGAGTGACCTTGCTGGCGGATGTGGACCAAGGACAGCAAGTTTCTCTTCAGATGTGGGAGATATAGAACATGATGCAGAAGAAAGTCTAGAAGACTAGGCAATTTAAGCCTGATTGTGCCAAGCCCTGATGGCTTGATTTTTGATTGGTCTACAAAGTATACTAATCCATCAACATTGTCAGTAAATTATTCAAAAAAATATTTTCTATGAGTCATGTGGCAAGTTGCTCCTGAATCAAGCAACCAATCATATTTTTATAAGAAGCAAGTGAAGCATTAAATAAGTCTTCATTTACTCTGATATTACATTATGCCATAACATAATGAGAGGATTTAGGTGCTTTACCTTTGTCTGTGACATTAGTTTTACCTTTGGGTTGGTTTATTTGCTTCTCAATTTTGTCCGAAGGTAACTTGCATGTGGAGGCATCATGTGACCCATTTCTTTTGCAGCATATGCAGTGCAAATCTGCGTTTTCTCCTTGAGAGTGTCTGCCCCCCCTGCCTCTGAAATATCTTCCTGTTCCTCTTCGACCACTTCTTCCTCTCGAAGAATCTTGGGAAAGATTCTTTTCTTTATGAGCAAGGCACACAACGTCTTCAGAAGAAGATATGATTGAATGCATTATAAAATCTAAGTGTTGTAAAAAATACTTCTACTGCTAAAAAATTGATTATGATATATGATATATGGAGACAGAGGTATCATGTGGTATTATATCCCCTAAAACACATGCCATTGACCATCGAACACTTCAACGTATGTGCTGTTAATGGATTTCGACCATTAAAAAAGGACATACCAAACGACAACAATATTTGAATGCAGTCAATGCAGAATGCAACACCATATCCACAGTTTAACGAATATCACTTTCCCATTGGTCTAGCTTGGCTCAAACTCGAGCATTAATCAACCAATTACAGTGAAAATTGGAAGGATTTTTAGTGGATGCAACAAAATTGTTGCAACATCTTCATAATAGGCATACACGGTCCAACATTCAACCAACCCAACAAAAATGACCAATGCACCAGGAGTTCAACACATTTCTTGCAAGACTATTCAACATTGGAGTATGGTGAGGAGCATTCAGAAAACAGCGTGGAGAAAAAATATATATGAAATGGAGGAGCATGTATATGATATTGGGACAGCATATATATCATAACAGCATTTATATCATGGGATATGAAAACAGCGTGGAGACAACATACATACATACATACATACATACATACATACATACATACATACATACATACATACATACATACATACATACATACATACATACATACATACATACATACATACATACATACATACATACATACATACATACATACATATATATATATATATATATATATATATATATATATATATATATATATATATATATATAGATATATATATATATATATATATATATATATGCCAGCATTTATGTAAAGCAGAGGAGAAACATTCAACGTAATAGAGGAGCCAAGGACAGGTGATGGTATGCTGCGACAAGGACTCCAATATTGGAAAGTTAACTGTGTAGAATTGAGAAGGGTTGTACACGTTGGAGTCTTGTCGAGATGTGAAGAAGATGCCTCCGTCCACCAAGGCTGGTAGTCTGGTTTTAGATCCGTGAAAGCCTTGGCGTCCCTTCCAATTGGTATATAGCAGAAGGGATATGGGTTTTTTTTTAAAGCATGGCTGTGAATTTGTCCTTCAAAAGTTTAAGTATTTGGGCCATGACAAAAATTCTTTTATCCAAATTGAATAAGTTTATTCCACAATTCCTCTACTTTATCTTTGAAGTTAGGATGAGATATCTAAATGTTTACAAATATCAAAGGAAAAAATTTGGAAGCTAGATGTACCCAAATTTCCTAATACCAGTCTATGTTTAGATTTGGAATTCTTGGGGATTAGGATTAAAAAAAAGCTACCTGGAAACCGCTAGGAATTTGCAAGAAACCTCTCAATCCCTTCTGCATTATGATTCCACTCCACCTTTCAATTAGTCCAAGTGAATCGATCCCTCGTAGGAGTTGGATGCCAAAGTCAGTCAATTGAAACGAGGTCCACAAACTCTAGGTTGACCGAGTTGAATCCTAAGCCTCTGTTTTTATATGAATGTATAAAAGTTGCATTGAAATCTCTGTCAAGCACCATTTTTCTTCCGTCAAATGGATTGAAACACTTCCAACAATTCCCAACATCTCTTCTTCAAATTCGAATCAGGAGTGTTGTAGACATCCTGTATAGAGAAAATATACACTGGCCACATAACGATGGACTTGATAATGAATCCAAAATTGAGAACTGAAAATGTGATAAATATTCATCTTTGCAGCATCCCACAAAATAGAAAATCCCAAACCCAGCTCTGCCTATTTCTTCAGAGTTGGTTGTTGTTTTAGCTTTTCATCACTTCATTGCATTTCTCCATCCAAGTCAGTTCTTATGTCACTACTGCCTCCTCTTTATTGCAAATTTTACTTGAACTATTTCATTCTCTTTTCCTGAGACAGCATTGCAGAGCTAATCTTTAAAGCTACAAAATCCAACGGATTCTTGTGCAAGGCTTCTATGGTTTTCCTAGCGGAAGCTTCCTTGGGCTCTCTCATGTAAGGCATTTCAGGCTTCTTTGGCACGTACAGAGGATTTGATGCCCACACAGAAGACACAACCATCTCAAATTGTAGAACCCAAGATAGAATGAATTGAAGAAACGATGTTTTTTCATTAATGACCCAAAGAGATGAGAATGCAGGGAGAAAAATACATCCATCACAGTAAGTGCCTAAGACATATCCAAGAGAGATGCCAAAAGAAAACTATCAAAAAATATTTAGTTTAGGCATATATGTTTCTAGAAAAGCATTGATAATGAAAAAGGGAAAATGCACAGAAAAAATCAAACTAAAATATGTGAATACTTACATGATTAGTGGTTGATTACTGTCTAATGTGGCGAGGTGAGTGATGTCTTAGAGAGGCTTCCTTGGATGGGGTAATCACTATACATAACCTGAATTCGAAGAATAAGAGGAGAATAGGGGAATGTTCTCCTTATTCCTCTTATATTCTTCTTCCTCTCTCAGAGAAGAAGAATTAGTGCCTGCAAGCATATTCAAATGCCTATTGAAATCAAAATTTTCTTCTAAGGTTCTATGAGTATATTCACCATTGTAGGTTCGGGTGTCGACATCCCCAGGTCTTAACACGAACAGAATCAGATGAATTAGTGCCTCCAAGATTATTCAAATGCCTATTGAAATCAAAATTTTCTTCTAGGGTTCTATGAGTATATTCACCGCTGCATGTTAAAGTGTCGACATCCCCAGGTCATAACACTAACAATATTGGCAACACCTCTACATTGTCTATCTGAAGCTTTTTTTGAGCATGGCCATTTCATGTCTTTAACACCTCTCCTCACTCAAAATAACACCCATGCTTGACAGATGCATAATTGCTTTGTTTTTACTGCACTTCTTGCTGGAAGAGCATACCCCAATCTTAAATGAGCTCTCGCTTTTGCAACAGAGGGCAAAGACCTTATCTATAAAACAGAACAAAGAATAGCCACATATTTAATTCACTCATATATGTTTTCGGAAAAGCATTGATAAAGAAAAAGGGAAAATGTGTAGAGAAAACCAAATTAGAAGCTGCGAATACTAACATGATTAATGGATGATGCAACGAGGCAAGTGATGTCTTGGAGAGGCTTCCGAGGCTTCCTCGAATGCGGTAATCACAATACAGAACCTGAACCGGGAGAATAAGAGGAGAATGGGGAAGGTTTTCTTTAGAAGAAAAGAAGAAGAATTAGTTCTTGCAAGCTCACGGTGAGGAAATTGTTCCTACAATGTATTCATCCTTGAAAACCATTGGATGCACTTGAGCAAATGAATAATTCTTGAAATGACATAGTCAACTGAATAAATAACAGTTTTGGGGATAATAGTGAGATCCAATGGTTGATGATATTTTAATTGTCTAACAAGCCATCTGATGGTAGAGACTAGATCCACGTATCACCAAAGGAGAGTGAGTCCTAGAGGGGAACGCCTTATGGTGTAGTAAGCGATAACAAGTGTAACTCCTTATTAACATGGTTAATGGGTAACACTTCAACAATACCACATAACAAAATTATTTTTTAAAATCTGTACATATTGTAATTAAAATAAATAATTTTTGGAAATATAAAAGAGTTCTAGAAAAGGTTATAGATATACAGTTACTGATTTATAAATATGTAATTTATACATAGAAAATAATTGATTTCATATCTTTTCGGGCAAGTTTTAATGTTTCTAGTTTTAAATAGTAAAATAAAAAATTATTTCATTGATTATATAGGAAAGAAAGAGAGGATAAATGCAAATTTAACACACAAAACAATATGAGCTATGACTCTTCAATTGATTACATGAACTTGATTCAACTTGAATTACAATGGACTTCTCTAAATGTAGACTAAACTCAAACTGACTCACACTTAACTCAGTTAAGTCACTCTACATATGGAATGCACTTAAGTCAACTTATTTTTTCATGCATCACTTGACTTAGATATTGCAATCTCGCTACATCTTCATGCGAGTGTAATTACAATTTCCAACAATCCCCCTTAATTACAACTATATGACTCAACACAACTCAAACATCACTCAACATGGCTCAATTATGTCTCCTAGGCTTACAATAGAAATTGACTCAACCATCATCAAACATGCTTGTTGGTCTATGTCTTAGCTAGACTTACAATGACTCAAAACTTTTACAATTTTGCATTTTCTTTTTCTTTTCTCCCAACTTTTATATCCTCGAAATTGCCTCATTCTCTGTAGCGTGTTCTTGCTGTAGGCTCCATATTTCTTTGCTTGATGTTACTGCAACTTTTCTTTGAATTTTCTTAAATTTGTGTTAAAACACAATCCAATCTTTTCTTCTACACCTTCCTCTTGAAATATCCATTCAACTATGGAATGTTGCCACAACATTGCATCTTCAAACTGTCTTCTTTGCTCTACTTCTTGCGCTTCATTTTCCTGACTTTCTTTCTGCCATATTTCTTGAGAGCAAAATTTTATCTCTTCCTCACTCCATTGCTTAAAAATGGTTTCAATGCATTCATATTTCTCTTCAGAAACATCCATGTCCTTTCCCGCATCATGTTCTTCATATACTCTTTTAGCTGGATTGTTATCTTGTTTACCTGCACACTCAAAATCAATGTTAAAAATATCTTCTTTATTCTCTTCAGCGAGATATTCCTACCCTTGTTCTTCCTTCTTTGCCTTATCTTTCACTCCTTTACAAACCCTTGCTACTACAAACATGTTTTCTTTCACTTGGCTTTCAAACACAAGTGGAATTCTCTCACCAAATAACATATCAATAAGATCTTTTTATTGCATCATGTGCAACCACTCATCACCATTTAATGGTTCTTCATCAAATTTAACATCAACATAATTTTCATCCACTCTATTATGGGATATCTTAGCATGCATGTGCTCATTAATAATTTCAACATCACAAAACTCATCAGTTGCAGCTAGATGCACCAATGAAAATCTCACTTTGTAGTCATCATCCACATATGTCTCATCACAGTGAGATTCACCATCATCTACACCATCCAGGTTATAGTGGAGTCCTTGAGCATTTATACACTCTTGCTCTGCTTCATAGACAGAGACTTGAACTACTCTCTTTGCAATCTTTGTTGCATCTTCTTCATCGATATGCATGATTGCATAATGCATTTCAATTTTATGGTCTTGAAAACCATCCTCTAGTTTTGAGTGGGATTCTCCAAGCTCTATTGTCCTCTTAGAGTCTTTCTCATCTACTCTTAGATCTGTGGCTGACTCAACAAATTGTGACATATGTTGCTACTGCATGTAACTCCCCATTGCACAAAATTATTCTTTCAAGGTCTTCCATGCTTCCTTGGAAGTTGTAGCTTTTGCTACCTTGCACAAAACAGTTTCACCAATTGCTTGTTAAATGAAACTCAAAGCCAAGGCATATGAACTCATAACACTGTCATTCTTGACAAAACACCAAAAACTTTACAAATAAACAAAATTTCACAAAGCCCTAAATTCTCTTCCAATAAAAAACCCTTTTTTCTAAATAAAAAACCCAACTTCATAAAAATCTCAAAAATATATTTAAAACCACCCCACCTTTAAAGCACCTTCATAATCTTTTCCCGAGTCCTTTTATTTTCACAAAAACCTTTTAACATTCTTTAAGAAGCCCGTTGAAAGGAGGCCCTTTTAAAAATCACGCGAGGCTTTATAAAGCCATACCATTTCAAAAATAATCTTTTGAACAAAAAGCGTTCATAGGTCGAATAGTCCTTTTTTATTTAATAAACTTTTCGAATAATGACTACGACCTTTCAAGCAATAAAATTTTCAAAGAAATTTTACAATTTTTAATCTTGGATACGCAAACTTTTGACTTTTCCAACACTACCCAACTTTTGACATTTTACTCTACGGCAACCAGGTATCGTGATTGATACCCTTGTTCATAACACATGGATATCGAAACCCTCAACAGAAACTGGTTGTCTATGGACTGCTGATGACCTTGTTTCCATTAGCTCTTCCTTAGCTGGGTAGTCTAGGGCTGTGGCCTTCTCTCTATTAAAAAAGTTCCACAAGCTACGGCTTATAGCTCAACGGTGGCAAGGAAACTTTTGACCTTTCACTTGGTACTATGAAAGCTGTGGTTAGAGAATTTCTGGTTTTTTTTCTCTGGCTTTGATATCAATTTGTTAGAAAGAGAGAAAAGATAAACACAAATACGGTTGCTCTTCAATTGATGATATAAACTTGATTTACAATAAAACCAATCATAGATATTTATACTTTTGAATAGAAACTCTCATAAAATAACTTTAACACATAAACACTCACTAAATTTGGACTTCTCCAAATATAAACGGGTGACTCACACTTAACTCAATTATTTTACTTTAAATATACACAGTAATTAAGTTAACTTATCTCTTCATAGATCAACTTGGATTTTCCTAGATCTTCGTGTCGGAGTAATTATAATTTTCCAACAACTTGGATTTTCCTAGATCTTCGTGTCGGAGTAATTATAATTTTCCAACATATTAGTATTTACAGTGCTAGTGCATTGTGTATTTGGAGTTGAGGCTGGTAATACCAGAGTTACAATAATGGTGTTTGCTGCATTACAAAATTTACGATAGTGTTGTTGCTGCATTCCTTTCATTGTGTATCGAGGCTTGTTCATACCAGAGTTACGATAATGGTGTTGTTGTTGCTGCATTCCTTTCTCAAGGGAAAATTAATTAGGGCGACTGAGTCTTGGGGTTGGCTTTCTGCATAGCGGTGACATCTTCGTCAGAAGATTAGGTATGTATTTCAATAGCCCTATCAAGTTTTACAACATCTCGATTCAATGCAAAAAGAGAAATCATACTTTATCATAAGTTTGGATGGTAGAGTTTGTGAATAATTTTATATCCAATTCCTGGAAAGTCCTCCCTCTTTCAACTATTCTGATACTTCTGATGATCACTTGTTTGAAAGCGTACTGCTTTGTCTATGATTGCAAAAATTGGATGACTCAGTTGAAGTACGCAGTAGAATCTTGAAAGTGAGGTATCGTTTCCAATATTTATGTTTGTCTCTTCTGTGGAGCTGTGGAATGATTTAGGTGTTGCCAGAATCCTACTCTTGTTAAAGTTGAACAAGTGATCATCAGTTCAGATATAATTATATTTAGTGTTTGAGTTTATCCTCTTAACCAGACCATCAAATTAATAATTAATAGGACAAAAATAACGAATTCCAACCGAGAAGTATGAACTGGTAAAATTCAATTTGAACAAGGAAGATAATTTCTCTCTTTGTTTTCCAAATGGTCTTTCAGGAGTGGTATTTTATGCACATTGCAAATAAAGTTCGGTTTAATAAAGAGTCATTATTTGAACGAGGAAGATAATTTCTCTCTTTGTTTTCCATATGGTCTTTCAGGAGTGGTATTTTACGCACATTGCAAACAAAGTGTGGTTTAAGAAAGAGTCATTTTTCACACCATGTTTGTGTTAAAAAAATTAAACAGAATTTACATGGAGGGCAACAGAGCGACTTTTGCGCAGTTCTATAATTTTTAGGATTAAATCATGTGAATGTAAAATAAATTCACATGAGACTGCGGCTCATTCACCAAGTAAAATAAAAGTTTTATAGTGATTTACACTTATCGGGAATAACACACAGTGAAACACATTAACTGTTGTTTTTCAAGTGCCCACCAAAATTTGCTCCACCATTTTCTCGTCAGAGACTTTGCTCTCTTTTTTCTCTTTTTTTCTCTCTCTTACATGCAAAATGATTTTTAACTACTTCTTTATCTAAACATACAAATTTTTACATTGATGCATGACAGAGCAAATAATTAATATGTTGTCGCTGAGTGTGATCAGAATCACGCAGGTGTTTGTTGAGTGTGATCAGAATCACGCAGGTGTTTGTGGAGTGTGGGCTATAGTCGCGGAATGAATGATTGCCCATATTTATTTACCAAAATACATTAAATGTCTCAAATTCTTTGTTGCATTTCCAAATGGTTCCTGTGGTACTTCTATTCTAGCTTCAATCCTTCCATCTTCAAACAAAAACGCAACCTGCAAAAATACTTTTGACAAATATGGTTGTTTTCAGGGTGTTTAACGCGGTGGTTGGGATTAATATTTCCAACACTCCCCCTTAATCACAGTTGCTGCCATTGAGAATTCCCAAATAGTCTCTGAGATAAACAAAAATTTCACGTGCCAATGGCTTTGTGAAGATATGAGCAAATTGATCCTGTCACCCGCAGTGCTGCAACACAATTTCATCATTTTTAATCAACTCTCATTTAGCATCAATATGCTTGGTCCTCTTGTGAAAGGCAAAATTCTTTGACAATTTCTGAGGTGTTGTCACAGAAAATGGTTGTCGTTCCCTCTTGGTCATGACGAAGATCCCTCAACATCCTTCTCATCCAAACTTCCTGACATGTTGTTGTTGTGCCTACCACATATTCAACTTCTGTTGTTGATAGTGACACTATTGGCTGCTTCTTGGAGGCCCATGAAATGGCTCTAGAACCCAAATGAAAAACATATCCTGACGTGATCTTTCTGTCATTGACACTTCTAGCCCAATCACTGTCAGTGTAACCAACCAGCATGAAATCACTTGTTGCCCTATACAAAACACCATATTGTTATGTCCCATTGACATACCTTAAAGTACTTTTTGCTGCTTGCCAATGTGTCTCCTTGGGTGTCTCCATGAACCTTGACACCAAACTTATTGAATACATTATATTCGGCCTGGTGGCGGTCAAATACATCAAGCTGCCTATCATGCTTTTGTGTAATGTCAGATTGACATTGCTGCTACAATCTTCTTTGCTCAACTTCAACCCTATGATAGTTGGAGTTTGTACAGACTTGCTGTTCTGCATTTTAAACCTCTCCAAAATGTCTGCCACATACTTTGCTTGAGACATAAAAATGGCATTTTCTATATGCTTTACTTCTATGCCCAAAAAAAATATCTTAACAATCCCAAGTAATTCATTTCAAATTCACTCTTCATGACTTGTTTGAAATCAGTGATGATGAAATCATCACTACTTGTAAAAATTAAATCATCTACATATAAGACAACAATGAGAATCTTACCATCACTCTCTTTGATGTAGAGAGTGGGTTCATCATCACATTTGTCGAAACCATTGTCCAAGAAGTAGGCATCTATCCTGTTATACCATGCGCACGGTGCTTTCTTAAGCCCATAAAGAGCTTTCCTCAACCGATACACTTTGTCTTCTTGGCCTTCTACCTCATAACTAGGCGGTTGCGCAACATACACTTCCTCTTTTAGCATTCCATTCAAGAACGCTGATTTTACATCCATTTGATACACTTTCCATTTATTCTAAGTGACAATCACCACAACTGTGTGCACTGTCTCCATCCTCATGACTTGCGCGAACGTCTCCGCGTAATCTCTTCCATGTTGCTAATTGTATCCTTTGACAACTAGCATTTCTTTGTTCCTTTCAATCTTTCCCTCAATGTTTCTTTTCGTCTTATAGACCCACTTCACTCCAATGACATGTTTTCCTTTAGTAAGGTTCACTAACTCCCACATGTCAGTCCTTTCTATTGCTTCTATTTCTTTCTCCATTACCGCAACCCATTTTTCTTCTTTGACGGCCTCTTCAAAATGGATTGGGTCATCTACATGACAAAACAAGGCAAATAAGGAATTCAGACCAGTGTTACTATCAACTTCATCTTGCTCATAAATTTCATTTAAATTTCTGAACTTTGGTCTTCTTGTGCTTACTGAGGATGGGCTGGACATGTCACTTGGTGTTGCACTTTGCAATGTGCTTGGAGAAGCGCTTGCTTGGCTGCGTGAAACTGTCCTATTATTTGTTGATGGTGTTGCTTGTTACCTACTTTGTTGCGCTTGAATAGGAGTAGAGGGAGTCACTGTTGAGGAATTACTTGTTGCTGTTAATTCCTCTTTGTCATCGTATGGTATACATGCTTTCACATTGACTATCTTCTCTAAACTTCCATCCTATGCTTCCTCTTCTATGAACTTCACATCTCTGTTGATTATGACTTTCTTGGTTGATGGATTGTAGACCTTGTATGCCTTGGATTCATCACTGTATCCAACAAATATACATTTCTTCCCCTTGCTATCCAACTTCTTCCTAAACTCATCCGGGACATGTGCATAAGCCACACATCGAAAAACTCTCATGTGAGTGACACTATTCTTTCTTCCACTCCATGCCTCTTCAAGAACTATGTTCTGGATGCTTTTGGTTGGACATCTATTCAAGATATATGTTGTACAAGCAACAACTTCAGCCCAATAATCATGTGGAAAATGCTTTGCCTTCATCACACTTCTTGACATTTCCATAATGGTCCTATTCTTCCTTTCTGCGACACCATTTTGCTGAGGTGTATACCTCATTGTAAATTGCTCGTGAATTCCATGCTCCCTACAAAAACGAAGGAAATCATTTGAGATGTATTCTCCACCTCTGTCAATCCTGAGGACTTTGATGTAGTTTCCACTTTGTTTCTCAACAAGAGATTTGTATTGGCAAAAGTGCTCAAACACTTCACTTTTCTGTTTTAGGAGATAGACACATGTCTTCCTTGTGTAGTCATCTATGAATGTCAATACATAGAATGTTGTCACCAATTGATGGTGTCTGCATTGGTCCACATAAATCTGAGTCGACAATCTCCAAAGATGCATTTTCCTTTACTGACTTTCCTGCTGGAAATGTCTCTCTATGTTGCTTGCTCAAGATACATCCTTCACATAGGCTATCTAGTTTTTCTATGAGTTGAAAACCCTTCACCATGCCTTTCATATGTAGAAAAATCAAACCTCCAAAGTTGAGATGACCAAATCTCAAATTCCATAACCAGTTTTCATCTTTTACAAATGTTTGAAAGTTTACGTGTGTGACAGTTGCCTCGTTTCTTCCATTCCCGTGTGTTCAATGAGAGTTGTGCTTGTGCACCTTCTTTATACAAATATGATTTTAATTTTAGGGGAAACATTCTATTGTTTTTCATCTGAACCTTTGCAATCAGCTGTTTGCTTGGAGGCCTATCCAAAATTGTGCACACATCATTTTTGAAGAAGACATTGTAGCCCTTTTTCATGAGCTGTCCAATGCTTATGAGGTTATGCTTCAGACTGAGGACAAAGTAAACATTTGAGATGTACTTCTTCTCCCCCTTATTTGTTAGGATATTAAATCTACCTTTTCCCATGACAGACTTCACTATCAGTCGTTAATGTCACTTCAGATTTCACACTTTCATCTAGATTAGAAAACATTTCTATGTTTCCTGACATGTGGTTGCTACACCCTAAATCTAGATACCATATATCACTCTGTTTTTCTTGTGCTACATTACAATATAAAACATGCTGTCATGGTTCTGATTTTCTTTTCTTAAATTTACACTTGGTTGGTTACTAATGTCATATTGCTTCTTTCTACATTCATTTGCATAATGACCATACTTCTTACATGTAATGACATTGAACTTGAGATTTATTATACCTTTGACCTTGTGCTTGATTTTGGCTTGGGCCTTGACTTGGATTTTGATTGCTACCTCTTCCACTTGAGCTTGGAGGGCTGGTTATTCCACCTCTATGTGGGCTTCTTCCTCTTCCTCTAGCATATGATCTTCCTTTGCCTCGACCATGATGAAATGATACTTCTGTCTTAGAGGCATGCTCCAGTGAGGAGCTTGTTGCTCTATTCAATCTATGTTCATGAGAAATCAGTGATGAATTAAACTCATCCACAGAGAACTGTGAGAGATCCTTTGTCTCTTCTATGGCCACAATAATGGCATGAAACCTTTCTGGCAGACTTCTCAAAACTTTCTCAACTATTCTTCTTTCCTCAAGTGGCTCACCATAAGACCTAATTTAAGTAACCAACCTACTTACATTTGTAAAAAATGAGTCTACATTCTCAAAATCTTTCATGCAAAGCATTTCAAAGTCTCTTCTCAACATTTGCAACTTTGTTGTCTTGACTTTTTCCATGCCTTGGTAGGCTGTCTAGAGGCTGTCCAGTGCTTGCTTGGAATTCGTTGCTATTGCAACCCTTGGGAAAATACTTTCATGAAATGCTTGGAAAATATAGAACAATGCTTTTGAATCCTTCTTCCTGTTGTCCCTTAACAAATCTCTTTCTTCTTGAGATAAAGCATTGTATGCTGTTGAATATGATGGTTCTTGAAAACCATTCTCCACCAAATCCCAAATTTCTTGAGAAGAAAACAGGGCCTTCATTGTAATAGCCCAATAATCATAATTTTTTCCATTGAACTAAGGTATCTAAGGATTAGCCAATCTTGTGCATGATTTTTCCATTTCTGAGTGAAAAAAAAAACTTTCTACCTACTAGTAAATATGCTCCAAAAATTCTGCCCTCAAAACTATTTTAACTGCTAATAAAAACAGTTGTTTTTACAGTAACAGAGTTTAACCTACTCTCATACCATGTTAGAAAAATTAAATGGAATTTACGCAAAGAGGCAGAGGAGTGAGGAGTGACTTTCGTGAAGCTACTTTCGCCAAACTCTATGACTCTTTGTGAAAGGAGTGACTTTCGCTAAGCTACTTTCCCGCAACCCTATGACTCTTCGCGAAACTGATTTTGCCCAGGAGTGACTTTCACAAAGCTACTTTCATGCAGCTCTATGACTCTTCGCAAAACTGATTTTGCGCAGCTCTGTGACTCTTTGCGAAGCTAATTTCGGGCATTATACAAAGACTTAAAAAAAAAAAAAACAGTTTTCACTCACGAAAAAAAACAGAACAAAGGTAGAACAGAGTAAGTTCTAAATCATGAAAATACATGCGGCTCATTGACCAAGTAAAGCAATTAAAAAAAAAACAATATTCACTCACAGAAAAAAAGAAAGAACAAAGGTAGAATAGAGTAAGTTTGGAGAAACACAATAAAAACTTAGGATTGAATTCTAAATCATGAAAATACATTCACATGAGACTGTGGCTCATTCACCAAGTAAAAGAAAGTTTTATAGTGATTTACACTTACGCAGAATAACATACAGTAATGTTGTTTTTCACGCCCCCACCAAAATTTGGTCCACCATTTTCTCCTTGGAGACTCTCGCTATTTTTTTTCTTACTCTCTTACATGCAAAATGACTTTTACGTGCTTGTTTATCTCAACATACAATTTTTTACATTAATGCATGATAGAGCAAATGATTAATATGTTGCTGTTGTTGAGTGTGATCAGAATTGTGCTGGTGTTTGTGGAGTGTGGGCTATAGTCGTGGAATCAATGCTTTCCCATATCTAATTACCAAAATACATTAAATACCTTAAATTCTTTGTTGTGTTTCGGAATGGCTCGCGCCATACTTCTATTTTGGCTTCAGTCCTTCCATCTTCAAACAGAGACGCAAACTGCAAAAATACTTCTGACAAGTATGGTTGTTGTCAGGGTGTTTAACGCGGTGGTTAGGATTAATATTTCCAATAGTTTGGTTATCTAAATAAGAATGTCTCATTGTATGAATTGAATATTTCTTTCAAAGTTTTACATAGGAAATATTTTCATTTAAACCTTACCAGTCATATACATTATATTGTATTTTTATTTATATATATGATTTATTATATATAAGTATGTGATTTATTTATTTTATTTTTTTCAGGAAGAAAAAACCAAGATATTATATTATCAGGTATGAAATATACATGTAATTGTTCACATCATATCGTCATTCCAAGAATATATGAGAGCATAACTGTGTCCCAATCCCATAAAATAGGTCATATAAAACTATATAAAATGCACAGGCCAAGTGCCCAGAATCGGTGATCAAAATATCTAAATCCAGGATAGATATCAAAACATGGTTCCAAATGTAAAAAATACTATCAGATCAGGTAATATCTAACAGGTATCTTCCGATCGCATAGCCGGCCATCTGAAGAGCTAAAGAAAAAAAGCATTAACACAAAAATTACAAAAAAGATAAACATGAGAGAGAGAGTATTATCCAGGAAATGGAAAATCCCACATATCAACAATATTATGTTCCCATGTAATCTCCAAGTACCATTTGCCATTCAAACCCTGCAATCCCTTTTTGGATAGCCTATTTTCTTCCTTGTTTTGCTCTCTCCCAATACGTTGAATTGTGGAGTCACTGAGATGTTGCCAAAGTATATCAATCCTCTCCATCTAGCCCTATAAACTGGGGTTGTTTAGGAATGATTTCTCCATGACCTAGTTAATGATGAACTTTGAATCTCCATATAGATGTATGTGGCGGTTATCAAGGAAATTGTTGAGCCATAAGAGTCCCCATAGGGCCATAGCTTTCGCCCTAGTGTTGGTGTCGTAGCCGACATTCCAATAGACCATGTATGACAATTCAGTAGACATAGCAAAATCAAAATCCACAACCACAAGTATTCCTTTGTGCTGCCCCATCAAAAAACCCCATAGGATATATGCACTACATATTAACTTGCTTGTGAAGTCTGATATTAGAGCATGGAGATTGTAATGGAAAGATTTGTGATGATTCTATCAACAACCATATAGAAATGATCAGGAAAATTCTGTAAAATATACTTATTCCTCCAATTCCAGATAGCCCAGAATAGGAAAAGTGGGATGGCTCTCTAAGTAGTTTTCTGAGTACTCCACCATTTTAGAGATTTCACAATGAAATCATGTTGTATATAAGGAAAACCAATAAGAGTTGATAGTTTTTTCCATACCTGTACAGTATGCGGACAATGGAGAAAAATATGATTATTATTTTCAACATCACTTTTGCATATGGAGCACATGCCAAGACTATGCCATTGTATTTTCTCTAGATTCTCCCAATAAGATTTCTATTATGGTAGATCAGCCATGTGAAGATGATAATTTTGTATGGAATTTTTGTTTTCCAGAATGCATATAAGACTTGATGCTCCCCCTATCTAGCATCCAAGTTGCAGAGGGTTGAATATGTGTGAGCCACAATGATATTATCCGATGCCATCTTTCCAGTCCATATTATTTTATCTTGAGATTCCGAATGACAGATGTCGAGGTCTTTCATACCAGAAATTATCCAATTCCATTCCATTTCCTTTTGTCCATACAGCCCAATCTCCTATTCTTTTTTCCATGTGGGGACCGGTACCTGCCAATGTTCAATGACTTGTCCTCAGAAATATATGCCACAATCATTAAGGAAGTGAATAAGCCTCTTAGAAAAATTACATTCTATTCCAGCATCTAGGATTGGGTCTATACCAATAAGGATGTGGTGGCCTGATTGTAACTTCCATGCAAGATGATGAATATTTTTTTTTTCAATTTTCAGAAAACTAAGCCAGATAGTCGATCCCTGTTTGATGCCGATGGTGCCTTTTCGGTACCAAAAGAAGAAGTATTTATCCTTGAGATATTTGTGCTGGATGATCTTACTCCATGTGCGAGATCCAAATATAGCCCTCCAAAGGGATTTGATTAGCAGTGACCCCCTAAACCGACGGAGGTCCATGATGCCCCATCCCCCCATATCCTTTGGAAAAGTGATGTTGGATAATTTGACCAAGTGGTATTTATTTTTTTCATGGCTCCCCCCAAGATGAAGTTAGCCATTAAGCGATTTAGACAATTTATAATAGAGGTGGGGATATAAAAATGATGTGCCCAATAAACCACCATTTGAGATAGGACCGCTTCGGTGAGTATGACCCGACCCCCAAGAGATAGGCACCTAAATTCCCACCCAGATATTTTTTTGAAAAGAAAAAATCAGCAAGCCATTGCCAATAAGCAATTTTGTAGCAACAAGGTTTGATATGGTATCCGAGGTATTTCATACCATTTTGTATCAGCATTTTCTTAATGCCAAATATTCCTTTGATATATGCAATAGAATCCATGTCACATTGTCCATGATATAAAATAGATTTATTAACATTCATATGCAAGCTAGTGGCATTTGAAAATCTTCTGAAAATGTGAAAAATACATAACCAAGCAAATCGACATAACATACCCATGATGAGAATATCATCAACGAAGAAATTGTGAGAAATGATGATGTTGTTTCCAATCTTTAGTGGCTAGAATTGATCCAACTGAACCACCTTTTTTATATGCAAGCTCAATTCATCCATCGTCAGGATGAAAAGTAGTGGGGAGAGGGAGCATCCATGACAAAGACCCTGACCAGCACGGAAGAACTTTGATTGCTATCCATTAATGATAACTGCATATTTGAAATGTTCAACACAGGCCATGATCCAATCAACACATCTAGGCTGTAATCCAATTTTGATGAGGACAAGTTTGAGAAAACCCCAATCCAGACAGTCATATGCCTTCTGAAGGTCAACTTGTAAAATTGCAGCATTTAAATGCTTTGTATGGATCATGTGCATGCTTTCCTATACATTAGCAACAACATCGTGAATAAGCCTCTCCTGGAGAAAAGCATGTTGTTTAGGAGAGATGTGGTGAGAAAGAGTATTGTAGATGCAGTTGACAATGGTCTTTGATATGATTTTGTATACCAGGTTACAGAGTGATATAGGGTTGAAGTCTGAGAAGCACTTGGAAGGATTGCGCTTCGAAATGAGAGTAATATATGTGGAGGTGATATGATGACGAATGAAACCCGTGGTCCTTGACCTCTCCACCATGCCGAGTAAGTCCTCTTTGAAAAGTTCAAAAAAATGGGTGAAGAGTTCAATCATCCATCCATTTGGACCCAGACTTTTATCACCCTTAAATGATTTTAGGATGCCCAGTAATTCACCCTCGGTAACCTCCTTATAAAATTCATCATTTTTCTCCGCATCAAACATAATCGGATATGGATCTATCCCCCAAATGAGGTCCTCAGCAATAATATTTTCATTATGTCCATATGCCTTTTGAAAATAATAAGTGACAGCATTACTAATCCCTTCTTGTGTTTGGTGAATTTGTCCTTCAACACCTTTTATCTCCCATATAGTGTTGATGTTGTGATGGTGGTTTGCATAACGATGGAAGAATATGGTGTTGCGATCACCCTCCTTAATCCATAAAGCTTGAGTTTTCAATCTCCATGTGGATTCCTCAATAGAAAGGAGATTCTTCTTCTTAAGTTCAAGGGTTTGAATATAGGACCGAGTAGTAGCAGAAAGACAGTGGGAGGACATCATGGGCAAAATCAAATCCAGTTCTCATTGGATGTCAATGAGTTCCTTTCGAAGGTCCCTGAGTTTTTTCTTCTACTAGGATTTGACATTCCCACATGTCAAGTTTATAAAGAATGTTAATCATGGGGAAAGGGCCGAGAACACAATCACGACCCCAAGTATCCAACACCAGTTTGTTAAAATTCAAATCTTCTAGCCGGGTTCTATTGAATTTGAAGGGAATGCCCATGCGAATATCCATTTTCCTCCAATTCAGTATGATAGGTCAATGATCAGATATAAAATTGTTGATAATATCAGTGCAGACATCACCAAGATGCCCCAACAGCTGTTCATGGACCAGAAAATGATCTAGTCTCTTAGCAACATATGTCGTGCTAGTACAGCCATTATCCCAAGTGGGGGCTATTTTTGCAGGGCAGATATTGCTTTCATGAAAAGAAACACAACAATCAAAGATATATTCATTGTTGATTTTTACCCGATCAATATAGAGAATTTTCATCAGAGGACATGTGCAATTCACCTTGATGAACAATAGAAATATAATTTTGGGTCCCTGGAATAGTGGAATATCCCCCATACAGGTATCCTAAGTAAAGGATGAGAGAGAAAGAATAGGAAAATAATTATTGGACATGTATCATATAGTGCCTACTAAAAGCCCCTTTGTCTATCTTGTAGTGTGATAGCACAGTTTGTACTCTGGAGAGCATCAGACTAGAAATTAGAAGGCTACATGTTTTATTCACAATCACCACATTGCAGATTTTGTAATTCATTCTTCAAAACGTTTGTTAAACTGAATAGATAAATGAAGGAAATCCTAGGAATTACTATGACAAAAGAAAAGCTTATTCTACATGCCAAAATGTAGCACTCAAACAGGCATTTGTCAGATACTTGTAACAGAAGGTGAGACTCAATGACTTCATCAATAACTTAAGTTTGTCTACAATTGATTCTTTCAATGTATTTCCATTTATCCCAACATTATTGTGGAAAAGGAGACAAGATATTTAGAATCAAATTTTGATCAAGGACCTTGAACCCTTACTATTTTCTCAATCATCCTGGGCTGGCTCCGTTTCACTCTTTATTCCTTGGCTAGACAACTCCAAAGAATGTGACTCAGTTCAGAGAACTTGATAGAATATCCAATTTATATAGGAAGTTTTGTTAAGGGTTTTGGAAGCATCATGACACACCCTCACTAATCCTACCAATAAGGATCGATTTAAATGGACAGAGGGGGTAGAGGGGCTACCTTCTTATCTATGCAAATTGTAACACTCAAGCAGGCATCTGTCAAATACTTGTAATAGAAGGTGAAACTACAAGACTTCATTAGTAACTTAAGTTTGTCTATAATTATTTCTCTCAGTATATTCATTCATCCCAACATTATTGTGGCAAAAGACACAAGACATTTAGAATTAAAAACTGTTACTTTTTCTTGCTATCAAATTGTGATCAAGGAACCTAAAGCCTAACAATTTTCCTAATCATCTAGGGCTAGCTCTATTTCACTCTTTATTTCTTGAATTTCACTCCTTATTCTTTGACTGGCCAACTCCCAAGAATGTGACTGTGAGTCATTTGAGAGAACTTGATAGAATATACACTTTATATAGGATGTTTTGTCAAGGGTTTTGAGGATTGATTTAAATGGGTGGAGGCCACAGAGGGGCTACCTTCATACAAATGAAAAAGGCTGAGAGCTATATTTGCACTACTAGACTTCTCGCAAACTTTTGAATTGAAATATGACGGTTTGAGCACTGACATAAACAATGTGGTCATGGAAATTCAGCATCCTATTGCCTTTCAAAGTAGAAATTGACAGACAAGGAGAAGTTTTTATGCATCTATGATAAGGAAATGTTGGCCCTTATGCACGTTGTGCAAAAATTCAAGCCACATTTATTGGGACAACACTTCAAAATTCGAACAAATCATGAAACTCTTAAGTATTCAGTATCTCAGTGGAATTTTAGTGAACTAGGAAAGTAAACTACAAGGTTTTTACTTTGAAATTTAGTAAAAAAAAGGCATAAATAGTGCTTTAGCAGATTTCTTATCTATGCAACCTGAGCTGCATGCCATATCTATGGTAGCACTGGGATGAAGAAAAAAATTATTAGTTGAATATGCAAATATTAAAAGGATGAGAGAGTTGTTTATATGCTAAAAAACTCAAAAAGGACCCACGACAAAGGGAATGGGTATACATTTTCAAGGATCCTCATTTTTTTTATTATATGAATTTCACATATCTAGTACAAAAATCTATAGTTTAAGAAGGAAATGATAAAATAATGCCATTCCTCACCTACTGTTGGTCAATTATTGTAAGATGCAAGACATAGTGAATTGGGTCTATCCTAAGTTAATACTAAATAGTGATGTATCAATGTTTTCAAGATCCATCCTATCTTGCTTCATTCAAATTCATCAATTGATACTGGGGCAAGCCCCTATGAAAATCACGGAATATATCACATAGGTAAGAATGGATACTGTGACTACAAGTTATAAAGGGAATAAATTATAATACACTAACCCTCACCAATAACACTCACGATACTAATGGCCCTTGTAACCCACCTAACGCAACTATAATAAACCACCAGAGTTTGCCTAATTCGAGCAAGAAATTAACAAAGAAAGGTACGCATAAAGAATCCTGGTAAGAATATGAATGCAAATACTAGGAGCAGGAGGAATAAGGCCAATACTAGGAATGTGGATTTGGCTTAAGAAAATATAGAAGGATAGTTGGTTACCGACCTTAGGTCCTCTCCCATGATGGCCACGCTTCGAGCAGAGTGATGATTGGACCAATGGGCTATATACCTAGAAATGGTTGGATGGAAGCGACCCACCCTGACTTCTCTCTAATGTCAAGCAACTTTGTTAGCCGATCATTCATTACATTGTAATTAGGTGCACATGAGGTCATCATCTCAATAAAATTATTCTCACCATTGTCATTCAATGAACGAGAATGGCTAGTTTCATCTGAATATTTTTTAGCATGACGCAAAAGATGAGAGGGCTGCCCATATGCTACAAAAGTCAATACTTGAGGGGATCTTTATTTTGTAATTCAATGCAATAAGGGCATAAATAATCCTCTAGCTCAAATTTCTTATCTATGCTATCTAAGAAGATTTCTTATTGGGTGCAGAGTGCTTGATCAACTCAATAAAAATTTTCTCACCATTGGAATCCCAAGGAACAAGAATGTCCAGATTCATCTGAATTTGTTTCATGTTAATATTCTATAGAATGAAAGGAAAGAGCCTACCCTAAACTACTCATTAGAACAAATCACATACCATATATTTTTTCAAAAGGGCTTGATTAGATATGTTTGCTTACAGAATGTGGTCTTGCTGAATCCAAATATCTTCCTACAGGTTCTGTTCTAGTTTGCTTTTTCCTACCTGATGTGTTTCCATCTAATGCAGGCCTAGCCTGGTAGGTCTCATTACATACATCTTAGATTGGATACCAGCGATGTCCCTCTAGGACTAGTAAGTCTATCCATACTCTTTAAAACCACTTTGTTCAAGTTGGTTGAGAAAAATAATAAATGGAGATTAATGAATATGACTGTTACATGGCATTGAATGGTTAATAATCTCACACCAAGTGTGTTACATTATAAGCTCAGCCTGTTAGTTTATAAGCTCAACATCATTTGGATTCTCGGTCACTCGGCCTAATAAGAATGATCCAACTACCAGATTCTGTTTGCAAAATGTGGGGACTCAAAGAATTATAATAAAAGTGGAATAAAATTAAATTTACCTATTGAACTTCCACAAACAGCTTATAAAAAAAATTCTAAAAACCCCAAAATTTTCTTTTAAGTTTAAGCAGTAGAAGGTATCTAGATGAGACAACGAGAATAGTTTTCATTGAATTTGCCACCACCTTTGAGATCACCTTATAGACTATATTATAGAACAATTTGCCTAAAGCCATCGAGGAATTTAGCATTTTATATCTTTGGATGCTTGGAATAAAAGGCGTTGTCAAAATATCTGAGGAATTTCTCAGATCTTCTTGATTCTTCCACCACTCTCCAGGACCCCTCTTAATGATGTCACATCATTCCTATAAAATATAAGTCTATAATCCAACCAAACCAAGAGCTTTGTTCTTCTTCATTGAGAAAAGTGCTAACTGAACTTTTTCTAATTTCAATTACTTGTGTTCCTCTTCTGAATCAATTAATCTTTCTAATTTTCTTCTAATACTTAAAGAGTCTTCCATTTGAGAGTGAGAGGCATTTCATTTTATCGACTATTCTATTTCCAATGAAAAGTTTGAGTGTTCTTGTCACCTTTCTTCAACTAGGGTTACCCTATATTTATACTTTGAGAGAATTTGCTCCTCTTTGTTAACTTTGTCAAGGTCCTCAGATTCGAGCCTTTAAGAAGGTTCTTTGACAATCCTTACCCCGGATGTCTATTTTCAATTCATCCGTATTTCTTCCTGTGGCTTCTTTATTCTTAAAAATTGCGCCATAAGCTTCTCTATTTCAATGACTCATTTTTTCCTTCAAAAGTTTAAGTCTTTGGGCCATGAGAAACATTCTTTTATCCAAACTGAATATGTTTATTCCACCATTCCTCTACTCCGCCTTTGAAGTTAGGATGAGATATCTAAATGTTTACAAATATCAAAGAAAAAAATTTGGAAGCTAGATGTACCCATATTTCCTAATACCAGTCTATGTTTAGATTTGGAATTCTTGGGGATTAGGATTCAAAACAAAAGCTACTTGGAAACCACCGGGAATTTGCAAGAAATCTCTTAGTCCCTTCTGCATTGTGATTCCTCTCCACCTTTCAGTCAATCCAAGTGAATCGATCCCTCTTAGGAGTTGGATTCCAAATACGGTCAGTTGTAATGAAGTCTAGAAACTCTAGGTTGGCCGAGTCGAATCCTAAGCCTCTGTTTTTCTCTGAATTTATAAGAGTTGCATTAAAATCTCTGTCAACAACCATTTTTGTTCCTCCAAATGGATTGAAATGCTTCCAACAATTCCCAACATCTCTTCCTCAAATTCAGATTAGGAGCATTGTAGACATCTTGTATAGAGAAAATATACACTAGCCACATAACTATGGACTCGATAATGAATCCAAAATTGAGAACTAAAAATGCGATAAATATTCATCTTTGTAGCATCCCACAAAATAGCAAATACCGAACCTAGATTTGCCTACTTTTTCAGAGTTAGTTATTGTTTTAGCTTTTCATTACATCATTGCATTTCTCGATCCAAGTCAGTTCTTATGTCACTATTTCCCCCTCTTTATTGCCATATTTCACTTGAATTGTTTCATTCCTCTTTTCCTGGTAGAGCATTGCAGAGCCAATATTTAAAGTTACAAAATCCAATGGATTCTTGCCCAAGGCTTCTATGGTTTTCCTAGCGGAAGCTTCCTTGTGCTTTATCATGTAAGGAATTTTAGGCTTCTTTAGCACGTATAGGGGATTCGATCCCTACACACAAGACACAACCCTCGCAAATTGCAAAACCCAACATAGAATGAATTCAAGAAATGATGTTTGTTCATTGATGACCTAAAAAGTTGAGAATGCAAGGAGCCAAATACATCCATCATAGTAAGTGCCTAAGACATATCCAATACAGATGCCAAAAGAAAACTATCAAAACATATTTAATTCAGGCATATATGTTTCTAGAAAAGCATCGATAAAGAAAAGCGAAAATGTGCAGAAAAACTAAACTAAAATCTATGAATACTTACAGCATTAGTGGTTGATTAGTGGCTGATGTGGCGAGAAGAATAATGTCTTGGAGAATGGGGGAATTTTCTCCTTATTCCCCTTATATTCTTCTTCCTCTCTGATTCAGGAGGATCCATCGATCCAATTGCACAAGTGTTCGAAATGTCGTCATTAGTATTCATGTGTGTCATTCAATGTCATCGTTCCTTCAGTTCAACTTTGATGGATTGACAATGTTGGTAATGATCAGGTTGTTCAGGATTTATGGTTGATATAGTTGATTGTGTAAAAGGATTCGAGTTAAAGTACCTAGTCGATGACATAATCTTGTCGTCGTCACCACCAGTGTTAGTTTCAAAGATGTGATGGTCGTCGTCATGCAATGTTGACGAATGTCGCACGGAGACCACAAGCATGTACAAAGGTCAATCATCTAGTAAAGGCTTCAATTTCACCGATGTCGATGTGCAGAGCTGACATGGGTCTTTGAAAGTTAAATGAAACTCTAAACCTAAGCCTAGACCTAAACCCTAATGCCTAAGCTATATTATTTATCTTTGTTTACCCTAAGAATTCTAATGCACTCTTACTATGTATTAAGCCCTAAATCCTGTTCTACACATCTAAACCATACATTCATGCCATTTCCTAGCCTAAACTACATCCTAATGCACATCTATGCATTATGCCTAAACCCTAATCAAAATCCATTACCTAAATTCCAAAACCTAAATGACAACCCTAATACACATTAATCCTAACCTAAAGTCCTAAACCCTCTCGGCCTATTCCAAATGTTAAAACATTACAAATACATTGAAAATCACATAACAGTCCCCTAACTGTAGCCTTGACCTCATCGAAACTAGATTTCATGTGGGATAACTATTGGGCTTGGAAATCGTGCGGAGATAACCACTAGCTGTTGACCATATTAGAGGATTGTGCCATGTGATCAGGGTTCATATGATTGCCACCGTCAAGATAACCACTAGTCTTCAAAACTGCGTCGGAACAGGCAGTTGTCACATTGGTTTGGAAAGCCGTGTAGTTAGCCAGAACCGCCAGAGGGTGGCCACGTAGCTGGCAGGTTATGATTAGACCAAAACCTATTCACATGGAAGGTTCAACCTCCACCCGGTTAACCTGATCGCCAGCGGGTTCGGTTATTATAATGTTATTTTTGGGTTTTTCTTTGTAAATTGGTTTTGTATTAATTCAAATACCATGACTAAAACCCTAAGGTGGCTAAACTCAACCAAATAAACCCTAGAAGTTAGCTTGTTCATCTCTAAATCAGGCATAGGTGGTTTTTATGCCTTTACAGGTCTATAAAGGCAGGATTTGTCCATTGAAGAATAGGAGGAGTGCTTTTCAGCATTTGTATGCAGGTTCTAGAGGGATACAGGTGATTTTGCTTTCAGTGTTTCGAGAGCATCCAGAGTCAGATTTGGAAACCGTAAGCGGCGTTGGAAAGCTAGTTAAGAAAGCTATCTGATGACTTAGGTCAAAATTTCTTGTGTTCAAGTTCAGCCTAACTAAATCACTTTGTAATCCACTTCTTCTCTCTCATTCCTAATAAAATGTCCCATCTTGAAAGTGGACTCGAAGATGTACTCCATCGGGGATGAACTCTGTAATCAATATCATTGTCTAGTATAACTATGTTTTCATTATTTATAATTCTTTTTTGCATCTTCTTATGGTTTTTCAATTGTCGTAAAGTGTCTTGCTCCAGAAGTTTTCCTCGATTTCCGCACTTTCAGTTAACATTCAATTCTTAGATGGCTAATCACTTCTACATTAGTTTTTAGTATATGGTCATATTAGATCATATAGTTTGGTATTGGAGTAGGTTTTGTTTGTAGAATGTGCCATTGAATGTTTACCAGGTCTAAGTCGCAAAGAGGAGAAGGAATCCTTAAGCAGATCAATCCAGAGATTGGAAAGCGACGAGTCGTTCTGAAATCGACCATGTCAGGACCTGTTGTAGGTGAAAACACTGAGACTAGGATGAGTGAGGAATAGTTTCAGCAGGCATTCTTGACTATGCGGAAGATGTTGGGAGAATTGTATGAAGACAAGAAGGCGAGAGATGCAGCTTCTTCTTCGAAGGCATCAAAGAAGGACAAAGGTAAAGGCAAGGATGATAAACCTCCTTCACCTTCATCATATCCATCATCCTCTTCTTCTTCTTCTTCTTCCAGTGCAGAATCTCAAATGGATAAGAAATCTAAGAAATCATCTCTTTTGAAACTTGATGTTAAATTTCAGATACCTGTTTATGATGGCGAAATGAATCCTGAAAATTTATATAACTGGATAAAGTAGTTAGAAGTGTATTGTCGTATTCAGAACATTTCTAGAGATAAAACTAAAATTTAGTTAGCTACACTTAGAATGAGGGGAACAACTTTAATCTGGTGGGAAAGCAAAACTCAGCTAGATATAAAGCATAAAGGAAAAGTCATCTCTTCATGGTCTAATTTTTTAAAAGCTCTTAGGAAACAGTTATATCCTTTAGGATACATGCAACAAGTTGTTATTGATTGGCAGGATTTGAGGCAAGGTAAAGGGAATAATGTTTGGGAGTTTACTCAGGAATTCAGAAAGAAAGCATTCGTGCTTGGCATTTCATTAGATACACGTGAAACTTTGTTAAAATACATTGGCAGTTTACATTCATATTTGCAACATACTTTATTAATGTTTAATCTTAATGATTTTGATGAGGTGTGTGTTCAAGCCATACATATTGAATTAGGTGGCAGACCATTCAAGTTGTCATCTTAGTCATCCAAAGAGATGGAAACCAGAGAATCACGAGACAGTAAGGGGAACATTTCGAAGAGAAAGAAATCAGCGATCGTTCACAAGGAAAGATTTACCTGTTCTCATTGCCAGAGAATCGGTCATGATGAATTGAAGTGCTGGAAGCTTCATCCAGAACTTTAGCCCAAAAAGTTCCTTAAGGCGAAGGATGAAAAGAAGGCCATTGCAGCAGTCCAGTAGGATCTAGGTTCAGATTCAGGTGATGAAAGGAGGATAACCTCTATGGTTACGACAGGTAAAACTTCTGATACTAGTTCAAGTTCGAAATCTAATGTATCTTCTTCAAACATAAATCCTCCACATGAGGATAAATGAGTTGAACTCTTCCACATAAGGATAATTTCTAAGCATACAAAGATTGACACAATGTTTGATAGTGGATTGCAAGAAAATTTAATATCTAAACATATAGTTAATCAATTGGGATTGGAAACACGGAATCATCCAAGACCATACCCGTTAGGTTGGATTGATAAATCAACTCAGATACATGTCACAAAGCAATGTTGGTTAAAATTTGCAATTACATCTTAGTACATTGATGAAGTGGAGTTAGATGTGGTCCCAGTAGACATATGTGGAGTTGTCTTAGGAAGTACTTATCTTTATGATAGAGATGCAGTGTTTTACAGAAGAGAAAATAAATATCACCTAAAGAAACAAGGGGTTGAATTTATTGTTAGGGCACATAAAGTCAAATCAAACTTGGATTTAATTGTTTCAAATCAAGTTAAGAAGTTTATAAGTTCAAGTAAATATGTACTCATGGTTATTAAGGAACAACATAAGGTTGATTGTTCGAGATGTGAGATTCAGTTTATAGATCAATTGGTTAAGGTGGCTAATCCTTTTCCAAGAAGTCCTATTCATGAACAGGATGAGCAACATGAGATACATTTAATGTCCTATGAACTTATTCTTAAAGATAGAATGAATCTCAATTCATTCATTCAACTGAATTATAGAAGCTATCATCATCAGTAGTGTATTGCAGGGAATCATACATGTGAGTCTAATTAGAGACTTGTTTCAGATGGTATGTTTATTTTCAGTTTCAGGGATGTAGGTTAGTATTGGGGAAAGTCAATGTCACATTTCTTTAGTATTGCATCATCATTTCATACTTTTCAAATTAATGAAGCCTCTCTTCAAGTGGAGAGGAAGTCTATAAGTTTTCATGACAAAGCATTTTCAAAAGTAGATCTAAAGTTTCCTTACCAAGGTTTGAAAACTAATGCATTAAATAAAAGTGTAAGTCAATGGAAATATCAGTTAGTGGACATAGTGATTCAAGTAAATCAACAATTACTTAGATACTTTCAGAATCAAACTAAGTTGCAGCAGTCTTTACATCATAGTTGGATGAGTTATGGGCAGCAAATTCACTTAGTAATCAGTCAACAGGAAAGTAAATCAAGTCAAGTAATTGATACATAATCAAAATCAAAGGAGTCTTTGAATATTTCAGTTATTTCGGAAAGTAGATTTTCAATACCCATTAGATGTATTGAACAAAGTTCTACAAATACTGTTTTGAAAGATGTTTCTAAATCACTAACTCATGGTTCTTCGTGGAAAGAATCCAATTACCATGTTGATAACAAGTTGTTTGCCCATCATCGCAAGTTGTTCATACTGCGGATGGAAGAAGTAGTTCACTGAATCAAAAGGTATCATGGTCAACATCATCAGGGTCATCATCTGTAGGTGATTTTTCGAATGCATTAGTACATCGTCAGGTCAATATGGAAAGAGAGGGAGTTCTACCCTCAATGACTATTTAATTATTCAAAATTTTGTGGTCCAAAAGCTTTCAAGTGGAGAGGAATAATTGAGGAGGATCCATCGATCCAATTGCACAAGTGTTTGAAGTGTCGTCATCAATATTCATGGGTGTCGTTTAGTGTCATCATTGCTTCAATTCAACTTTGACAGATTGATAGTGTTGGTAACGATCAGGTTGTTCAGGATTTATGGTTGATATAGTTAATTGTGTAAAAGAATTCGAGTTAAAGTACCTGGTCGATGACATAATCTTGTCGTCGTCACCACCAGTGTCAATTTCAAAGATGTGATGGTCATCGTCGTGTAATGTTGATGAATGTCGCATGGAGACCACAAGGATGTACAGGGGTCGATGATCAGGTAAAGGCTTCAGTTTCATCGATGTCATTGCACAGAGACGACATGGGTCTTTGAAAGTTAAACAAAACTCTAAACCTAAGCCTAGACCTAAACCCTAACGCTTAAGCTATCTCATTCATCTTTGTTTACACTAATAATTCTAATGCACTCTTACCATGTATTAAGCCCTAAATCCTGTTCTACACATCTAAAACATACATTCATGCCATTTCCTAGCCAAAACTACATCCTAATGCACATCAATGCATTATTCCTAAACCCTAATCAAAATCCATTACCTAAATTCCAAAACCTAAATTCCAACCCTAATACACATTAATCCTAACCTAAAGTCCTAAACCCTACCACCTAAACCCTCTCAGCCTATTCCAAATGTTAAAACAATGCAAATCACATAACAATCCCCTAACTGTAGTCTTGACCGCGTCGGAACCGGATTGCATGTGAACGCTGTGGGATAATTGTCAGGCTTGGAAACCATGCGGAGATAACCGCCAGTTATTGATTGTATTAGAGGACTATGCCATGTGATCAAGGCTCGTATGATCGCCACCATCAAGATAATCGTCAATCTTCAAAACTGCGTTGGAATAGGTAGCTGTCACATGGGTTTGGAAAGCTATGTAGTTAGCCGAAACTGCCAAAAGGTGACCATGAAGCTGGTAGGTTATGGTTAGACCACAAACTATTCACATGGTCAGTTCAACCTCTGCCCGATTAACCTGATTTTCAATGGGTTCAGTTATTATAATGTTATTTTTGGGTTTTTGTTTGTAAATTGGTTTTGTATTAATTCGAATACCATGACTAAAACCATAAGGTGTCCCCTAAGATGGCTAAACTCAACCAAATAAACCCCAAAAGTCAGCTTGTTCATCTCTAAATTAGGTATAGGTGGGTTTTATGCATTTACAGGCCTATAAAGATAGGATTTGTCCATTGAAGAATAGGAGGAGTGCTTTTCAACCTTTGTATGCAGGTTCTCGAGGGATAGAGGTGATTTTGTTTTTAGTGTTTCGGGAGCATCCATATTCGGATTTGGAAATCGTAAGCGGCATTAGAAAGCTGGTTCAGAAAGCTATCTGATGATAGAGGTCAGAATTTCCTGTGTGCAAGTTGAGCCTGAGTAAATCACTTTGTAATCCACTTCTTCTCTCTCATTCCTAATAAAACAATCGCCCATCTTGAAAGCAGACTCAGAGACGTAGTCCATCAAGGACAAACTCCCTAATCAATATTGTTGTCTAGTATAACTATGTTTTCACTATTTATACTTCTGTTTTGCATCTTTCTTATGGTTTATTAACTGTCGTAAATTGTTTTGCTCCAGCAATTTTCCTCAATTTCCGCACTTTCAGTTAACATTCAATTCTTAGACGGCTAATCACTTCTACATCAGTTTTTAGTATATGGTCATATCAGATCACTCTCTCAGAGAAGAAGAATTAGTGCCTACAATCTTATTCAAATTCCTATTGAAATCAAAATTTGCTTCTAAGGTTCTAAGAGTATATTCAACGCTGCAGGTTCGGGTGTCAACATCCCCAGGTCTTAACACTAACATAATCACAAGAATTAATGCCTAAAATATTATTCAAGCTTATTCAAATGCCTATTGAAATCAAAAGTTTCTTCTAGGGTTCTATGAGTATATTCACCACTACAGGTTCGAGTGTCAACATCCCCAGGTCTTAACACTAACATAATCGGCAACACCTCTGCATTGTCTATCTGAAGCTTTTTTTGAGCATGGCTATTTAATGTCTTTGGCACCTCTCCTCACTTGAAATGACACCCACGCTTGACATATGCACAACTTCTTTCTTTTTACTGCACTTCTTGGTAGAAAAGCATACTCTGATCTTACATGAGCTCTCGCTTTTGCAAAAGAGGGTGAAGACCTTATCTATAAAATAGAACAAAGAACAACCACATATTTAATTCACTCACATATGTTTCCTGAAAATCATTGATAAAGAAAAAGGGAAAATGTGTGGAGAAAACCAAATTAGAAGCTATGAATACTAACATGATTAGTGGATGATGCGACGAGGTGAGTGATGCCTTGTAGAGGCTTCCAAGGCTAGTAATCAAATGGTGTCTTCCCATGTTCGACTTCAGATCACATATTCACATGGTTAGACTTGTACTTGAGTGAACGGTTGAATGAGATTAAAGACCCCAGATCTAGTTTCATCCATCTGGGCTGTGATATCAGGGGTACTAAATCATATGTACAATGGCTTTACATTGATGGTCATTCCGATCATGGGTCTATATCTGTAGATGACTGTTTATGTACATGTAATGAAAGTTTATAAGCTGAGCATGGGTATGCCTTCCCTCAACAATTCATGTAAAATAAAATATCATGATATATGTATTGTAATTGATGCAGGTCACCTTCCACTTCGATACCTCCTCATCACATCATAAAGCATTTCATTTGACATTGGCATTTTTCCAACTTCATGCTTTAGGGGGCAACTGTTACAGATCCATTTGGGCACATCAAATCCCAACATTTAGATCAGTGACTTAGGACTCATCAAACCCTAAAATCAGTTGTTTCATGCCCTAAACAAGTCAACCCTTTGAATGCCTCCTTCCCAGATAGTTTCATGACATGAAGACATCCATAAATTGCCTCTAGAGGGACCAACACAAATAAACCCTTATGAAGGTGCACTACATGGTAGTTGAGTCCACTACCAGGGTGCTCTGTAGAGCACTTAGGCTTCCTTTCACCTATGCTGGGCAAGAATGAGAGAAATTCACATAGGGTTTGGGAATATTATTATCTTGTGGAGTCATCTAGAAATTTCCCTGTCTTATCAACTCCTATGAGCTCAAAAATGCATGAGGAATGAGTTAAGGATCGTCCTATCCTCTCATCCCTTCCTCCATGGAACTAATTATAAGTATGGAAGGCCATTCAATGTCACCATTAATGACAAAACCTCCTTCATCTTCCTATAAATTGACCACTCATCTAAGTGATCAGGGGCTAGTTGCATTATGTTGAATTGTAAGGAGATAACACTGCTATGAGACTTGACTTTGGAGAAAATGATGTGATGCCACAAGCTTGTCTTTCTTTTGATGTGATGTGGATGGGATCCAAGCTGGAGGATGACTTTGAATCAAACATTGATGATTGTAACTCCTTCTTCTATCTAACAAAGTGTTTGAAACTTTTTCCATATGATGTATTCTTTCATAATGCTTATATGTATGAATTGCTTCTGATTCCTTTCATTTATATTCAATGGATTATATGCTTTTTTTGGTTTTTGTCTTCTATTGTGTTGACAGGGTCTTTTCAGGCATATTAAGTACGGGAAGGAGAGATGGAATCGATACAAGGGAGACGAGAGGAAAGCGGAACTACAAGTAGGCCTTCTATCCTCCATTCTTATCTATTGCTTATAGGGAAACTCTAAAACACTTTAAATTGTTGTTTTAGGCACAACTACTTGTCTAGTGAATTAGTATTTATCCGTAGATGCTAAATTCTCCAAAACAACCCCTGAGCCAGATTGTGGGTTGCAGTAAAGTGAGGATTATTTGCCTCGGTGGGCTTAGGAATCATTGTTGGTGAATGGAAGGATAAACGGTAAAGACAAGAGGTGGATTACTCTCTATTGGGCCTAATAGTCCCAGGATGGGATGTATGGTAAAGCCTGGAGAGTGTGTCTTGGTGTAGGCCTTAATGATCTTTGGATTGAACTATGGATTACGGTAAAGCTTGAGAGACTAGGAGGCACTCAAATTCATCATGGTATAGAGGGAGAACTCCAATGGCATCCATTATTGTTTGGTTATTTTTGGTGTTTTTTATGAGTCTCACATTCATGCTTGGAATATGGCACGGGGGTGATTGGTTTAAGAGAGACTTGGCTCAGCCAATATATGGTCGGATGGAACATGGTAGTCCCATCTCTGGTTGGTTTATTGAATTCATTAATGAGGCATTAATTCCCTTGCTTTTCATGTGTAAATGTACTGATGTATATGTGGATTTTATGGCTGATATGTTTATGATGTTTTTGTCCCTATTATGTTGGTTATATGTACGTTTTATGACAGGAGTTATGTATGGCTCTCAGCATGTTTTTACCTGTAAATGAATGAACAATGTATCTATGAACTAATGGATGGAATGGTCATTAAAGTGATAAGAAAACAATGCTTCATGGTGAATCTCAGATAAGTATGAGACCCCTATGCTCAGATCTGTTATTTACACTTGTAGGTTCCATATTTACTAAGTGTTTGACGAAATGTTTTTCATGGTTAGGCTTGGGTAGGTGAAGCCCTTGATCAAGTTTTGTGTTAGAGGCTTTTCCTTGGTGTCATTTATTGTCTTGGAAAGTTTCATCAAGTTCTAAGAATTTCTTTGGAGACTTGCCATGAAAAAGTGGCTTAAATCTCGCAGTCTCTGGCATAGAACTAGCTGAAAAAGACTGCATCTCTCCCTCGCAGGCATTTTGGGAGCGACTATAGGGTTTCAGTCATATGAATGCCTTGTCATGGGAGTGACTGTGGGTTTAATTCATTGAAATTCTAGGTTAACTTAGGGGCTGAGCACCTAGAGTGGTGGATTAACTCCTGGGGGTCCTGAAGCACTTGAGGGAGGTTTGTCAGGTCTTGTTTTTTATAGTCCATTTCCTTAAGGTTACCTAGTAGGATGAGTCTTATCATAGTGACCTCTCATCGCATGTTCACCTTGGTTGACCAATTTCTTCAGTAGATGTGAGAGGAGGGTGTTATAGAGTCATATCAGAGAATGTTTCACCCCTCGAACTAGATGGGCTATGTGTTGGTCATGCATGCATGTCAGTTGCATGTGTGACTCTTACACTTTCATTCCATATGTTTGTTGCATTTGCATGATGTTGATCATGGTTGTAGCAATGTAATCATGTGGAATTTAATGTTGATATTGTGGAATGCATCGTCTTGAGTATATGAGGAGTTACATGTTGTTATATGTCACTTACATGTTGTTATATGTCGCTTGATTACATCCTTGTATGTTAGGTTGCATTCTTGTATGTTTGATTACATGTATCAGTCTTGTAGGTTTAGTTACAAGTGTTGATCGCTTGTGCTCAACTACATGTGTTCATGCATATGTGTAGTTGATTATGCATTGCTTATGCATGTTTATGGCTGCATGTGGAAATGTGTACAATGGAGTAATGGTTGTTGTCATGCATGAGGTCATGGTTTGTGAAGTTGATATGGTCATGCATTGATGACTGAACTCTAGCTATAATGATGTCTATATGGTTTTGTACTCATGTGTTATATGTCTATATGCATTGGTTATGCATGTATGGTCTTGGTTACAATTATGCATGAATAGCAGGTCAAATATGCCTTATGAATTCATGGTATGCAATTTAGGTTATCATGGTGCTATTGGTATGTTATGATGCTAATGTGTTGAATGAGGTAAAGTAGGAGATGTAGATTATCAAAGTGAATTTGCAACACTGGACCTCGAGGCAAGAGCATGTCATCATACAGGTTTGTATGTTCGGCATGCAAGTATGTAGGTTAAGGATTGTTATATGCATTAGGGTTATACACGTTAGGTTTATGTACATGTATTTTGTTGTTATGGTTATCTACATGATAGATGATATTTTATTGGCATAGTCATATGTGCATGAGTCAAATAATCAAGAATGATGCTACCATGTGGTTGTATGCATTGCTATTGTTGTTTTATGTTAGATAAATTGATGATTAGGTAATATGTTTTTGATGAGCATGATATATAGATTATTGTTTTTATATGTTATTAACTTGATGATTAGGGTTATTTCATTGAGATCCTGATGTTGTAATTTGGATTGGTCGTATGAGTGGTGGTTATGTTCATTGCTTGAAGATCTTCATGTTATATGTAGTGTGTTAACCTAGTTTGACCTATACAGATGGTTATGGTTGTGATATTCAAGTATGAGCCGACATATTTGTGATATGGTGCCATACTAATACAGACTAATCATACATATGTGATTGTTATGCATGAACGACAAATGCTTATGAGCTTATGATGTGAACATGTTAGTAAGTTACTATTATGGATATCATGATTTCTGTTTGAGTTGATATGTTGTGAAGTTGTATCGTGCTAACCTAGATTGAATGTGCAGAAAAGATAGCCTCCCCTGAAATACACTAAGGTATGAGTTTTCTTATGTAGTATATTGGGTGGTTCATTCTTAATTATGTCGTCTATTTGGTGTTTGATTATTCGATGCCTATTATGTCATCTAGTTGATTTTTTTGACATGGTGCATTCATAGCTTTCTTGAATGTTTGATTAATTGCATGATATGAGTATGAGTCTATAGGGATGCATGAAGAAATTATCTTGTTTCAAAATGATCATACTAATACATATGTGTCGAGACAATTGATATGTACTTGCATATAAGTAGGTGATAGTTGTAGCATTATGTCTAATGACTATGAGTTAACTATGGATTATGACATGGTTGATAGTCTTGCTAAATGTTGATTCCAAATTGATAGTTATGATTGTCTTGAGATTTGGAACATGTGGTTGACATGTGTGAGCAGTTGTAGGAAGAATGTTAGTATTAGCCTAACAAGGTAATAGTTGATGTGTTTATATCATCAACAGTCGGGTGATGTGATAGTGCATAGTAATGCTCAATTGCAACAAGGAAAACATCAAAGAAAGGAATTGGGCAAGAATTCATTTGGCTATGTTTGGAAACCTTAATTCCAAATGAATGAGTGTTATGCATACAGTAAGTCTTCTTAACCTTAATCTTGCCTGACATGATGTGGATATGTGCTAGATTCATGAATATGTACTTTACAAGTATATTAGCTAATTTCTAGTTACAGGTGGAGGGAATTGGAGTCCCTTGAGAGATGGATTGGATGTGTTCAGTTGCAAGCAACGTGCGTGGCATAACAAGGTAAGATAAATGGTATATTTTTATATTTATGTGTTTATGGTAGTATGATGCAGGGGATTGCATGGAAAGAGACTACAATAAAATATTGAAGAAGGCTCGGGTTGAGCCTTGCCTGGGAACCATGGGGATTGAGTCATGGTGTTTGTTGTCACTCTTATGCTTTTATTCTTTCGTGATTTGTTGTGCTTGATTTGCAACATTGTTTATGTCTAGTGTATGGCCATACCACTTTGTTTGCAGAGTCATGTTGTTATTATTTTTCATGTTTTTCTTCTTGTTTGTTTCTTGTCCTTGCAATTTAAGTTTTGAGTCTTGGGAATTGGTTGAGAAAGAGGAAAGTTAATGGGGATCAGGGAGAGTTGTGTGGTACCCGAAAGGTAGTGTAAGATTCAGATGAAGCTCAATGCATGAATAAGCACAGTGGAAGGTAAGGTTATGACAGTGAATTGGACTAGTTGGGTCCATTTTGATAAATGGACGATGAAAGAATAGTCATGGGAAAGGTAATAAAGAAGGGTAAGTTGAATGGATTGAAGGTGTCATATGCCTTGGCTATATTGGGAACTCTTTTTCTCGATGTTGCACATATGTTGCATGCAAAGGGAGTTTTCTTAACCTTGACCTTGAGATCTTTTAATTGTGTTGTGACCATGATTATGTTGATGTCTATATGTCTATACACGTATATATGTATGTATGTCATGTCTGATAATGTCATCATGGATCGTGATTATTAATTCTAACAATAATATGTATATATATGTATGTATGTGTCCACGTATCTATGTCACTCCCCAACAAGGTCATCAGGGATTGTCCTTGTGGTGGAATGATTCGTTATGCAGGAAAATGGCATGAAGAAGTTCTTGGCTATGAGGAATAAAGTGGGAAAAGTAGTCATGACAAATACATGAGGTCAGTATCATTTGAATATGAATTTATCTTGTATGCTTGTATTATGCCTATGCTTATGTTATGGACATGTTATACCAAGGGATCCATCAACAAAGTGATAGCAATGTGTTCTATGAAATTTTAGGATAAGAATGGATAAGACACTGGAAGCAAGGTTTCTTGGTAAGGAAACTGTGGTTTTGGATGTGGTACTACTATTGTGGATATGTTGTATATGTTGTAAATGTTGTATGTGTATGTATTGTTTATGCAATGTTATGTACAGGATGGTACATATAGTGTTGTGTGAATATTGCATATGGTGTTGTGCACATGATTGGATATCTAGGTCTTTGTACAAATGAGGCTATGTACATGTTGGATATGCAGTGATATGTATAGGTGGCATTGCATGCATGTTGTACGTGTGGTTCTATGTACATATGGTGTTGTGTGCATGATTGTACAAGTGGTGGTGTCTACATGTTGTACAAGTGGCGTTGTGTGCAAGTGGTTTTGTGTACATGTCATGCATGTGGCATTATGTACATGTGGCGTCACGTACTAGTCATGCGCATGGTACTGATTACATGTGGTATTGTGTACACATTGTATAGTGGTGCAGTGTAAACGAGGCATTGTGTACACATTGTGTAGGTGGTGCCATCTACATGTGATGTTGTGCACACGTTGTGAAGGTGGTTCTTTGTACATGTGGTACTGGTGTACATGTGGGATTGAGTGCATGTCATACATGTTGTGTTGCAGGCATGCGATAGTATGTATGTGTAATGTGTAGTCATGGTATCATGACATATGCATTCATTGTGTTGCACTGTATATATGAATTTGTGTTGTGTTTTACACTGGGTGTAGGTGTATGTGTTGTATGTCATGTCTAGGTGCATGTATTTCATGGTGATGTATGCAGTGTGTGATGCACACCATGTGTACGTGCACATGGTTGAGGAGAAGGTACTTGGTGATTTTCGGGTGTGGCAACCGATCTAGAGTGCGTACAGAATAAAGATAAAGGTAGAGGCTAAGGCTTGATTAAAGGATAAGTATCAGTATTTTACTTCATTTTTATTATGCATGTGATTGATGATTCTGGTTTATAATGATTACATGTGATCTATGATTATGATTTATGATTTCGATCTACGATGGTTGTGTTTTGAACTAACATGATGTGATATGTTTTTACATTTTGATTTGGTAAAATATGTTGGTTAGATTTGTGTGACAGGAAGTAAACTCGATTGCAGGTGTACCTTATTGACAAGCTACCAATGAGGTATGATTTGAATTTATTTGAATTTATTTTAAATCTAATGAAACATATGTACTTGGTATAGGAAGCATGGAAATGCCTGGTTAGGTGATCAAAATTGACTACAAAAATAACAACAGCAAAAGGAATTGTAACATGCAGCAGTACGTTGGTAAAACACTTCAGGAGTAGGGCCATTGTGGACATTGGTACCCAATAGTGTCCATTGATTACCGTGAGCATGATATGAACGGTATGATGGTTTGAGGCAGGGATACACCTTGGATTTTGTATCTTCCAATGAGAGGAAACCTTGCCAAGGGATGGACTGTCTGGAATGGGGGTGCTAGCAGAACTTGGAAGGTGAGTGACTACACAGAAGGGGTTGACTAGATTGCCTGAGGGACTATGCAACAGAGAAGGGAAGATCGAGGATGGATTTTGTCCTTAGCATTTCCAAATGGAATCAAATAGTGTGCCCTAAAAAAATGAGCCAGTAACTGTTCACTGAGAGGACAAGTGATGTAGGATTATAACAATGGACACTGGATTCAAATTTGACTTTGCAATGGATTCTGGAATTCCTCATAAGGAGGTGAATCCTAGTATTACTTTGAGGGTGGAGGTATGAGTCTATGGATTCCCTTGTTGTAGATTCTGGCATCGTATCCTTTATTTTCTAGTTTAGCAAAAGTACATATGTGTATATGTGGTTATTGTAAATATCATAACGATTTGTGTTCTAAAGCTTGAGTATGTCATATGGTTGTTATCTCATCATGTTTTCATGATGCTTTTCTTTTGAGAGGGTCATTCATCAAAAATACTGCAATGAGCTATGTTATAAAGCTCCATGGGAAGCATGTTTTATTTTTAGCGGTCTTGTTGTTTATAGGTGTCATTAAACACCCAGGACGGTCTTCCCCCAAGAGGGAGCATTCTGTAACAACCCTAGTGAAAATTCCATATAAAAAATATATATAAGGCCACGGTGATGGGACACACATTCCAAGCTAAATTGTGGGTGAAACATCCTAATGGTTGTAGATTCGGATTATTATGGTTGAGGAAATTAGCAAAGGAAATTACAAAGTCTTTGGAAAGGCATGAGCCAATTATTGGCATTTTATTTATGAAAATAATGGAAATTAGGAGAAAAGGAAGGTGAAAGGTCACACATTGCATGCAAGGAATAAATTGAATGAAAATAATGAATAAAATAGAGGCCTCATTCATAAAAAAGATTTTGAGGATCAATGTGCAGGCTTGGTTAGTGTAACTTTTTGTCAATTGAGTTTTGGACCTCTCTTGTTATTCTCTCTCTCACTCTTGGACACATAGAGCTTTCTTGGAGCACTTTGGCATTGGAGCAAGAAAGGAAAAGAAGGCAAGAGGAAGAAATGATCAAGTAGGGAAAGGCGAGATCAAGCAAATACAACAAGATTCATTGTAGTTATCAACTTGCATGTGTATTTTCCTTGCTAGATTTGGCATGCATGGTATTGCATGTGGTTCTTTTATATCATGGCATGGGTTTTTCCAGGTGTGAAAGTGTTCTTCAGCCTAGCCTTACCATTTCCTTATAGATTTGATGGGATGGGTTCTCATGTTCGGTTGAGCTGGGATGGCCGGATGGATTCAATGCTGAGTGGGGTGGATCTCCAAAATGAAAAACACATGGCCTCATGGTCCCTGAACAAGAATGTGGAGCACGGTAAAGCCACGAGGCTAGTAACCGCTGAGCCAAACCATGGGTTGCGATAAAGCCAAGATTGTGTGCCTAGCTGGGCCTAGGAATCCTTGCTTGTGAATGGCAGGATATACGGTAAAGCCAAGAGGTGGATTTATCTTCGTTGGGCCTAGTAGTCCTAGGATGGGATGTACAGTAAAGTCTGGAGAGTGTGTCTCGGTGTAGGGCCTAGTGATCCCTAGATTGGACTGTGGATTACAGTAAAGCCTGAGAGACTAGGAGGCACACAAATTCCTCACAGTGTAAGTAGAGAAATTTGGTGGCATACATGCTTGTTTCATTCTTTTTGGTGTGTTCTATGAGTCCCACATTCATGCTTGGAATATGGCATGGGGATGATTGGCTGAAGAGAGACTTGGCTCAGCGAATCTATGGTAGGGTGGAACGTGGTAGCCCTATCTCTAGTTGGTTTATTGCATTAATTAATGAGGAATTCATTCCCTTGGTTTTCATGTGTAAATGTATTGATGTATATCTAGATTTTATGGTTGATATTTTTATGATACTTTTGTCCATATTATGCTGGTTATTTATATGTTTTATGACAACAATTATGCACGGCTCTTAGCATTTTTTTACTTGTAAATGAATGGAAAATGTATCTATGATCTAATGGATGTAATGGTAGTTAAAGTGATAAGGAAACAATGTTTCATGGTGAATCTCAGATAAGTATGAGACCCCTATGCTCAGATCTATTATTTACACCTGTAGGTTGCATATTGAGTAAGTGTTTGACAAAATGTTTGTCATGGTTAGGCTTGGTTTGGACAAGCCCTTGATCATTTTTTTAATAGAGGCTTTTTCTTGGTGTCATTTATTGTCTTGGAAAGTCTCATAAATTTCTAGGCATTGGTTTGGAGACTAGCCTTGAAAAAGTGGCTTAAATCTCGTAGTCTCTGGCACAGAACTGGCTAAAAAAGACTGCAGTCTCTCCCTTGCAGGGATTGTGGGAGTGACTATAGGGTTCCCGTCACATGCACCCGAGGGAGGTCTATATGGTCTTGTTTTTTCATCTCCATTTCCTTAAGGTTACCTAGGAGGTTGAGTCTTATCATAGTGACCTCTCGTCACATGTTTACCCTGAGTGGCCGGTTGTTTGGTTAGATGTGGGAGGAGGGTGTTACAATATCCTCTAGCTCTATGCCCTTTGGATTTTGACTCTCTTTCCTAGAGGGGGGTTCTTGCTTCCTTCTATTGAATGGGAGCTCACAATTTGTTACAATGTTCTTGTAGCTGTGACATCTCCTAGACTGATAGGGTACCCTTCATAGTCCAACATTTGAAATTTTTTCAGCCCCTTCCCTATGTCAATTTCTTCCAGAAATCCGTTTCCAAGGTCAATTTGGACAATTATGTGAGTAGTAGTTTGAAACCTTGTCAAGAGGGAGGAGGAGTCATGTTCTAGGTACTTCCCTAGTGAGTTCCCTAGGTCCTAGAAGATGTGAGAATCCCAATATTTTGTTGAAAGGTTAGGAAGAAGAACCTAGATTGGGGCCTCATCTAGTCTTATCCTCATAGCATCGAATAAGGGGGACTGAAATTAAAAATAAAAATAGTGAAATCTAACTTCCATACCTTCCGCACTATTTTCTTGGTGTCTCGCTCTTTCGTGAACATCAAGTGAATATAACCCCTTGTTCATAACACCACCTCCAAATGACCCTTCACACAGGTGAGATTTCCTTTTCAACCCAAGACTTAATGAAGGCGAAAATAAACTTCCAGCCTCTGGGTCGCCTAACAAAGGTATTTTTCACCATCTCTTTGGCATTTTGCATTGGAACGTCCTTTCCTAGAACTAATAAAAGTCTAGCCTTACCAACCTTTTTTATAAAATCCTTCTTCTTTTCTCGCTTAATACCTTTCCCCCTCTATTTTGCAGAGCTCTAAGTTTTTATTGGGACCAAATGAAGGTTTCCTTGAGATTCTTCCTTCCCCAAATCTGCTTGATGTTTACCATGTTCCCTATTAGATGCTAGTAATTCTCTCAAAATGTTGTCTATCGAGATTCGAGCCGATGGCACTTTAAGAATGACAGAGGTCAACGAGACCCTAAATTGGATAAAACCCTCACAGATTCTAGAATCTGGAAAAAAATCGACAGAGGCCAAGATGTTTATACCTTTCGGTTTGTTGAATAGGAGGGTTTCAGTCCATGGTGAAGAGGTTGTCTTTGAGATACCCCAGGACGCCACTCTGAATCGCTAGCTTAACACCTCCAGACCCAGGCTTGTTTGATTGTGCGTGTCGGACCCTCGTAAGACCATAGAACTTCACCCTTCTACAAATCCTCCAGATCGACCACCATGAGCACCCGAGTTTGATGCAAAGTAAGGTTTGGGTTTAGAATTCCTCTAAGCTTCCATTTTTTTTCCTCTAACTTAGCCTTTAAATCAAGTGTGGATTCCTAGATATGGGTACCATCATCTACCTTCGGTTCAAAAGCCACTAATTCTACTTCCTCCATGAGTGAGGCTCAAAGAAAATGAATTGTCATGTCAACCTTTGAAGTGGAGCTCTGCGTACAGATGTTGGCTAGGGTTTTGGGTGGCTAGTCCAGTATGGTGACGTTTGTAGCTCCAATAAAAGGCATTACTCTCGCACCATGTGTTACCTTAGAATGATAATTGTTTTCGACCGGACTAGGAAGTGCCTTCATATATGAATATTCACCACAATTTCAAAATCAAACCCTATACCTAAGCATTCCAAAATCCAAGGGGGTATAAGTTAACTAAAACTAGGGGTATAAGTTGACTAAAGCTACCTAAATAATTTGACTAAAATATTCATATTCCACCACCTATCTTTTATTATAACAAGAAACCACTTTAATCTTTAAAAATCTTTTAAATAATCATAAGTTTTGCAAAATACTTCAAACTCAAAAATCATACCATGAAAGTTTTACCACATATTAATTTCAATTAAACATTAAAAACATCATATATCACTTTCAAAATGAAATGTAAAATATAAAATGTTTTTTTTTACATATATATATAATTGTAATTGTAATTGGAATTGGAATTGGAATTGGATCAAATTTTACTATTACTAGTTGCTAATTTTTCTTAAAAAAAGATATATATTGTATTCAAATATGTTTAAAAGATATTTCTTTTTTATTTTTTTGTTAACTTTGGCAGAGCTGTTGTCTATATTTCAAAAACAAAATTTACATCCATCATTATATGTTCTAGGTGGTTAACCTGCCCGAAGGAAACCAGACAACCACTTGTCTGCATTAAATCCAGACCAAAATTTGAAAATTTTCATCTCTGTGTTTCTAACATATCTGCTCTTCCGAGCTCTACACATTATCCTAGCTTTTATTCGAAGGTAATACATCAGATATCAGTTTTTTCCATCAAAAAAAACTAACAGACTTGACCTATTGCATCAGTCCTCATCTGAGGAGATTATCAGGGAAGGCACCTTGGCGCTTTATCCAGGGATCTCGGTTCTCTGTTCCATCATCCATTTCATCTTCCTCAACATCTGTTACATTCTTCCCAGGATGAGATTGTTGCGAGAGGCCTGAATCTGTACCGCCGCTATTTCCTTAAGAAGCACTGATTTCATGTTTTCCAACTCTTCCTGATTTTGATTCCATAAATGATCGTTCTGCTACCTCCTTTTCCCCTCTTCTTCCTCCTGGACAACCCGATTCATTTCCATATCTCTGGCTACCACATGCTTCATTATCCAGTAATGTTGAATCGAATTATTGAAAAGTGAGTTGCGCTGCGCGAATTACATGGGTCCGACACTATGGCCTCCCACTCTCCCCTGGGGACCTCCTGGTTCAAGCTGATAGATCTCATCTCTCTTTCCCAACCATTTATCTGCTCCCAAATTTTGGGTGGGTTCAACGCCATGTAAGCATTTATCATATACATTCTATGCTCAGCCTCTAATTTCCTTCCTCTCCTTTTCAGATTTTTACTGGTTCCCTCTTCCTGTTTTGGAACCTTTTTCACTTTCCGCAGGGCCATCTCTTTTCTTGACTGAATGCTACGCTTTACAAAGTCTTTCTTACCTAGCAAGACATAATACCATAAATTAGTAACACGGTTTAAAATTTGATTTTTAATCCATTTACTTACCACCCTTTCCTTGCCAGAAATGTGGTATCCAGGGGTTTGAAAATGGTGTAACGGCGCCGAACACACCAAGCGCCAGCCTATAATTCAACCCAATTCATTTTTGCCACTTAAAATGGCCACAGGAACCCCTCATTGCCCTTGTTGTTGGCTTTTTGAGGGCCTGTGCAAATCATCTCTTCTCTCCGACTGTCGACAGGGATAGATTCTCCTATTTTCCAGGGATTTCCTACTCTTTATCCTTCTGGTCTTTTCTACAGGAATGAGAGGATCAAGGGTTCTGCTGCTTACAGGGTTATCTCGTCTTCCTGAGGTTCCACCCTTCCCCACCCTGAGAGCTTTCCTGGGTTTGGGTTTTCTTTCCTCAGGAGGCCTTGAGTCATTTTCCTCGGATGACCAGCAAATCTCCTTGGAGCTAGGACTTTCTAGCTTGCGCCTCTTGTCCAGTAAGGACATTGCTTCCTGGGTCTAAGGTTTCCTACTGACAGGCTATGTCTACCTTCTGATTTCAGCCTCATGGTTACCTCAGGAAAATTACATAGACTCCTACTTCTAGCTAGAAAGAGAATGATCGAACAGGAGAATGAGTCTACATACCACCTTTCCCTGCCATTGCTGTAGTCTTTGTCTGAGCACTACTCCTGTCTACCACCTTTCTTCGTTCCCTCCTACTTCGTGCTCTGCGGAATGAAAATTCCTAATGCCACCTCAAGCCCTTTTTGGTTTATTCCTATCCTACTGTCCCTTCTGACCTCCACATATCCTGTTTCTTTCCTGGAACTCTTTCCCGAGTCCTTTCCTCGAGATGTGCCTCAACCGTTATGTCTGCCTTTACTCCTCATAACTCCTACGTCCTCCTGGCTGCTCCTGCCGTATACTTTCTATCCTTCTGCTACCACTTGCCATCCCTTCTTTGACCCTTTGCCCAACTCCACAACTTCCCTACACCATCTCATACCTTGATTGAGCCTCTACTAGTTTCTCGGGATACGATCTGTCCCTGCCCTACTCCGTCACCTGCCCTACTCCGTCACCTTCCCTACTCCGTTCCTTTCTCACGTGTGGCCTATCTATCATCACTGGCTGTATCCTTTCCTCGTGTCTACCACTTGCTGCCTTTTCTTGAACATTCCTCTCTGGATCACTATTGCCACCATTATCGATGTCTAAGAGTTTCTGCAACTGCAACTTCTCCTCCGATGAGGGAGCTATGTTCCTCCGATGTCCATCAACCTTAACCTGTTTCGGCTTCCCCAATTTGCTAACCAGTCTGTCGGTCTGTTGCCTATTCGCCTTACGTGTATGGGAATCAGATAGTCTATTCCATTGATCAATTTCCCTATTTCACTGGTTCACCATGCTGTTCTCCAGCTCCTGCTAATCTTTTCCACCGGTATCTTATTTTGCAGTTGTTTTACCATGTCAATTACCAGTTTTGAATCACCTTCATTTTGAAGGTTCTGGTGCTTTTCCCGAATGGAAATTTCAAATCCTCGTTTTAGCGCGTGTAACTTCGCTTCATTGTTCATTGCATCTCCTCAATCCATCATGAAAATTATCAGAGTTTTCCCTCTATCGTTCATGAATAGCCCCCCTATTCCTGCTTCTCCTGGGTTTCCTTTTGCTGCCCTGTCAAAGTTTAGCTTGACAAATCCTTGTGGTGGATGCCTGTAAGTGTTTATCTCTTCAACCTCTCTCTTTTGGTTTTTACTTTGGGTTCTGTCTATCATGCTTTGTTTTAATTGTAACCTCTGCAAGATTCTCTCCTCTGTTTAGTTAATCATCCAGTCTTCATCATTCCACCTTTCTATTAAAATTGTTTCTCTGATATTTTGGATTGTTTGTTTCCATATTTTGACTGGGGTTCTCTTTTTTTCTTTAAAGATCACGCTATTTCTTTCTTTCTGGATGTTCCATAGCAGGAACCCTACTGACATCATCCATGTGCGGTTTAAGACCTGCTTCTGGTAAGGTTTTCTTGGCCAATTTTCCAAAGTATTTTTTATATTATGCTAGTTTCTGTGACAATTTTCAAACAGTTGCTGGTGACTACTCCATAGGTTGCTACTGATAGTGCAGCTGTTGGTCAGGTGCTCCATCGTCTCCTCCTATTCATGGCAGAGTGCACATTGTGAGGGTTGCTGCATGCCTTTTTTCCAGATTTGATCCTAGGTTAATGCCCGTCCATGGTGTAAAATCCATAGAAAGAAGGTAACTTTAGGCAAAGTCTTGATTTTCCAAACGTTTTTCCATTTTTTTGATTTTGTCTGTCGATTATGCCCTGCCTTTAAGTAATACCCTTCTACTATAGAGAACCTACCTTTTATTCAGGTTCCCCATCTGAGTATATCCTGCCCTATTTTAACCGCAACTTTCCTGGATGCCATTTCTTTGTTATAATCTCCCCAACTTGCCATCTCTGGGGCTACTACCCAGTCATCCTTTTGCTTCCAATTTCGCCAGTATTCCCTTATGCTTGGTCTCCAAAAGTTTCCGACCAATTCCCCCTTTGTTCAGGAGGTAAATTCTTGGATTTCTTGGAGGGCTTCTTTATGGAGAAGCTTTTCTCGCTATTGCCAGGATTCCTCCCAGAATTTGGCTGTATCCCCCTCTCTTACCTCCCAAAAGCTGTAGTCTCTTATCAGATCTTTGTTGTTCTTGGCCAAGTTCCATATTGCTGATCCTTTTTCCTCTGTTTGTCTTCTCATCTTGTCTTCTGGTTTCTCTGCTGCCTCGTATTTCTTCTCCCAAATTTTCTTCCATAGGTCATGTCTACCATATGTCCACCTCCACCACAGTTTCGCACCCATCACTTGGTTGAGTATATAAGGGTCCCGCAAACCTAAGCCTCCATCTTTGGTAGGCTTGTTGAGCCATTCTCAGGAGAGTAATGCCCATTTTCATGTTTTACTTGTTCCTTTCCATAAAAATTTCTTAAACATATCTACTAATTTTTGACAAATAGATTTAGGAACAGCTTGACTAGACATCTGGTATATTAGGATGGATTGCAATACTGCTCTTAGTAGGATTATTTGGCTATGGGTATTCAGGTACCAAAATGTCCAATTGTCTATCTTTTTCCTTATCTTGCCTATGAGAGGTCCCCAGTATGCAACTCTGTACTAATACTCATTGAGCATTATGCCCAGATACTTTGCTGGGAAGCTTCCTACTTTGAATCCCATTGTTCTAGCCAAGAATCTTTGGGATGCTACTTGAGTGTTAAAGAAGAATATTTCTGATTTCTCATTGTTAATCTCTGTCCCTGAGGCTTTTGTGAACTCGGATAGAATTTTCAGGATCTATTGGGCTTCATTAAGAGTGGCTTGTCCATAGATCATTACATCATCTACGAATTGCTGGTGTGTTATAGGGATTTCATTACCCCAAATTCGCAGTCCCTTTAACTGTTCATTGGCCAGACACACTTTCACCGGCTTGCCCAGACCTTCTACTGCTAGAATGAATAAAAACGGGGAAAGGGGATCACCTTGTCTAAGCCCTCTCATGGGATTAAAGGCTTCCGAAGGGGTTCGATTTAGCATAACTGACATCACCGGGGTGCTCACCATTGACATTATCCATTTCACCCATCTCTCGTCAAAGCCATGAGCCTGTAGGATGCCCCCCAGATACTCCCATCTAAGACGATCATAAGCCTTTGCCAGATCCAGTTTTATTAGCATGCCTTTGTTTTTGGAGTTTTCCAATGAGTGTATTATCTCTTGAGCGAGTACTATACCATCCATTATCTGTCTTCCCTTAACAAAACCAGTATGCTCTTGAGCGATGAGGTCAGGCAAGATTGGTTTAAGTCTGTTTACCATTATTGTAGCCAGTATTTTATATACTACGTTACATAGGGATATTGGTCTGAATCCCTGGGGTTCTTCTGAATTCTCCATTTTTAGAATTAGAGCACGGAAGGTGGCATTTAGGGTCGGATGCATGCGCTTTGTGCATCTTGATTCTTCCACAATTCCACAAGGTCCTGGCTCATGAAACTCCATGAGGCTTGGTAAAATTCGATAGTAAATCCATCAGGCCCCAGGGCCTTGTTCTTCGCCATTTTTTTTACAACTTCCTCCACTTATTCTTTTGTGATCACTCTGAGTAGAGCCAGATTTTGTTGTCTGGTCACTTTTTTAAGAATATATTGGCACACATTAGTAATTTCCTCCTCCCTGCATGTATTAGGTTCTGTTAAGATCCCTTTGAAGTAATCTACTAGTAACTTCTCCATTTCTTCTTGTTGAAGTACCCTGTTCCTTTGACTCTCCTTGAGTGAAAATATTCTATTACGCTGTCTATGATTCAACATTGCTTTGTGGAAGAAATTTGAATTTTTCTCCCCTTCTTTCAACCATTGGACTCTTGATTTTTGTTTCCACATAATTTCTTCCTGCTTTCTTCTTTCCTCTATTTGGTTAATCACCCTCCCTTCCTCCTCTGCCAGCTCCTCACTTCTTCCTCCCTCTATGATTTGTTGTTGGATTCCCTCCATTCTTATCTGTAGTTTTTCTTTCTCTTTTTGGATGTTACCAAATTCCTCTCTGTTCCTTTTTTTTTTTTTTTCCTTTTAGGTCTTTTAGTCTTATTTGGAACGTATGCATTTTGTTTCAACCTTCCATGCCAGTTTTACTCTCCTGCCACCAAGTTTTCATCTTGTCTATGAATTCTGGATCTCTTAGCCAAAAGGCCTCAAACCGAAAAGGCCTTATTTTGTTCTAAGGGGTAATAACAATCTCCAATTTAATAGGTCAGTGGTCTGACCCTATAGATGGGAGAATGGAAGCTTCATAGCAGATGTCCTTTCCTATTAAATTTTTTAGATGTTAGGAATCTATCTAGTCTTGACGCTATTTGTTTGTTCTTGCCTCTTCTATTATTCCAGGTAAATTTTCCATTGATATTTGGAATGTCCACCAACCTTAATTCCATTTGAAAATCTCGGAATCTCTCCATCTCTGGGTCTTCCTTCTGTACTCCTCCTTTCTTCTCTTCTTTGGATGTTGTCATATTGAAGTCTCCTGCCATAATCCACATCTGTTCCTGATGCATATTCCCAAGCTTTTGCATATGAGTGAGAAATAAGCCACGATCTACTGGGGTGTGGGGCTCGTAGACTGCTAAAACTAAAAACCATTCACTTTGCCCTATGAGTCTAAATTTTCTTGTAAGGATTCTGGGCATTCCTATCTACTAGTCTGTTATGACTTCTATTGGATTCCAGATGATTGTTATCCCTCCCGCACTTCCTTTAACATATATGGTTACTTGCTCATATCTAAGTTTAATTTTATTTAAAATTTCCTCCATCTTTTGTCCTGAGATTTTAGTTTCCTGAAGCAGCATAATCTGTGGTTTGTCTTTTCTCAACCATTCTGCTAGATGTCTTTGCTTCTCTTTACTATTTAGACCTCTTATATTTCAGGATGTCAATATCATTAAGGGGTTTGGTTGAAGTTTTGGAACATCGCCGAAAGTGGAACTACTCTCCCTATGTTCACTAACATTTCCCCCATTAATTGTATGGAATCTTTAATATTTCTCCGTCCTCGTTTTTTTTCCCTCCTTTTACTTGTCCTTGCTGGTCTGGTTGACTGTCCTTCTAATTCTCTTGATGTTCTTTAGTCGCTATTTTGCCTTTTTCCTGTTTAACTTGATATTGCTGGAATGTTTCCGCATAGAGTCTTTTTCGGGTCCTCGGGGATAAATCGCTCGTCCAAGTTTCTCCATTCATTTAATAGCTTTCTCAGGACTTCTTCTTCTATACTTAAGTCTTCCCCCCTGTTTATCTCCATTTCTGTCTCCATGTTTTCTGTCTGTTCTTCCTGTTCTTTGCCTTTTTCTGGAATATCACTTGGTGCTTCCCTCATGGTATGGGTCCTTTCGCTACTGGCACTGGTGTCTTTCCCTTTGTCTTCTTTGTATTCCATGGTTTGATCCTCATCTTTCCCTTCGTCTTGGAGGATTTCGAAGCTATTTGATTTTCTTGGGTTTGTTTGTTGTACCTTCTTTCCTTCATTTGAGCTTTCTTTGGTAGGTCTCTTTCTACTCTTTACCTCCTAGAATCCTTCCTGATCTGTTTGTTTTTTCTGCTGCTGCTTACCTTTCCTCTCATCTTCTTCCTTTGTAGTGGGGCACTCTTTGACCAAATGTCTTTATTCATGACATCTGCGGCATCTAAAAGGTATATGTTCATAGTCCAGGGTTTGCTGCCAAACTTCGTCCTGATACTCTAACTCCACTGTATCTGGGATCGGGTTAGCAATGTTCATGTATACACATATCCTAACATACGAAGTATACCTTCCTTTTTTTGTAGTTTCCATTATTTTCACAAAAACACATATTTCATTAAAATTGGAAATTTTGTATTACAAGGACATCACTAAAATTATTATTTTTAGTTACTTTGAAATTATAGATCCACTATTTAATTCCAAATTTAGTGAAATATGTGTTCAAAACTCCCTATCGTGTTTCCTATCCCTTGCAAAATTTCTGGGTCCCAGAAGTCCGTTGGTAAACCAAATAATCTAACCCATACTGGTGCTGCTAAAATTTTTCCCTTATCATGGTTATAGCATTCTTCTCAATATCTCATGAATAGACCAGCATTATAGTAAAAATAAGGGCCATTCTCAAACACTCTTTCTTTGTCTTGCAAGTTAGAGACGATTACAGTAAAGAAGCCTTTTGCTCCCAGCTGAAGCTCGATGTGTCCTAGGGGCTACCATTTTTGCTGAATCCATCTAGTGAGGTCTTTTTCGGACGACCAGACTCCAACAAACTTGCAGATCATGGCGTGATCCTTCATGTAGCTTATGTACCTTTCCAGCTTATTTGGCGGGATTACGAATCGTGGTTTCTCCTCCGCACATGGCAGACATTTTCCCCTTCTGCTCACCTGCCAGGTCGCACATAGGACAGGGCCTTCATTCTGCTTCTCTATTGCTGGCTGACTATTTTGTCATTCTCCTACCGCAGCATCTCGGTAGGAGGGGATCTCTCCCCTCCTGACCTCTTCCGTCATGACCGTTGCTCTCGGTTTCCACGCTTGTCTTTTGTTGTTACTCTCTGGTTTCTGCACTGTTAACTATCTTGGTTTCTCCCTGTCGTTTTACCTCCTGGTCGCCATTAGGTTTTAGTTGCAAAGCTCCTCCCGTTGATGTGATTTTTGAATTTTATATTTAAAAGATATTTCATTTATGATATATAATAACATTTTTTTAAATATATTTTAAAATGTAACATGTTAATTAATGGATATACATGTTAAGCTCCACTGGATGTAAATAATACTTTCAATATAATAATTAAATTAAGATCTAATTTAATAAATACTACAATCATTTAATTTATAACAATAATAAAAATACATTTTGCAATTATAGTGTCATTTATTTTATTAAGAGATTTCATTTATATTTATATTTATTTTATTAGACTTAGTTGAATGGTTTGAGATAATTTAATTAATTTTTAAATATAAAATAATTTATTCATTAGTAAAAATAAGATTGAAATAGTTGATTTATTAAATAAATGAATAAACCTTAAAATTACAAGTTGGTTTTGGTGATTTTTTATGTTTTTTTAAAAAGATATTTTGGTTAATTTAATTATAATTTATTTAAAAATTAAAAAAAAATATAATAATTTTAAATTATTAAATTTAAATAATTTTTATTTGTATTTGTATTTATTTTTTTATTTTTTTTATATAATAGATTTTTTTTTTAAATATTTTCCGTAACACCTAATTTATTTTTATATTATTAAACAATATAATAACCCGTTGACTAAAGAAAGCTATCACTTTTTTAGAGTAAAAAGATTTTATTTTGCTTAACAATTTCTTTGCCCAATTACATAATTATATAGATTCAAATTTTTAAAAACATATTACAACTATTTTTTGAGAAAAATTTTCGGCTTAAATCACATTTATTTTTATATTATTAAACAATATAATGACCCCTTTCACTAAGGAAAACTATCACTTTTTTAGAGTAAAAAGATTTTATTTTGGTTAGACCCGGACAAACTGACTTAATCGAAAGACCAACTTATCGTATGATCTTCACTAAAATTCATCAAGGATAGCTTGCAGAATAGACAAAGTCGTCCTACACCAACGTTTGACTCGCCTGCGTTGAATGGGAAAAGCATTCAGAATTTATCACATGCGTATGGGAAAAGCTTTCTGAACCAACGAACGAATTTTGAGGAAGAGGAACGCTCTGGGTCCCTGACCACCTTCCCAACACATTCCTTTTCGGGCGTCGATTGCAATTACAATTCATGGTCTCCCCAGAGGAAGAGGAACGCTCTGATGCATGCAAGATGACGGAAGTATACAATTCATGGTCTCGGGCTCGGCAGAAGAGGAACGCTTTCACGCGACAGATGGAGGGAGGCAGGCGTGAGAGAGTATGGTCAAGAATGCCTGGTTTCTTGATGGCAGATGTGCAAGTGACGGTGAGATGTACCCAAGTCTTTCCTTCGCCACCTCCTCCTTCAGCCGAGCAAATTCGATATTTTCTTTTGTTTCTTCCTCAGACTCCTTATCGCATTCACTTCCCCTACCTTTCTTCGAGCCAGCTTAACGCCACGGTTGTTTTTATTTCTTTAAATAATCTTTGATTTCGATATTTTCTTTTGTTTCTTCCTCATTCGCTTCCCCTTATCTTTCTTCGAGCCGGTTTAATAATCTGTTGACCATTGAAATTTTAAGCAGAATTCTAAACGGGAGAAGGAAGGGTGAAAGGAATAACTATGCAGTCAAAATCCATTAAATTATAAGAATTTGTTCAAATGTTTTTTTAATCGATTTAGGTGAATGAAAGAAAGAGCAATAAGTGCAGTCAATTGGTTGAGGGATTGAAAGTTTTCTGGACGCCTTTGGTGTTAGACTCTGATTAATTTGGTTGGAGAGTGTAGAAGTTTCGGTGCAGTCAATTGGTCGAGGGATGGGAAGTTTTCTGGATGCCTTTGGTGTTAGATTCCGATTAGTTTGGTGGGAGAGTGTGGAAGTTTCTGTGCAGTGAATTGGTCGAGGGATTGGAAGTTTCTGTGCAGTGAATTGGTCGAGGGATTGGAAGTTTCCTAGATGTCTTTGGTGTTAGACTCTGATTAATTTGCAGTTGTCTATAATGCGACTTTTTGGAAGCTTTTCGGGTGGGTTTTGTCAAAATCCGGCAGCAATTTATTGGAATCGCAAGTTTGATAGCTAGTTTCTGCACAATCAAAGCGTCCCGGGGTTTTTCAGGGTGCTGAAGCCAAATATGCAGTTAAAAAACCATTTTAAATAATACAAATCAAGATTTAACTTCAATTTTTTCTGCCGAAATCTCCAAAAAGTCGCATTATAGACAACTCCGATTAATTTGGTTGGAGAGTGTGGAAGTTTCCATACAGTCAATTGGTCGAGGGATTGGAAGTTTACTGGATGCCTTTGGTGTTAGACTCTCATTAATTTGGTTGGAGAGTGTGACTCTGTGAAAATTTAGAATGATTTTTAAATTTAATTTTATTATAATAAAAATTTTATAATTTGTATGTGATTTTTTCCAAAAATATTTCATATAGTATCAAAAATAATTATTCAAATTTATTTTATTTTTTTAAATATTTTTTATTTGATATTATATTTATATATATGTAAAATTTGCAACTTATCAAGTTTGATGATGGATTCACATGACCATACACATCGAACATGGCCTAATTTATATCGAACATGGCCTAATTTTAATTAATAAATGTTTAATACTCATTAAAAGCAATATTTAAACAATTAAATAATTTTTATTAAAATTAAATTTTTATCAATTATTTCATTAATTACTAAAATAATATTCTTTCTAAATTACTAAAATAATCTCTGTATTACCTTAATTATACTTTATTAAATTAGTTAAATATATGAGAAAAGAATTAAAAAACTATTAACATTAATCAAACACAAATTATTATAAAATATAAGAAAGGTAGTGTTAGAGTATTTTTATAAATTATCTAGTTTCTCTAAAAAGCTGTTTTTTTATGAAATAGGTTAATTAGTTAATATGAACCTATTATTTAATGGAGTTGTCTATAATGCTATTTTTTTAGAGTTTTCTGTGCCGGAATCTAGTGGAAAAATTGAGGTGAAATCTTGATTTGTATTAGTTAAAATAATTTTTTGACTGTATATATGGATTAGCAACATTAAAAACCCTATGGCACTTCTATTGTACAGGATGTACCCATCAATCTTGTGATTTCAATGAATTCTGACGGGATTTTAGAGAAATTAAACCAGAAAAACGTACAGAAAATCCACCCAAAAAACTTCTAAAAAATCACACTAAAGACAATTCCTTACTTAATATATCTAAATTTGATGAAGTGTGAAAGCTTTCCCTTTAATATCATTTGCAAAGAGTGTAGTTTTCAACTCAAAAAGAGTGTAGTTTTCCTTCTATAATATAATAATGATGAGTCATATAAAAACAAAAATAAATCAAATACAATATATTAAAATACAATACCACCGACCAATGAAGTCCCTATAAGACTGCAGAGTCACTGAACTCTCGCAGATACATCTCCGAACTTTGCTATACTATGTTGTTCAAATTAAGGAATCTCTCCATGTATTACAAGAAGAAGAGGACGAGAATGTAAAAGAGTTTTGCGTCTTGGTGTTTAATGTACCGAAAGAGTTGTAGGCAGAGAAGCCGGAAGCCTACATTCCTCAAATGCTTTCCATCGGCCCCTTTCACCACCAGAACTCTAAGCTCCACTATATGGACCGCTACAAATTGGTAGCTGCTTACAGATTTGAGAAAAAAATGAAGGGACCAGCAAAGTTTCAGTCTGTCATTGTGGAAGAATTTAAAAAATACGACTAGCAAATCCAGAGTTGCTATCACATGGTCGTGGACTATAAGGAAGAGACCTTGGCATGGATCATGGCTCTGGACGTCGTCTTCCTTCTTGAATGTTTGCAGTTTTATGTGAGACACGCTGACCAAAGCTCTCACTGGGAAGTCAAGCCCCTGGGACACGAGACTGGCACCAGTGCCCTCTACAATTCCATTTTCAAATATTTGATGAAGCTCGAAAACCAATTACCGCTTTTTCTACTGAGAAAGCTTCTGGACTTGAAGTTGGGTTGTAAAGTTAAGGCAGAGGAGAGGTTATCCAGCCTGCTATGTCTGGTTTTCGAAGAAATATCGCCTTTCAGTTTCAAGTTGCCTGATAGTTCAAATCTCCGTATAAAGGAAAGACGGCACATGCTGGAGGCGATGTACTACTGTATTGTCCCTCTTTCCAACATTGAAATTCCAATTCGATTTGAGGAAGAAAACGATGCTCCTTATCCAGCAGACATGTCAACCGTTACTCCAATTGTAATTGAGGAGGAAATTGATTCAGCGGATAATCCAACTGTTGCAGATGATTCGACTGATTCAGAGGATAATTCAACCATTACAGAAGCCTTCAGCTCACTCTGGGACATTCTCTCCTCTATTAAAGTTGGCCCCTTTCGATTGCTCACCCAATTGCTTCGTCAATTTCTTAACTGGGGGCCTGTGCAAGTTGCGATGAAGTTGCCGTTGCAAGTTTTTCTGAGTTCGTTTAAGAGACTCAATAAAGATGCAATGGGAAGTGGGGAAGAATCCTCTATTAAGATCATACCGCCCTCTCGATGCAAACTGAATATTCCTTTTGCGGCCGATTTATATTTTGCAGGAGTGAAATTCTCTCCTACTGATGGTGACCTCACCACAATCAAATTTGACAAGAAAACTACAACACTTTACCTCCCCAAAGTAAAGTTGGATACCAACATAGAGGTAATCCTCAGAAATCTGGGGGCATTCGAAGCTTATGCTGCGTCTGGTGCACTTGTTTTCAAGCGATATATCGATTTCATGAACGGTATGATCGACAAAGTAAAAGATGTGAAATTGCTGAGAGAGAGCGGAATTATTCGTAACTACCTCCACAGTGATGCAGAGGTTGCCTGCCTGTGGAATAGCATGGGTAAGTGTGTTCATGTGACAAAAGCTGGATATTTAGACAAAGTTATAAAAGATCTAAATCAATATTATAGTAGAAAATGGAAAGTTCGGATGGCAGAGTTTGTGAATAATTATACATTCAGTTCGTGGAAATTCATCTCTCTTGTAGCTGTTGCGATACTTATGATCATCACTTGTTTGCAAGCGTACTGCTCTGTCTATGATTGCAAAAGCTGGATGACGCAGTATAGGTGCGCAACACTGAAATGCAGGAGTGTCGTTTACAATATTTATGTTTGTCTTTCTGTGGGGTTGTGGAATGATTTGGGCATTGCTAGAATCCTGTTGTTGTTATATTGGGATGGATTGCAATACTGCTCTTAGTAGGATTATCCGGCTAGGGGTATTCAGGGACTGAAATGTCCAATTATCTATCTTTTTCCTTATCTTGCCTATGAGAGGTCCCCAGTTCGCTACTCTGTACTAATACTAATTGAGCATTATGCCTAGATACTTTGCTGGGAAGCTTCCTACTCTGAATCCCATTGTTATAGCCAAGATTCTTTGGGATGCTACTTGAGTGTTAAAGAAGAATATTTTTGATTTCTCATTGTTAATCTCTGTCCCTGAGGCTTTTGTGAACTCAAATAGAATTTTTAGGATCTGTTGGGCTTCCTTAAGAGTGGCTTTCCCATAGATCATTACATCATCTACGAATTGCTGGTGCGTTATAGGGATTTCATTACCCCAAATTCGCAAGCCCTTTAACTGTTCATTGGCTAGGCACACTTTCACTAGCCTGCCCAGACCTTCTACTGCTAGAATGAATAAAAACGGGGAAAGGGGATCACCTTGTCTAAGCCCTCTCATGGGATTAAAGGCTTCCGAAGGGGTTCCATTTAGCATAACTGACATCATCGGGTTGCTCACCATTGACATTATCCATTTCACCCATCTCTCGTTATCCATTTCACCCATCTCTCGTCAAAGCCATGAGCCTGTAGGATGCCCCCCAAATACTACCAACCAAGACGATCATAAGCCTTTGCCAGATCCAGTTTTATTACCATGCCTTTGCTTTTGGAGTTTTTCAGTGAGTCTATTACCTCTGGAGCAACTAATATACCATCCGTTATCTGTCTTCCCTTAACAAAACCAGTATGCTCCTGAGCGATGAGGTCAGGCAAGATTGGTTTAAGTTTGTTTACCATTATTGTAGCTAGTATTTTATATACTATGTTACATAGGGATATTGGTCTGAATCCCTGGGGTTCTTCCGAATTCTCCATTTTCAGAATCAGAGCAAGGAAGGTGGCGTTTAGGGCCAGATGCATGCACTTTGTGCATCTTGATTCTTCCACAAGTTCCACAAGGTCCTGGCTCATGAAACTCCACGAGGCTTGGTAAAATTCGATAGTAAATCCATCAGGCCCCAGGGTCTTATTCTTCGACATTTTTTTTACCACTTCCTCCACTTCTTCTTTTGTGATCACCCTGAGTAAAGCCAAATTCTGTTCTCTGGTCACTTTTTTAGGAATATATTGGCACACATTAGTAATTTCCTCCTCCCTGCGTGCATTAGGTTTTGTCAAGATCCCTTTGAAGTAATCTACCAGTAACTTCTCCATTTCTTCTTGTTGAAGTACCATGTTCCCTTGACTTTCCTTGAGTGAAAAGATTCTATTACACTGTCTATGATTCAACATTGCTTTGTGGAAGAATTTTGAATTTTTCTCCCCTTCTTTCAACCATTGAACTCGTGATTTTTGTTTCCACATAATTTCTTCCTACTCTCTTCTTTCCTCTATTTGGTTAATCACCCTCCCTTCCAACTCTGCCAGCTCCTCACTTCTTCCTCCCTCTATGATTTGTTGTTGGATTCCCTCCATTCTTATCTGTAGTTTTTCTCTCTTTTTGGACGTTACCAAATTCCTTTATGTTCCATTTCTTTTTTTTCCTTTTAGGTCTTTTAGTCTTATTTGGAACATGTGCATTTTGTTTCTACCTTGAATGCCAGTTTTACTCTCTTGCCACCAAGTTTTCATCTTGTCTATGAATTCTGGATCTCTTAGCCAAAAGGCCTCAAACCGAAAAGGCCTTATTTTGTTCTGAGGGGTCATAGCAATCTCCAATTTAATAGGCCAATGGTCTGACCCTATAGATGGGAGAATGGAAGCTTCATAGCAGATGTCCTTTCCTATTAATTGTTCAGATGCTAGGAATCTATCTAGTCTTGACGCTATTTGTTTGTTCCTGCCTCTTCTGTTATTCCAGGTAAATTTTTCATTAATAGTTGGAATGTCCACCAACCTTAATTCCATTTGAAAATCTCAGAATCTCTCCATCTTCAGGTCTTCCCTCTGTACTCCTCCTTTCTTCTCTTCTTTGGATGTTGTCATATTGAAGTCTCCTGCCATAATCCACATCTGTTCCTAATGCATATTCCCAAGCTTTTGCATATGAGTGAGAAATGAGCCACGATCTGCTAGCGTGTGGGGCCCATAGACTGCTGAAACTAAAAACCATTCACTTTGCCCTATGAGTCTAAACTTTCCTGTAAAGATTCTGGGCATTCCTATCCATTAGTTTGTTATGACTTCTGCTGGATTCCAGATGATTACTATCCCTCCCACACTTCTTTCAGCATATGTGGTTACTTGCTCATATCTAGGTTTAATTTTATTTAAAATTTCCTCCATATTTTGTCTTGAGATTTTAGTTTTCTGAAGCAGCATAATTTATGGCTTGTCTTTTCTCAACCATTCTGCTAGATGTCTTTGCTCCCCTTCACTGTTTAGACCTCTTATATTCCAGGATGTCAATATCACTGAGGGGTTTGGTTGAGGTTTTGGAACACCGCCAAAAGCGGAACTACTCTCCCTCTGTTCACTAAAATTTCCCCCATTAATTGTATGTAATCTTTAATATTTTTCCGTCCTCACTTTTTTTCCCTCCTTTCACTTGTCCTTGCTGGTCTAGTCGACTGTCCTTCTGATTCTCTTGATGTTCTTTAGTCGTTGTTTTGCCTTTTTCCTGTTTAGCTTGATATTGCTGGAATGTTTCCACATAGAGTCTTTTCGGGTCCTCGGGGATAAATCACTTATCCAAGTTTCTCCATTCATTTAATAGCTTTCTCAGGACTTCTTCTTCTATACTTAAGTCTTCCCCCCTGTTTATCTCCATTTCTGTCTCCATGTTTTCTGTCTGTTCTTCCTGTTCTTTGCCTTTTTCTGGAATATCACTCGGTGCTTTGCTCTTAGTATGGGTCCTTTCACTACTGGAGCTGGTGTCTTTCCCTTTGTCTTCCTAGAAGGAAGCTTGACTGCAAGACCCCCCCGTTGAGCAAGGACGAAAGTCGGCCTTAGTGATCAGACGGTGCTGAGTGGAAGGGCCATCGCTCAACAAATAAAAGTTACTCTAGGGATAACAGACTGATCTTCCCCAAGAGTTCACATCGAGGGGAAGGTTTGACACCTCGATGTCGGCTCTTCGCCACCTGGGGCGGTAGTACGTTCCAAGGGTTGGGTTGTTCGCCCGTTAAAGCAGTACGTGAGCTGGGTTCAGAACGTTGTGAGACAGTTCAGTGCATATCCAGTGTGGGCGTTAGAGCATTGAGAGGACCTTTCCCTAGTACGAGAGGACTGGGAAGGACGCACCTCTGGTGTGGTTTGAACCTCATCTTTCCCTTCTTCTTGGAGGATTTCAAAGTTATTTGATTTTCCTGGGTTTGTTTGTTGTACCTTCTTTCCCTCATTTGAGCTTTCTTTGGTAGATCTCTTTCTACTCTTTACCTCGTGGAATCCTCCCTGATCTATATGTTTTTTCTACTGTTGCTTACCTTTCCTCTCGTCTTCTTCCTTTTTTATGGGGCACTCTTTGACCAAGTGTCCATATTCATGACATCTGCGGCATCTGAAAGGTATATGTTCATAGTCCAAGGTTTACTGCCAAACTTCGTCCCGGTACTCTAACTCCATTGTATCTGGGATCGGGTTAGCAATGTTCATGTATACACATATCCTAGCATATGAAGTATAGCTTCCATTTTTTGTAGTTTCCACTATTTTCACAAAACTCCCTATCGTGTTTCCTATCCCTTGCAAAATTTCTGGGTCCCAGAAGTCCATTGGTAAACCAAATAATCTAACCCATACCGGTGCTGCTAAATTTTTTTCCTTATCAGGGTTATAGCATTCTTCCCAATATCTCATGAATAGACCAGCATTATAGTAAAAATAAGGGCCATTCTCAAACACTCTTTCTTTGTCTTGCAGGTTAGAGAAGATTACCGTAAAGAAGCCTTTTGCTCCCAGCTTTAGCTCGATGTGTCCTAGGGGCTGCCATTTTTGCTAAATCCATCTGGTGAGGTCTTTTTCAGACGACCAGACTCCAACAAACTTGCAGATCATGGCATGATCCTTCATGTAGCTTTTGTACTTTTCCAACTTATTTGGCAGGATTACGAATCGTGGTTTCTCCTCCACACATGGCAAACATTTTCCCCTTCTGCTCACCTGCCAGGTCGCACCTAGGACAGGGCCTTCATTCTACTTCTCTGCTGCTGGCTGACTATTTTGTCCTTCTCCTACTGTGGCATCTCAGTAGGAGGGGATCTCTCCCCTCCTGACCGCTTCCGTCATGACCGTTGCTCTCGGTTTCCCCGCTTGTCTTTTGCTGTTACTCTCTGGTTTCTACACTGTTTACTATTTTGGTTTCTCCCCACCGCTTTACCTCTTGGTCGCCATTAGGTTTTAGTTGCAGAGCTCCTCCTTTTGATGTGATTTTTGAATTTTATATTTAAAAGATATTTCATTTATGATATATAATAACATTTTTTTAAATATATTTTAAAATGTAACATGTTAATTAATGGATATACATGTTAAGCTCGACTGGATGTAAATAATACTTTCAATATAATAATTAAATTGAGATCTAATTTAATAAATACTACAATCATTTAATTTAAAATAATAATAATAAAACACTTTGCAATTACAGTGTCATTTATTTTATTAAGAGATTTCATTTTTATTTATATTTATTTTATTAGACTTAGTTGAATGGTTTGAGATAATTTAATTAATTTTTAAATATATAAGAATTAATTAATTAGTAAAAATAAGATTGAAATAGTTGATTTATTAAATAAATGAATAAACCTTAAAATTATAAGTTGGTTTTGGTGACATTTTATGTTTTTTTAGAAAGATATTTTGGTTAATTTAATTATAATTTATTTAAAAACTAAAAAATATAATAATTTGACACCTAATTTATTTTTATATTATTAAACAATATAATGACCCGTTGACTAAAAAAAGCTATCACTCTTTTAGAGTAAAAAGATTTTATTTTGCTTAACAATTTCTTTGCCCAATTACATAATTATATAGATTCAAATTTTTAAAAACATATTACAACTAGTTTTTTGAGAAGATTTTTTTGACTTAAATCACATTTATTTTTATATTATTAAACAATATAATGACCTGTTTGACTAAAGAAGCTATCACTTTTTTTTTAAGAGTAAAAAGATTTTATTTTGCTTAGACCGAGACAAACTGCCTTAATCGAAAGACCAACTTATCATATGATCTTCACTAAAATTCATCGAGGATAGCTCGCAGAATAGACAAAGTCGTCCTAAACCAACGTTTGACTCGCCTGCGTTGAATGGGAAAAGAATTCAGAATTTATCACGTGCGTATTAGAAAATGAGATAAGTAATCTGAACGAACGAACGAATTTTGAGGAAAAGAAGTGAAGGAATCCTGAGGTCCCTGACCACCTTTCCAACACATTCCCTTTCGGGCGTCGATTGCAATTACAATTCATGGTCTCCGCAGAGGAACAGGAACGCTCTGATGCATGCAAGATGACGGAAGTATACAATTCATGGTCTCGGGCTCGGTAGAAGAGGAACGCTTTCACGCCGCAGATGGAGGGAGGCAGGCGTGAGAGAGTCTGGTCAAGAATGAGCCGGTTTAACGCCGAGGTTGTTTTTATTTGTTTAAATAATCTGTTGACCAGTGAAATTTTAAGCAGAATTCTAAAGGGGAGAAGGAAGGGTGAAAAGAATAACTATGCAGTCAAAATCCATTAAATTATAAGAATTTGTTCAACTGTTTTCTTAATCGACTTAGTTGAATGAAAGAAAGAGCAGTAAGTGCAGTCAATTGGTCGAGGGATTGGAAGTTTCCTGGATGCCTTTGGTGTTAGACTATGATTAATTTGGTTGGAGAGTGTGGAAGTTTCGGTGCAGTCAATTGGTCGAGGGATGGGAAGTTTCCTGAATGCTTTTGGTGTTAAACTCTGATTAGTTTGGTGGGAGAGTGTGGAAGTTTCTGTGTAGTCAATTGGTCGAGGGATTGGAAGTTTCCTGGATGCCTTTGGTGTTAGACTCTGATTAATTTGGTTGGAAAGTGTGGAAGTTTCCGTGCAGTCAATTGGTCGAGGGATTGGAAGCTTCCTGGATGCCTTTGGTGTTAGACTCTGATTAATTTGGTTGGAGAGTGCGACTCTGTGAAAATTTAGAATGATTTTTAAATTTAATTTTATTATAATAAAAATTTTATAATTTGTATGTGATTTTTTCCAAAAATATTTCATATAGTATCAAAAATAATTATTCAAATTAATATTTTATTTTTTTAAATATTTTTTATTTAATATTATATTTATATATATGTAAAATTTGCAACTTATCAAGTCTGATGGATTCACATGACCATACACATGGAACATGGCCTAATTTTAATTAATAATTTTGTAATACTAATTAAAATCAATATTTAAACAATTAAATAATTTTTATTAAAATTAAAATTTTATCAATTATTTCATAAATTACTAAAATAATATTCTTTTTAAATTACAAAAATAATATGCTAAAATAATCTCTGTATTACCTTAATTATACTTTATTAAAATAGTTAAATATATGAGAAAAAAAATTAAAAAATTATTAACATTAATCAAACACAAATTATTATAAAATAAGAAAAGTAGTGTTAGAGTATTTTTTTAAATTATTTAGTTTTTCTAAAAGTTAATTTTTTATGAAATAGGTTAATTAGTTAATATGAACCCATTACTTAATGGAGTTGTTTATAATGCTATTTTTTTAGAGTTTTTTGTGCCGGAATCTGGTGGAAAAGTTGAGGTGAAATCTTGATTTGTATTATTTAAAATAATTTTTTCACTGTATATATGGATTCAACAACATTAAAAACCCTATGGCACTTTTATTGTACAGGATGTACCCATCAATCTTGTGATTTCAATGAATTCCTATGGAATTTTTGATAAATTAAACCAGAAAAAGTACAAAAAATCCACCCAAAATACTTTCAAAAAGTCACACTAAAAACAATTCCTTAATATATCTAAATTTGATGAAGTGTGAAAGCTTTCCCTTTAATATCATTTGCAAAGAGTATAGTTTTCAACTCATAAAGCGTGTAGTTTTCCTTCTCTAATATAAAAATGACGAGTCATATAAAAACAAAAATAAATCAAATACAATATATTAAAATACAGTACCACCGACCACTGAAGTCCCCATAAGACTGCAAAGTCACTCAACTCTCGCAGATACATCTCCGAACTTTGCTATACTATTTTGTTTGCAACTCTCTTTCTCCTGTCCGAATAACCATGGAATCAAACACTGATGCAGCTCAAATGAAGATCTATGAGGATAGTTGGGTTGTTCAAATTAAGGAATCTCTCCATGTATTACAAGAAGAAGAGGACGAGAATGTAAAAGAGTTTTGCGTCTCGGTGTTTAATGTGCCCAAAGAGTTGTTGGCAGAGAAGCCGAAAGCCTACATTCCTCAAATGCTTTCCATCGGCCCCTTTCACCACCGGAACGCTGAGCTCCACTATATGGACCGCTACAAATTGGCAGCTGCTTATAGATTTGAGAAAAAAATGAAGGGACCAGCAAAGTTTCGGTCTGTCATTGTGGAACAATTCAAAAAATAAGACTGGCAAATCCGGAGCTGCTATCACATGGTCGTGGACCATAAGGAAGAGACCTTTGTTGAAGTCATAATTTCAACGCAGCCGTACGTTCTCACCCAAAACCGCCAGAAATCGTTCACCAAACCCGCCGGAGAGTTTTCGGGCCACTTTCCGGTAAAGGGACTTTCCGTATATTTGAGTCCGAGAAAATTTGGAGTTGACGCGTGGCTGTCCCCTTACGTCACCATGTCTGACATTCTCAGGACATAAAGCTCTGCAGAAAATGATCTTCCGATATTCTCCTCCACCGTCAGATCTGCTCCCGCGCTCTCCACCGTTGATCGTTTGAAGCTGCATACAAACCAACATCGAATTAAAACATTGCGTGGAGTAAAAGTTTTTGGGTTGACCGCTGTTAAAATAATTTAACGAATTTAATATGCCCGTAGAAAGTAGATGGAAGTTTTAAATTTTAATGTTTTTTTTGTATTGAAGGTATGGGCGCATATGAATGTTAAGTATGGCATACGAAATACTTTGTAATGTTTTTTATATATTTTTTTTGCGTTGACCATTTTTGTAATGGCATGTAAAAAGAACACAGAGACGAGTTAAAAAAATTAGAATGAGCCAAAAGAAATATGCTCGTTGACCATTTTTGTAATGGCATGTAAAAAGAACACAGAGACGAGTTAAAAAAATTAGAATGAGCCAAAAGAAATATGCTCGTGGGTTGTAATGGTGGTGTTGGCCATCGTAAAACTGAGGAGTAGCGAAAAACCATGTGTGGTTTTGCACAGCAGTGCATAAAGAAAATGGTGGAGCGCATTTGTATGTATATGTAAATTTTTATTACAGCAGTAAAGTGTCTTTCACAGCAGTGAATGTAAAAGGGGATTTACAGCAGTAAACCCAGCTCAGTGAATTCTGAGGTGAAAACAGAGTAAATGTTTTTTGTTGAATGTATTTTTTTTTTGTGTGGTGAATCCCTCTCAGCAAAGAGGATGAATATGTATCAGGCATATATTTTAATGAATGGAAATGTTTTTATGGTGGTGAAATACTCTGTTCCTCAGTAAATTTTTTTAAAGCTTCCCTGTGCATAAAAGATCCTGGAAAGGTGAAACAGAGCATTGCCTCTGTGTGTTTGAATCTTTGTTTTTGGGATTTTCCCATTAAAAATCCCCAACAGTGGTATCAGAGCAGGGCCAGGCTCTTTAAAGAAGTTAAAGAAGCTGAAGGGAGAAGGTTTGTAGCTGCAGCAAAACCTCTCAGGCAGACAGAAGACTCAGACAACGAAGGATTCAGGTATTCTTCAAAGATTTCTTGTTTGTTACTGTTGAAGCAGTCAGTTGTTTTAAATACACAGTCAAGGAATGGCTAGCACAAGCACTGGTATGGGTATGTTTAACACCCAGCTCCCACAATTTAATGGGAAGAACTATGACTACTGGTCAATAACTATGAAAGCCCTGTTTGCCTCTCAAGATTTATGGGAAATAGTTGAAGATGGTTTTGAAGAACCAGCAGATGAAACTGAGTTTAATAGATTAACTCCAGGAGAGAAGGATCTGCTGAAGAGCAATAGGAAGAAGGATTCAAAAGCCCGTGTGTTGTTGTATCTAGCAGTAGACCAGAGTGTGTTTCCAAGGTTAGCAGCAGCTAAGACATCCAATGAAGCATGGGAAACCCTTAAGACAGCCTATCAAGGCATGGAGAGAGTGAAGACAGCAAAACTACAGTTGCTGAGGAAAGATTTTGAGAACTTGAACATGAAGGAGTCAGATAACATTGACTCATTCTTCACTCATGTGATTGGTGTAATCACACAAATGAGAACTCATGGAGAAACCATTGAAGATAGAAGGATTGTGGAGAAAATATTGAGGGTCTTACCCTCAAGGTTTGATGCCATAGTCACCACCATTGAAGAGACAAAGGATCTCTCAAACTATTCAGTTGATGAGCTACATGCATCACTGGTAACACATGAGCAGAGGTTGAGTAGGAATGAAAACTCATCTCTTGAGCAAGCCTTCAAGACCCAGATGTCCTTTGGAAGAGGAAGAGGTCAAGAAAGAGGAAACCGAAGAGGAAGAGGCAGAAGCCAGAACAGAGGTGGAAGGGACAGCCCATCAAATGCACAAGGAAGAGGCAGCAATAAAAATCAGAACCAAGGCTAAGGCAGCAGCCAACAAAGAGAACAGTATCATGCTCAAGGACAAAGGTATGATAAATCTAATGTTCAATGCTATTATTGCAAAAAGTATGGACATTATGCAAGTGATTGTAGAAAGAAACAGCATGATATGAACAGTAGACAAAATGCAAATGTTACAAGAGAAAACAGCAGTCAAGAAAATGTCCTGTTAGCTTGTAACATGGCTGAAACACATAGTGAAGACATATGGTTTTTAGACTCAGGTTGCAGCAACCATATGACAGGGAACATAGTTTTCTTTTCTGCCCTAGATAAAAAAGTGAAATCAGAAGTCACACTAGGAACTGATAGCAAAGTCTCTGTTATGGGAAAAGGGGAGGTAAAAATATTTACAAAACAAGGAGAAAGGAAAACCATAGCAGATGTCTACTATGTCCCCGGAATGAGATGTAACCTCTTGAGTATTGGACAGCTTGTCCATAAGGGGTACAATGTTTTATTTAAAAATGATGTGTGCACCATCATGGATATACCACCCAGCAAAAGATGCATTGCTGAAGTGAAGATGACAAGGAACAGGATGTTCCCTCTCAGGATCAGGGCAGATTTGAAAAACAAAGGAGAAATTGCAGCAGTCACCCAAGAGGCTTTCCAAAGCGTGCCAAAGGATGAAAATTGGTTGTGGCACTTGAGATTTGGTCATCTCAATTTTGGAGGTCTAAATTTGTTGAGTAGGAAAGGAATGGTAAGAGGATTACCATTGATAGAGAAACTGGACAGCCTTTGTGAAGGCTGCATTTTGGGAAAACAACACAGACAAAGTTTTCCATCAGGGAAGAGCATAAGGGCAAAGGCACCCTTAGAGATCATCCACTCAGATTTATGTGGACCAATGCAAGCTCCATCATTAGCAGGCAGCCAATATTTTCTAACATTCATTGATGATTTTACAAGAAAGACTTGGATATATTTCCTTAAAAACAAAAGTGAAGTGTTTGAGAAATTCCAAAACTTCAAGGCATTTGTGGAAAACCAAAGCGGGCTGCATATAAAAGTTTTGAGAACTGATAGAGGAGGTGAGTATATCTCCAAGGAATTCCTAAGATTTTGTAGAGAAAATGGAATTCACAAACAGTTTACAGCAAGGTACACCCCACAGCAAAATGGAGTTGCTGAAAGGAAGAACAGGACCATCATGGATATGGCGAGGAGCATGTTGAAGGCAAAGCATTTGCTAAATGATTATTGGGCTGAAGCTGTAAATTGTGCAGTGTATATTTTGAACAGGTGTCCTACAAAAGCAGTGATGAACAAGGTGCCAGAAGAGGCATGGAGTGGGAGAAAGCAAGGAGTCACCCACATGAGAGTTTTTGGATGTGTGGCCTATGCACACATTCCAGATCAGCTAAGGAGGAAGTTGGACAGCAAAGGGGAGAAATGTCTCTTCATTGGATACAGTGAGGAATCCAAAGCCTACAGGTTGTATATCCCATCTACCAAGAAGTTTTTTGTCAGCAGAGATGTTCAATTCATTGAAGAGGAAGCTTGGGATGGAAGCATAGAGAAAACAGTGAATGTTAAAAACTGTTTGTCTCATGATGAAGATGATGAGGAGGTGGCTGAAATGCATCCCCAAACAGCAGCACCAACATAAGAACAGCAAGGTACACCATTGAGGATCAATGAGAGTGCTTCTCCAAGCACACCACAAGGAGGAAATTCAAGTGCATCTTCAAGCACTTGCACACCAAGTGAAAGAGGTAAGAAATTTAGAAATCTAAGTGATATTTATGATGAAGGAATGAATTCCTTATTTGCCTTGTATTGTCATGTTGATGATCCTATTCATTTCGAGGATGCAATTAAAGATAGGAAATGGATAGAAGCTATGGATGAGGAAATCAATGCCATAGAGAGAAACAAAACATGGGATTTGGTTGAGTTACCAAAAGGCAAAGAAGTCATTGGTGTGAAATGGATCTACAAGACCAAGAGCAATGCTGAAGGCAAGATTGAAAGGCATAAAGCAATGCTGGTTGTCAAAGGCTACAAGCAGCAGTATGGGAGAGATTATGAAGAGACTTTCGCACCGGTTGCAAGAATGGAAACCGTGAGAGCAGTGCTGTCCATAGCAGCTCAAAACAAATGGAAAGTCTACCAAATGGACGTGAAGTCAACATTCCTAAATGGAGTGTTAAAGGAAGAGGTTTATGTAGAACAGCCTCTAGGCTATGAGAAGAAAGGTGAAGAGCAGAAAGTGTGCAAATTGAAGAAGGCTCTTTATGGGCTGAAGCAAGCGCCAAGAGCATGGTACATCAGGATAGATTCATATCTATTGGATAATGAATTCGACAAGTGTGAAGGAGAACCCACTGTCTACATCAAAGAAAAAGATGGTAAAATATTGATTGTTGTCTTGTATGTTGATGATGTGATTTTCACAGGTAATGAAATGAGGAATTTGAAATGACTGACATGGGTTTCTTGAGATACTTCTTAGACATAGAAGTAGATCAAAATGAAAAAGGAATTTTTATCTCACAAGCTAGATATGTAAATCAAGTATTGAGCAGATTTAACATGCAAGAGTGCAAGGCAGCGATCACTCCCACAGTGATGGGATTAAAACTCAGCAGAGAGGACAACAGCAAGGATTTTGATCCTAGTTTGTACAAAAGTATTGTAGGCAGCGTTATGTATTTAACAGCAACTAGGCCTGATATTATGTATGCTGTTAGTTTGATTTCCAGATTTATGGAGAGGCCAAAGGAGGCACATTGGCAGGCAGCAAAAAGAATTTTGAGGTATGTCAAAGGTACCAAAATGTTTGGAATTTTATATAATGTCTCAGAACATTCAGATTTGGTTGGATACACTGATAGTGATTGGGCTGGAAGTGTAGATGATCGGAAAAGCACTTCCGGTTATGTTTTTCATATGGGTTCAGGAGCCATTTCATGGGCTTCTAAGAAGCAGTCCATTGTAGCGTTGTCTACAGCAGAGGCTGAATATGTGGCAGCTACAGCAGCAGCATATCAAGCAGTGTGGATGAGAAGAATGTTGAGAAGCTTAGGCCAAGAGCAGGCAAAGGCGACAGTGATTTTTTGTGACAATAGCTCAGCTATTGCATTGTCAAAGAATTCAGTGTTTCATAAGAGAACGAAACACATTGATACAAGGTTTCACTACATCAGAGAATTGGTGAACAATGAAGAAATTGTCCTAGAACATTGCAGGACTCAAGAACAGGTTGCAGACATCTTGACAAAGCCTTTGGATCAGAAAAGCTTTGAATTTTTGAGGAAGTGTCTGGGTATGACCGAATGCCTAGCAGTTGAAATTAAAGGGGAGTGTTGAAGTCATAATTTCAATGCAGCCATACGTTCTCACCCAAAACCGCCAGAAACCATTCACCAAACCCGCCAGAGAGTTCTCGGGCCACTTTCCGGTAAAGGGACTTTCCGTATATTTGAGCCCGAGAAAATTTGGAGTTGACGCGTGGCTGTCCCCTTACGTCACCATGTCTGACATTCTCGGGACATAAAGCTCTGCAGAAAATGATCTTCCGATATTCTCCTCCACCGTCAGATCTGCTCCCGCGCTCTCCACCGTTGATCGTTTGAAGCTGCATACAAACCAAGATTGAATTAAAACATTGCGTGGAGTAAAAGTTTTTGGGTTGACCGCTGTTAAAATAATTTGACGAATTTAATATGCCCGTAGAAAGTAGATGGAAGTTTTAAATTTTAATGTTTTTTTTGTATTGAAGGTATGGGCGCATATGAATGTTAAGTATGGCATACGAAGTACTTCGTAATGTTTTTTTATATATTTTTTTTTTGCGTTGACCATTTTTGTAATGGCATGTAAAAAGAACACAGACACAAGTTAAAAAAATTAGAATGAGCCAAAAGAAATATGCTCGTGGGTTGTAATGGTGGTGTTGGCCATCGTAAAACTGAGGAGTAGCGAAAAACCATGTGTGGTTTTGCACAGCAGTGCATAAAGAAAATGGTGGAGCGCATTTGTATGTATATGTAAATTTTTATTACAGCAGTAAAGTGTCTTTCACAGCAGTGAATGTAAAAGGGGATTTACAGCAGTAAACCCAACTCAGTGAATTCTCAGGTGAAAACAGAGTAAATGTTTTTTGTTGAATGTATTTTTTTTTGTGTGTGGTGAATCCCTCTCAGCAAAGAGGATGAATATGTATCAGGCATATATTTTAATGAATGGAAATGTTTTTATGGTGGTGAAATACTCTGTTCCTCAGTAAAAAAATTTTAAAGCTTCCCTGTGCATAAAAGATCCTGGAAAGGTGAAACAGAGCATTGCCTCTGTGTGTTTGAATCTTTGTTTTTGGGATTTTCCCATTAAAAATCCCCAACAACCTTGGTGTGGATCATGGCTCTGGACGCCATATTCCTTCTTCAATGTTTGCAGTTTTATGTGAGACACACTGACCAAAGCTTTCACTGGGAAGTCGAGCCCCTGGGACGTGAGACTGGCACCAGTGCCCTCCACAATTCCATTTTCAAAGATTTGATGAAGCTCGAAAATCAATTGCCGCTTTTTCTACTGAGAAAGCTTTTGGACTTGAAGTTGGGTTGTAAAGTTGAGGCAGAGGAGAGGTTATCCAGCCTGCTACGTCTGGTTTTTGAAGAAATATTGCCTGATAGTTCAAATCTCCGTATAAAGGAAAGGCGGCACATGCTGGAGGAAGAAAACGATGCTCCTTATCCAGCGAACATGTCAACCGTTACTCCAATTCTAATTGAGGAAGAAATTGATTCGCCTGATTCAGTGGATAATCCAATCGTTACAACATTCTCTCCTCTATTAAAGTTGGCCCCTTTCGATTTCTCACTCGTCAATTTCTTAACTGGGGGCCTGCATAAGTTGCGATGAAGTTGTCGTTGCAAGTTCTTCTGAGTTCGTTTAAGAGACTCAATAAAGATGCAATGGGAAGTGGCGAAGAATCCTCTATTAAGATCATACCGCCCTCTCGATACGAACTAAATATTCCTTCTGTGGCCGATTTATATTTTGCAGGAGTGAAATTCTCTCCTACTGATGGTGACCTCACCACAATCAAATTTGACGAGAAAACTGCAACGCTTTACCTCCCCAAAGTAAAGTTGGATACCAACACAGAGGTAATCCTCAGAAATCTAGTGGCATTCAAAGCTTCTATTGCGTTTGGTGCACTTGTTTTCAAGCGATATATCGATTTCATGAACGGTATGATCGACAAGAGTAAAAGATGTGAAATTGCTGAGAGAGAGAGGAATTATTCGTAACTACCTCCACAGTGACGCGGAGGTTGCCTGCCTGTGGAACAGCATGGGTAAGTGCGTTCGTGTGACAGAAGCTGGATATTTAGACAAAGTTATAAAGGATTTAAATCGATATTGTAGTAGAAAATGGAATGTTCGGATGGCAGAGTTTGTGAATAATTATATATTTAGTTCGTGGAAATTCATCTCTCTTGTAGCTGCTGCGATACTTCTGATCATCACTTGTTTGCAAGCGTATTGCTCTGTCTATGATTGCAAAAGCTGGATGACGCAGTATAGGTGCGCAGCAGTTGCTAGAATATTAATCACGCCTGACCGTCTAACCGCGATAGTCGGCGAGTCATCAATGTTAGTGGCGGTGGTAGTCGGCCATTGTTGTTGAACCATTAATGTCAGTCAGAAAATTGTTGTACCATCTACAGCCATCTCTATGTATAAATTTCAAAGTTTGTTAATGCAATGATCAAGCTCATTCTATGAGTCTTCAAGTTTCTGATATGGTATCAGAGCCGAGGGTTTCAACTTACTGTTTTTGATTTGGTTTCGGCTCGCTGTGTAGAGAGTGTGAGCTCTTGCTGCCGTGGGAAAGCAACATAGTGAATGTTCTTTTCGTTTGCCACTGTGTTGGAAAGTCCACAGTCGACAGAGAGAGTGATGTTGTGTTGTGAGAGAGTGAGCACAATGTTGTGTGGAGCTCTAAGCGATGTTTGAAGTGTGATAATGATAGAGTGTGAAGGACCCTAGAGGGCTGAGCAAAGGCTTTGAGCCTTGTCTTTGTTTTGAGTTGAAACAGCTATGTTTGAGAGCCCATCTATCATCGTGCCCCCTGAGGCATCAGGCATATGTGTGTTGAGCTCAGTTGAGGCTGTAGACACCATTTGAGCAGTGCTGCTATTATCGACACAGAGTCAAAGATTGGTTTGTGTGGGAATACCAGATCCAGCGTAATTATTGGGCGCTGTTGGAGAGAGCCTATTGTTAGCTGTTCAGGGCTTGCCACATTGTTTGTGTTGGCTGTAAAAGCACTGAGAGATGTAGATGCCAAGAGTGGTGGAGTTGCTAGCCTGCTGAGCTGTGCCTTCAGTGCCATCAGCTGCGTTGAATTGATTGTCATGTTGCTGTGAAGAACTGGAGACTGCTCCCAAGTATTTTGTTTGTGTGCAGCAGTGTGTGATGTTTGTATCACTGCAGCTCCAAAGGGGGTCGGGAATATGAAGATTCCCTCTCTAGAATGTGAAGATTAGTGAACTTGTTTGTGCTTGTTATGGACCACATCATCTGTGGTTGTGTTAAAAGAAGAGTGTTGTGTTAAGAAAATGAGAGCTCGTTGATCAAGAGGAGTGGGGTAGCGAAAGTGTGGTGTGCATCCGAGGAAGTGAGATGCAGATCCGACAGGTGCTATTCCAAGAGTGGTGCTATTCTGAAGTCAAAGCTCACCAGAGTTCAAGGACAAACAGTGTCATGTTGTTGAAGATCATGTTGTTGAAGAAATCACTCAAAGTAAAACTTGCTTCTCTCATAACCCAATTGTTAGAAGTTTTATTGGATCTGCTTTCAAGATGAATGCAATTGTGGAGGATACTACCATGGATGTTGTTCCGAGGCCACTCATGTTCGAGGATGAGTGCATCTTGGTGGCTCCTCATGGAAAGTGGGAAGAACATGAATTAGATTACCTTGTTCGGGATCTTGCATTGCATCCCAATCTAGAAGAGGTTGTTGACTATAAGTACGTAAGCAAGGAGCAAAGGAATTTCATAAGGAAACCGATAAAGGTGAAGATGAAACTGCACCAGCAAAAGAAAAGGAACAAGCATGGACCCTTTAGCAAAAAGACAAAAATGAAATGTTTTGTTGTAAGCCTAGCTGAAACTTAGACCAGCAGGGAAGTTAAAGTTTAGGTCATCGTGATTAAGGGGAGGTGTTAGAACATTAATCACGCCTGACCATATGACAACAATAGTCGGCGAGTCATCAATGTTAGTTGGCAGCAAGTGGCAGTAGTCGACCATTGTTGTTGAACCATAAATGTCAGTCAGCAGATTGCTGTAGCATCTACGACTGTCTCTGTGTATAAATTTCTATGTTTGTTAATGCAATGATCAAGCTCATTCTATGAGTCTTCAAGTTTCTAATAGCAGTATCTTGAAAGTGTGCAGCACTGAAATGCAGGAGTGCCGTTTACAATATTTATGTTTGTTTTTCTGTGGGGTTGTGGAATGATTTGGGCTTTGCCAGAATCCTGTTGTTGTTAGAGGTGAACACGTTACATCAAATCCGTTATAATTGTGTTTAGTGTTTGTAGTTTATCCTCTTAACTGGTGGATCAAAATGATAATAAATAGGGCTAAAATAATGGATTCCAACCGAGAAGTATGAAGTGGTAAAAATCAATTTGAAAGAGGAAGATAATTTTTGTGTTTGTTTTCCATATGGTCTTTCAGGTGGTATTTTACGCACATCCCTAACAGGGTGCGGTTAAAAACAGTGACTCTTCACGGCACATTTGGTTATGTGAACAACAATGCCAAATTGTACGAATGGAATATTTGTGTAAGTAGTAGGTTTTGGTATGGAATATTTCCATTTAGACCGTATGAATCATATATTATATATGTATATATATATGAATGATTTATTATATATAGTTATATGTGATTGATTTATATATATTATTATAATTATATAAATTAAATGGTTATTAAATTTATATAGCAATTTAAAAATTAAAGTATTTATTATAAAGATTTATTTTATTTTATTATGGAAATTTTTTGTTTGTCTATTTCCAACAAGAGTTTTTAAAAATTATACTATAGAAATTCATTTTATTATGAAAATGTTTTTGCTTGTGCATTTGCAAAAGAGTTCTTAAGACAATTTCATCCACTAATATAATGGCTTATCAAGACTACATGCTCAATATGACATGTTCTGATACTACATTTTCCTTGCTTAATTAATTTAAGATAAATTAATTTAAAAGGCACTAATATAAATATTACAATTACTATGAATATTTAAACATATTTCATTAAGTTTAAATTTCTGTCATTCTCTTAACAATTACAAATAATTAAATAAAAATTATTAAAAACCTATTATAAAATAAATTACCTTGTAAAAATAATAAAAAACCTATTATAAAATAAAAACCCCTATTAAAAATAAATAAATAAATCTCTCTCATTATGTCATTGCCAAGAGTAATCTAGTATTGAGGTTTTGTATTAATTTGGCTGCCTTGCAAAATATTTTTGACTATCTCTAATCTTTACATTAAAATTTGGGCTTCCCAAAGTAGTGACTTAGTCCGGCCAAACACCAGGAATTTGAATCCCAAGGCAATACATGCTTCGTCCTTTATGAAATTGAGTTCGCAAGAGACATAAACTAGCAATTGCACCAAATGTTGTAAAGGAAATGCCGCAAGGGATAAATTGAAGAAGAATCCTACCATATAAAACATCATTGAAAATAAAAATTCTGGAGGATTATAGATTCTAGAGAGTACTCCCTAAATTTTGATCCTTTCTAAAGCAGATTATTGAGAGATATCACTATATATTTCTACAGGGCTCTCGCCAGATATCATATACATTTGTTACACAATGCATGGAAACAAGTTGTATCCACATTTCATAAAAAGATATATTAGGGTTTTGCAAATTATCAAGGTGGAGTTTTCCATATTTTTTCTCACTACACTAACCCTAGTTTGTTTGGAATGGCCATGGTTGTTTGAGTATGCAGGTAAGAAATTGCACAAAATTCCTGAACTAATTTGCTACCAATTCCTTTGACAGGCTTGCCAATGGTTGAACTAAAATAAAAGGAGATATAATTGCACTGAAATAGGCAACCAAATGCAATTTACTTTTTCGGATTAAAAATGCAAATGAGGTTATTACATCATTTCATCATCATTACTAATACAATGGTATAAGTGAAGAAATCCTCAAAGAAATGTACATAATTCATTTAATTAAAGCAACTTAATGGGAAAATGCCTGCGAGGCCATTAGACCTACAACTCTCACATGAAAGGAGTTGTTGTCCCCAACCGACCATCGTCCCATGAAAATTTTGGGTATGCTCTAGCCTTCCTAGGGATGAGTCCTATGTCCCCACCCTTCACTCATCCTGAAAATCTCTACAACATAGATGTAAACGTTACACAACGTAGCAAGATTATACCTGAGACAAGTCTCAGTGACATAAATAAGAATTACTAGGGATCTTGCACAGTAGTAAAACTCTTTGACATGTGATCCAGATTTTCGTGCATTAGCCAAAGCTTGGTAATCAAGTTTTCAAAATAGATGCAGAAATTCATTTAGCATCTATTATTTAAAGAATGAAAGTGCAAAGTGAACCTCTGGAAGAAAATTGAGAAAATCGTTTGTAAAGTTTAAACTATAGAAAGTAGAGTGGCAACTAACAATGTGTTCATTGACATGATTGGGAAAATTACTTGAATTGAAGTTAATGATCAAGATTCAAAACCCACTTCATCCATCCAAGGAAAACAATAATGTATGTGGTACCAGACAAAGTCATCAAAACCAGAACCAAAAAATCCAAACTATCACACTAGACTGGAACCAAGAATAAAACTGGTTTGAAAAACTGCTTGACTTCAAATACTGGAAAAAGGAGAAAAATTTCATAAAGTAACATATATATTCCTATATGTCACATAAATTCAAAACATTCAATGCCAAATATGCGAATCTTTCTCAAGTATTTAGCATTTAAGGGTAAAAATAATCTTACTCGAATTAGAAGTTATCACATCACAGAGAAAGGTGTTGTAATGATCCAGGTGGATATTGGTGGCCACCTGCCAAGTCCACCTGGACCCCCACCATTGTCTTTCTCAGCATTTTCAGTTTCCTTAATTGTAGCACAGTTTACTATTTTTAGCAGTTTTCGGGTCCTGAACTTCCGGAGCCGTTTTGAGGCCCTAAACGACGTTTTTTTGGGAATCTGGGGCAACATGGGTCCATGGACCCACGTTGCCTCCCAAAGTGGTAGTACTCGGATAGATCTTTCTAACGAGCTATTGTACGCGTCAAACGGAGATCATATGCCAAAGTTACGACCCCGGGAAGTTGATGTACCAATTTACCCCCAAACGGGGCCCACAGTTTGGCGTTTCATCTCCTAGGGTTAGGTTTTGGAATGTTAAGGGTTTTCCATTGTTTCTCAACAATAAATAGGCCTTCGAGCCTCATTGTAACACAGTTCAGAGGCATGTAGCCATCACATCTCTTCTCAGAGATAAGCTACCATCGCCCTAGCTGGTTTATTTCCATTTCTGGTTGTAAGCATATTTCAGTATTTTCCATTAATGAAATGAAGTATTATTTCCGCTGCATCTTTGTGTATATGGTTATCTCTGTAATTTGTTGCGTTCCTGTTTAAATCCGGATCAGTGGTATCAGAGCGGTCTGCTTTTTCTCTGTTTTTCTTTGCATGTCCCCAACAAGGTCGGGATATAAGGAGTTAGGGCTTGAACTGGTTGAACCTTTGCAAGACCAGCCTCGCAAATCCCGACGGCCTCCCATGGCGGACGAGAAGAAAGACGAGGGGGCAGGAGATCCCATCAAAATCTTGCTCGAAGAAGCCCTCGAGCGACAACGGAACGCGATGATGGACAGCTTTGCCCAGATCCTTCAGCGGCTACCCAGAAGCAACGCATCGGCTTCCAGCAGCTACTCTGGAAACACCACACCCTTTAAGGTACAAGTTAATTTTGAAATCCCCATATTCGAGGGTCAGATAGACGCAGATGCCGTAGATAAATGGTTAAATCTGCTAGAGGGTTATTTTTCTGTTCATGAATTTTCGAGTCGGGAAAAGATTGTTTTTGCTCTTCTCAAAGCAGCCCCCCACGTCAAGGACTGGTGGGAAACCTACTGCGAGCAGAAGGATGAAAGTACTGGCTCACTATTTTCAGCCGCACCCACCTGGGATTCGTTCCGGGATGCCATCAAGGAGCAGTACTACCCTGTCGGAAGCTATGAGGATGAATACATAAAGTGGACCACGCTGCGGCAGGGAAGGGACCAAGACGTGCCGGAGTTCACCAATCTTTTCCATACCCTTCGCACCAAGTTGGGTATCAAGGACTCGGAGCAACATTTGATACTCAAATACCGTGGCTGCCTGCACAAGTACATCCAGGAAGAAATACAATTCCTAAACATCCCCTCGCTCGGCGCAGCATACCGATATGCCGTCAAGGTCGAGCAGAAGTTTAAACAAAAGAAGCGGGACTTTGGATCTGCGAATCCGAAGCAGGGGAAAGGTGCCCCTAAACCACAAAGCAAAGGACAAAGCCAAGGCGGGACAGCCCAAGACAACCAGCCGAAGCCGCAAGCAAAGAACAGCGCCGCGAAGCCGAAAAAGGACACTGGAAAATGGTGCGAGTTCCATAAGAGCTCCACTCACAACACAAGTGAGTGTCGGGCCAAGCAGTCACTGGTGGCTGAGCTAAAGGTTTCAGAATCAGATGCATGTTCTGACTCTGAGTCAGAACCCGATAAGGGGTATGAAAAAGGGAAGCAGATCATTGATGCGGATCCCAGCGCCACTGTTGCTACCGCAAAGATCCAGAAAAATGAACCCGAAGATCCAGAGGAGGAGGAGCGTCTCTTCCACTCCCAGATGTGGGTAAAGGGCTCCCCGATACAGTTCATTGTTGATAGCGGGAGTCAAAAGAACCTCATTTCGGCAGAGGTCGTGAAGCGGTTGGGCTTACCGACCACAGCACATCCACAACCATACACCATTGGGTGGCTTCACCAAGGACGAGATCTTCGCGTGAGCCAGCAGTGTCGCCTTCCATACAACATCAAGCCCTTCACGGATGAGGTATTGTGTGACATTGCTCCCCTTGAAGTTTGTGATGTATTACTAGGACAACCATACTTGTGGAAGCGACATGCTGTGTATGAATCAAGGCCCCGTGCTGTTATTATTACATTGGGAAATAAGTTGTTCAGGATACCAGAGGTAGCACCACCTGCCGCCCTCTCTTTGATTACTGCAAAACAATGCAGTAAGATCATTTCCAAAACCAGGAAATTTGTTTTCCTGATGATACGCCCTCAAGGAAAGAAGAAGACAGTGGCCGCGGCCTCCAAACGGGGCCCCTCTGCACGACAACTACAGATGGACAAGGTTGTGGAGGAGTACGAGGACATCTTCACCTCCCCGGCAGGGGTTCCTCTGCACTGTCAAGTCAAGCACTCCATCGATCTGACCCCAGGTGCGCCGCTACCCAATGGACCAATTTATCGGCGCTCCGTTCTGGAGAACGATGAAATCAAGAGGCAGATTCAGGAGCTCCTGCAGAAAGGTCACATCCGTCCGAGTTCATCGCCCTGTGGGAGCCCGATCGTGTTGGTACAGAAGAAGGATGGGACGTGGAGACTCTGTATTGACTATCGGGTGCTGAACAAGATCACTGTCCGTAATAGGTACCCGATCCCGCGGATTGATGACCTCCTAGACCAACTAAAGGGGGCGAAATATTTCAGCAAGATCGATCTGAAGTCAGGATATCACCAGGTACCAATCGAACCCTCCGATGTGTGGAAGACTGCCTTCAAATCCAAGGAGGGCCTCTTCGAATGGTTGGTCATGCCTTTCGGATTGACGAATGCTCCTGCAACCTTTATGAGGCTAATGGATGACATCTTGCGGCCATTCACCAACTCCTTTGTAGTAGTATACTTGGATGACATTCTGATCTTCAGCCAGAGTTGGGAAGAGCACCTCCACCACATCCGACAGGTTCTCCAAACACTGCGGCAACACAAGCTATGTGCCAATTTGGAGAAATGCACTTTTGGCATGACCCAGGTTCAGTATCTGGGATACATCATTGATGAACAGGGGGTGCATGTCGATCCAGCCAAGATCCAAGTCATTCGGGATTGGCCCTCTCCAACCACTCTAACAGAGCTCCGCAGCTTTCTAGGTCTTGCCAACTTCTACCGCAGGTTTGTGTTGGGGTTTTCTCATATTTCTTGGCCCTTGAGTCAAGTCACCAAGGGCGGGGCGAAAGCAAAATTCTTTTGGTCTGAATCTCAACAGAAGGCATTCAGGGAATTGAAGGATCGCCTCTGCACAGCACCAGTGCTCGCGTTACCAGATTTACAACAACCATTTGAGGTCGAGACAGATGCCTCTGACTATGCTATTGGGGCAGTCCTTACTCAACATGGACATCCAGTGGCATATCACAGTGAAACACTTTCAGACACAGTCCGGAAGTACCCCACTTATGATAAAGAGATGTATTCCATTGTACAGGCCTGCCGACAATGGAAGCATTACATTTTGGGGAAGGAAACGGTCATCCACACAGACCACCGACCTCTGCAGTTCATACAGACCCAAGGGAAATTGCAGAATGATCGCCATCAGAAGTGGTCTACATACCTGCAACAGTTTCACTTGAATATCAAGTATAAAAAGGGCAGCACCAATAATGTTGCAGATTGCCTCAGTCGGCCACCGATCATGGCGCTAACCACCGTGCTCAACTCTTGTGGGCACGAGACTTCTGATTGGCCACTTCTCTACAAAAGCGACCCAGAATTCGGCCACACATACCAGACACTCTTGGAGGGTCGGCATGTTGCAGATTTTCACCTCCAGGATGCCCTATTATGCCACCTCGGTCACCTTTGTGTTCCTTCAAGCGAGCGTGCCAAGATGATTTGGGAAGCACACTACAGTCGGGCTGCTGGGCATTTCGGGGTCGAGAAAACAGTGGCAGTACTGCAAAATTATTTCTATTGGCCGAATCTTCGACAGGATGTTGGGAAGTACATCCGATCATGTACTGCCTGTGCCATTGCCAAACCGACCATTAAGAAGCACGGCCTCTATACCCCGTTGCCTACCCCTAGTCGACCTTGGGAATCCATCTCCATGGATTACATGTCAGGCCTTCCTTCCACTAAGCATGGAAATGACTGTGTTTTTGTGGTCGTCGACAGGTTCTCGAAGATGGCCATTATGATGGCCTGCAAGAAGAATATCACAGCAGAAGCCACTGCTAAACTCTTCTTTGAACGAGTGTGGGTGCACTTTGGGATCCCACAGTCTATCATCTCAGATCGGGACAGTCGGTTTCTCAGCACATTTTGGTCCAGTCTCTGGTCAATGCTGGACACCAAACTCACGAAGTCCACAGCCTTCCATCCTCAAACTGATGGCCAGACAGAGGTTGTCAACAGGATGATTGTGCACATTCTGCGCATGTATAACTCAAAGCATCCACGCACATGGGACGAGAGCCTCCCCTACGTTCAGCACAGCTACAACCGAGCTCTTCACAGCTCCACTGGCCATAGCCCTTTTCAGGTGGGTTTGGGATTCCAGCCACTATGTCCCATTGATGTGGCCATGCCCCTTGCAGCTACTCACATGAATTCAGCTCATGTCCAGTCCGAAACAGATAAGGCCACCAGCTTCATTGAGCGCATCCAACATATTCGCCAGCAGGTCCATGACATTCTTGAGAAATCAAATGCCAAGTACAAGCAGCGACATGATCAACACCGGGTGCCACACAAGTTTCAGGTGGGCGACAAAGTCTGGTTGCATTTGCAAAAGGAACGCCTTACTGGAGCCTATCGGAAATTGAGACCACTCCGATATGGTCCTTACACCATTACTAAGGCTATGGGAGACAATGCATTTGAGCTCAGCATTCCCCCATTCCTTGGCCTGCACCCAGTGTTCAATGTGGACCGCCTTCGGCCATACTTTCCACCATTGCTAGACACATCCGACATTGCAGAACAGCTCAAACCCACAGAATTAAATCCAGATTGCATGGAACAAGCTGCAACTGATCGGATCATGGACACGCAGATCAAGAACACTCGCCAACAGAATATCCAACTGTATCGAGTTGTCAAAGCAGGCCAACTCCTTCAGCAGGGCAAGTGGCTCACCAGGGAACAAGTTCAGCAGAAGTTTCCTCATCTCATGGAGGAGCTCAACGCAATGGGGACCATTGCTTCCTAAGGGGGGAGGAATGATCCAGGTGGATATTGGTGGCCACCTGCCAAGTCCACCTGGACCCCCACCATTGTCTTTCTCAGCATTTTCAGTTTCCTTAATTGTAGCACAGTTTACTATTTTTAGCAGTTTTCAGGTCCTGAACTTCCGGAGCCGTTTTGAGGCCCTAAACGACGTTTTTTGGGAATCTGCATGGACCCATGTTGCCTCCCAAAGTGGTAGTATTCGGATAGATCTTTCTAACGAGCTATTGTACGCGTCAAACGGAGATCATATGCCAAAGTTACGACCCCGGGAAGTTGATGTACCAATTTACCCCCAAACGGGGCCCACAGTTTGGCGTTTCATCTCCTAGGGTTAGGTTTTGGAATGTTAAGGGTTTTCCATTGTTTCTCAACAATAAATAGGCCTTCGAGCCTCATTGTAACACAGTTCAGAGGCATGTAGCCATCACATCTCTTCTCAGAGATAAGCTACCATCGCCCTAGCTGGTTTATTTCCATTTCTGGTTGTAAGCATATTTCAGTATTTTCCATTAATGAAATGAAGTATTATTTCCGCTGCATCTTTGTGTATATGGTTATCTCTGTAATTTGTTGCGTTCCTGTTTAAATCCGGATCATGTAACTTGTTATTCTATAGAAAATTATACTCTTAATCTTGTAAAAAATGTTTTAAAGGTGTTAGCTTATTTAATTACTTATGTTAGAAGACTCATGTAAAATATTTCAAATGCATTAAAGCATATTTAATTCTGACATCAAATATTATTTCTACAAATTACATATTGCATTCCAGTGAATTCTTCAGGATTATTTCTACCAATTACATAGTAACATACTGCATTCGAGTGGATTCTCTAGGCTATAGTGTTCTAGAGAATTGTAAAGAGATTCACTATAGATTCTAGAGAGTACTCCGTAAATTTCGATCCTTTCTGGAGGATTATATATTCTAGAGAGTACTCCCTAAATTTTGATCCTTTTTGAAGGATTATTGAGAGAAAACACTATATATTTCTAGAGGGCTCTCCCCAGATATCATATACATTTGTTACACAATCCGTGGAAACAAGTTCTATCGAGATTTCATAAAAGGATATATCAGCGTTTTACTAATTATCAAGGTGGGGTTTTCCAAATTTTATCTCACTACACTAACCCTAGTCTATTTGGAATGGCCATGAGAAGTTTAAGTATGCAGCTAAGAAATTGCACAAAATTCATGAACTAATTTGCTACCACTTCCTTCGAGAGGTTTGCCAATAGTTGAACTCAAATAAAAGGACATATAATTGCACTGAAACATGCAAAAAAATGCAATTAAGTTTTTTGGATTAAAAATTCAAATGACATTATTGCATCATTTCATAATCGTTCCTAATATAATGATATAAGTGAAGCAATCCTTAGAGAAATGTAGAGAATTCTTTTAATTAAAGCAGATTAATGGGAAAATGTCTGCCAGACCATTAGACCTTCAGTTCTCACATGAGAGGAGCTGTTGTCCCCAACCCACCATCCCCTAAAAAATTTGGGTATGCTCTAGCCATCTTGGGGATGAGTCCCTAGTTCCTTCCCTTTAATCATCTTGAAAATCACTGCAACATAGATGCAAATGTTACACAAAATAGAAAGATTATACCTAATGAGACAAATCTCAGTAACAGAAATAGGATTTAGCTGAGATCCTGCACATCTTATAAGTAAAATTATGTTCACATATACAATCGGCTGACTAAGGATATCTTCCAGGAACTCCTCTCATTAATGAGAACCGAAATGAACCAATTGAGGATGACATGCCTAACGCCCTAACTATCTTCCCATTCAAGATTGACGCACCTCTGTATCTGGATTCAAAGTTCAAGGTTAACAACTGAATCCACCCAAACAACAACTCGGTATCTATATGGATGGATTTGGGAACCAAACCCATTGTACAATTGAATATGTTTTAAATATGGTACAACAATTGACATGTTTTTATTTGATCAAACTATCAATGTCTAGAGGAGCTTATTTATGCATGATGATGTTACTTTCATGAAAGGAAACGCAACATTCAAAGAAATATTCATTGTTGATTTTTCACTGATGAATATAGAGAATTTGCATTAGAGGACATGTGAAATTCACCTTCATGAACAATAGAAATATAATTTTGGGTCCCTAGAAGAGTGTAATATCCCCCATAAAGGTATCCTAAAGTAAACAATGAGAGAGAAAGAATAGGAAAATAATTATTGGACATGCATCGTATAGTTCCTACTAAAATCCCTTTGTCTATCTAGTAGTATGATAGCATAGTTTGTACTCTGGAGAGCGTCAGACTGGAAATCGAAAGGTTGCATGTTCTATTCACAATCACCGCATTGCAGATTTTGTAATTCATTCTTCAAAAAGTTTGTTGAACTGAATAGATAAATGAAGGAAATCCCAAGAATTGATATGACAAAAGAAAAGCTTATTCTACATGCCAAACTGTAACACTCAAACAGGCAATTGTCAAATACTTGTAACAGAAGGTGAAACTCAATGACTTCATTAGTAACTTAAGTTTGTCTACAATTGATTCTTTCAATGTATTTCCATTTATCCCAACATTATTGTGGCAAAGGACACAAGATATTTAGAATCAAATTGTGATCAAGGAGCCTGAACCTTGACTATTTTCTCAATCATCCTTGGCTGGCTTCATTTCACTCCTTATTTCTTGAATTTCACTCTTTATTCCTTGACTAGCCAACTCCCAAGAATGTGACTCAGTTCAGAGAACTTGATAGAATATCCAATTTATATAGGAAGTTTTGTCAAGGGTTTTGGAAGCATCATGACACACCCTCACTGATCCTACCAATAAGGATCGATTTAAATGGACAGAGTGGGTAGAGGGGCTACCTTCTTATCTATGAAAACTTTAACACTCAAGTAGCCATATGTCAAATACTTGTAACAGAAGGTGAAACTACAAGACTTCATTAGTAACTTAAGTTTGTCTATAATTATTTCTCTCAGTATATTCATTTATCCCCACATTATTATGGCAAAAGACACAAGACATTTTGAATGAAAAACTATTACTTTTGCTCCCTATCAAATTGTGATCAAGGAACCTGAAGCCTAACAATTTTCTTAATCATCCAGGGCTGGCTCTGTTTCACTCTTTATTTCTTGAATTTCACTCCTTATTCTTTGACTAACCAACTCCAAAGAATGTGACTGTGAGTCATTTGAGAGAACTTGATAGAATATACATTTTATATAGGAAGTTTTGTCAAGGGTTTTGAGGATTTATTTAAACGGATGGAGGCCACAGAGGGGCTACCTTCTTACAAATGAAAAAGGCCCAGCCCTGTATTTGCACTGCCAGACTTCTCGCAGACTTTTGAAGTGAAATATGACACTTTGAGCATTGACATAAACAATGTGGTCATGGAAAGTCATCATCCCATTGCCTTTCAAAGTAGAAATTGATAGACAAGGAGAAGTTGTTTTGCATCTATGATAAGGAAATGTTGGCCCTTATGCACGTTGTGCAAAAATTCAAGCCACATTTATTGGGACGACACTTCAAAATTAGAACAGATCATGAAACGTTGAAGTGTTTAGTATCTCAGTGGAATTTTAGTGAACCAGTAGGAAAGTAAACTACAAGGTTTTTACTTTGCAATTCAGTACAAAAAAGGCATAAATAATGCCTCAACAGATTTCTTATCTATGCAACCTGAGCCACATGCCATATCTATGGTAGCACTGGGATGGAGAAAAAAATTATTAGCTGAATATGCAAATATTCAAAGGATGAGAGAGTTTCTAATATGCTAAAAAACTCAAAAAGGACCAATGACAAAGGCAATGGGTATACATTTTCAGGCAACCTCATTTTTTTAATATGAATTGCACATATCTAGTATAGAAATCTAGATTTTAAAAACGCAATGATAAAATAATGCTATTCCTCACCTACTGCTGGTCAATTATGGTAAGTTGCAAGACATAGTGAATTGGGTCTATCCTGATTTAATACTAAATAGTGATGTATCAAGGTATTCAAGATCCATCCTATCTTGCTTCATTCAAATGCATCAATTGATGCTTGGGCAAGCCCATATGAAAATAATAGAATATATCTCATAGGTAACAACGAATACCACGACTAGAAGTTATAAAGGGAATAAATTATAATACACTAACCCTCACCAATAACACTCACGATACTAATGGCCCTTGTAACCTGCCTAACGCAACTATAATAAACCACTAGAGTTTGCCTAATTCGAGCAAGAAATTAACAAAGAAATGTACGCATAAAGAATCATGGTAATATGAAAGAAAATACTAGAAGCAAGAAGAACAAGGCCAATACTAGGAATGTGGATTTGGTTTAAGCAAATACAGAAGGATGGTCACCTACCGACCTTAAGTCCTCCATCGCGATGGCCACGCTTCGAGCAGATTGGTGATCGGACCAGTGGGCTACATACCTTGAAATGGTTGGATGGAAGCAACCCACCCTGACTTCTCTCTAATGTCAAGCAACTTTGTTAGTCGACCATTCATTACATTATAATTAGGTGCACATTAGGTCATCATCTCAATAGACATCTTCTCACCATTGGCATTCAATGAACAAGAATGGCTTGTTTCATCCAAATATTTTATGGCATGACGCAAAAGATGATTGGGTTGCCCATATGCTACAAAAGTCAAGACATGAGGGGGCCTTTACTTTGAAATTCAATACAAGAAGGGCATGAGATGGTTTTTATTTTGAAATTCAATACAATAAGGGCATAAAAATTCCTCTTGCTCAGATTTCTTATCTATGCTATCTGAGTAGATTTCTTATTGGGTGCAGAGTGCTTGATTAGCTCAATAAAAATTTTCTCATCATTGGTATCCCAAGGAACAAGAATGTCCAGATTCATATGAATTTGTTTCAAGTTAATATTCTATAGAATGAAAGGAAAGAGGCTACCCTAAACTACTCATTAGAGCAAATCACATACCTAGAATTTGCCTCGCCTTAGAGTAAACAAAAATGCTAACCCCTGCCAAGTATTTGAACCTTATTTTCTTGGCTATGCTAGACCGACCCAAGCACACCTAGTGTAGGTTCATCCCAGACAACTTGCTTAAGCTTAGATAGGTAAGGACACCATCTGTAAAACCATATATTTTTTAAATAGGTCTTGATTACATATGTTTTCTTACATAATGTGGTCTTGCTGAATCCAAATGTCTTCCTACAGGTCCTACTCTAGTGTGCTTTTGCCTACCTAGTGTGTTTCCATGTAATGCAGGCCTAGCATGGCAGGTCTCATTCCATCCATCTTAGATTGGATACCAACAATGTCTCTCTAGGACTAGTAAGTCTATCCATACTCTTTAAAACCACTTCATTCAAGTTGGTTCAGAAAAATAATAAATGGAGATTAATGAATATGATTGTTACATGGCATTGAATGGTTAATAATCTCACACCAAGTGTGTTACATTATAAGCTTAGCCTATTAGTTTATAAGCTCAAAATCATTTTGATTTTAGTTTACTCAGCCTAATAAGAAACATCCAACTACCAGATTATGTTTGCAAAATGTGGGGACTAAAAGAATTATAATAAAATTGGAAGAAAATTTAATCAACCTATTGAACATGGACAAATAGTTTATAAAAAAATAATTCTGAAAACCCCAAAATTTTATTTTAAGTTTAAGCATTAGAAGGCTTCTATATGAGACAACCAGAATAGTTTTCAGTGAATTTTCCACCACCTTTGAGATCATCTTATAGACTATATTACAGAACAATTTACCTAAAGCCATCCAGGAAGTTAGGATTTTGTATCTTTGGATTCTTGGAAAAAAAGGTGTTGTCAAAATCTGTGAGGAATATCTCAGAACTTCTTGATTTTTCCACCACTCTCCAGTACCCCCCTTAATGATGTCACATCATTCGTATAAAATATAAGTCCATAAGCCAACCAAACCAAGAACTTTGTTCTTCTTCATTGATAAAAGTGTTAACTAAACTTCTTCTAATTTCAATTCCTCTTGTTCCTCTTCCGAATCAATTTATCTTTCTATTTTTCTTCTAATCCTTAAAGAGTCTTCCATTTTAGAGTAAGAGGCATTTCATTTTATCGACTAGTATATTTGCAATGAAAAAATTGAGTGTTCTTGTCACCTTTCTTCAACTAGGGTTACCCTATATTTATACTTTGAGAGAATGTGCTCCTCTCTGTGAACTTTGTCAAGGTCCTCAGAGTCGAGCCTTTGAGAAGGTCCTTTGACAATCCTTACCCCAGATCTCTATTTTCAATTCCTCCATATTTTTTCCTATGGCTTCTTTATTCTTAAAAGTGCCACCATAGGATTCTCTTTTCAATGTGTCAGACTAGGAAGTAACTCCTCAAAACAACTCATCGATATTCATTCAGGTTGATCTTTATTATATACATGAGAGAGAGACTGTTAATTTCATCTCCCAGTGACTATTCATATTTTCTATTATTTATTTACATCAATTTCAGTTATTTCACCCAATCCTGATGATTAGGTGTCACCATTTCCCCCCCTAATCTGAAGGGATGTTGGTGAGTCCAAGCATCATTCTAAATCTTTCAAGCTTTTCTCTTCCAAGCGCTTTGGTGAAGATGTCTACAATTTGCTCATTAGTGGAACAATGGCATAGATGGATTGTTTTGGCCTCAACATGATGTTGAATCAGATGATATTTAGTGTTGATGTGCTTCGTTCGATCATGGAACTTTGGGTTCTTGGCCAACTTTATTGCCAAGGTATTGTCAATCATGAGTGGAGTCAATTGTACTTGTTTTACCTGCAAATCTTCAAGAATTTTCCTGAGCCACACAATTTCTTTTGTTGCCTCAGCTGCTGCCACATATTCTGCCTTTGTTGTGGAATCTGTTGGAACTGATTATTTGTGTGATCTCCAGCAGACAGCTCCTGATCCAAGACTCATAGCATAACCTAAAGAAGATACCCCAGTTTCTTTGTCTCCATCGAAGTCTGAATCAGAGTATCCAATCAAGTTGAAGTCGTCCACCTGTGTATACTTGATTCCAAAGTCTTGAGTTCCCTTCAAGTACCTTAGAACTATTTTTGTAGCAGACCAATGTCCCTCACAAGGCTTTTGCATAAACCTGGAGAGGATTCCAACAACAAATGAAATGTCTGGTATGGTAGTAGTTAGGTAGTTGAGACTTCCTACAAGATGTCTATACTTTGTTGCACCCTCAAATTCTTTTTCTTCAATGGATGTGAGCTTTAAGTTTTGTTCCATTGGAGTTGTAAGAGGATTGCATTCTTTCATGCCAAACATGTTCAATAGATCTCCAATGTACTTCTTTTGAGAAAGGAATATGGACTTTGGATGTTGAGTTACTTCAATACCAAGATAGTAATGAACATAGCCCAAATCAGTCATTTGAAAACCTTTCCTCAATTCCTTCTTTGTGGATGCAATGTAGCTTTCATTGTTCCCTGTCATCAAAATATCATCTACATATACCACAAGATATACAACTGTTTTGCCAACTTTCTTGACAAATAAAGTTGCATCATCAAGATCATAATGTTTGGAATTTAGTTTCAAAAGATGCTCAGTTAGTTTTTCATACCAAGCTCGTGGTGCTTGTTTGAGGCCATACAAGGATTTCACAAGTTTGCATACTTTATGCTCATGTCCTTTCATAGCAAATCCTTTATGCTGGGACATAAAACATTCTCTTTTAAATCTCCATTCAAGAAAGTAGTTTTTACATCCATTTGATGGACTTTCCAACCGTTCCGAGCTGCTAGGGAAAAGAGTGTCCAAATGGTAGCCCATTTTGTTGTGGGGGCAAAAGTCTCCTCATAATCGACCCCTTCCTTCTATGTAAAACCTTTTGCCACAAGCCTAGCTTTGTGCTTGTCAAGTCAGCCATCAACTTTATACTTGTTCTTGTAGACCCACTTGCAGCCAATTGGTTTGGTTCCTAATGGAGGATCAACCAACTTCCAAGTGCCATTCTTTATCAAGGCATCATACTAGTTTTGCATCTCTTCTTTCAATTCATCATGAGAAGCAGCTTCTTTGAAGGAAGTTGGTTCGAAATCTATAGACAAATTCAATTCACAATCATAAGAAACATCCATATCAATAGGTGAATCAAAGTCATCTACATCCCCTCCATTTTGCCATTTTGAATTTCTAGTTCCTGTCTTTCCAACCTCATCAGGATGAACACTTTCAAGTGTCTTTGTCAGCCACTTTGGGGGACCTTTCTCAAATGGTTCAGGCTGCTCTGTTGATTGAGTTGGGACTGAATCAAGATTGAGTCTCCTAATTCTATCAATCACATCACTTAAAGTATCATCCGTTGTTGGAGTTTCATGCAGAGGAGAGAGTGCTTCAGAAGAAGATTCCACAAGTTGACCTAGTACAGGAATCCCCCCTTCAAGATGTGGAATCTTATTATCAAATTCTTGAAATGATTTTGCATTTGCGAATCTATCCAAGTGATCAAGTTGCCGCTCAACAACATTGTCAGTATTGGATGTTTCAAGAAAGATTACATCTCAAGATACAACAAACTTTTTATTGACTTCATCATAGAGACGGTATACTTTGGAGGTGTTTGAATACCCTAGGAAGATACACTTATGAATTCTTGCACCAAGTTTGTTTCTATGTACCTTTGGTATCAAGGCATAACAGGTGGAACCAAAGACCCTGAGATGCTTTATCGAAGGAATGTGGCCATACCACATTTCATAGGGAGTCTTTTTCTGATACATTATATGGACATCTATTCTTCATATATACAACAACTAGAACTACATCAGCCCAAAAAATCAATTTTACATTTTTGAAAAACATCATGGAGCGCACTATATTTAAGATTGTCCTATTCATTCTTTCAGCTACACCATTCTGTTGGGGATTGTAAGGCACGGTTATTTGATGTTTAGTCCCATGTTGGCGAATATAGTTTTCAAATTCATTTGAAGTATATTCTTTTCCGTTATCAGTGCGAATAGAGCCAATATGAGATTGTGCATCATTTTCAATCCATGTATGAAATTTTTTGAATGTTTGAAAAGCATCATATTTGTTCTTCAATAAATAAACCCAACACATTCTAGTGTATTCATCCATAAATGTCATCATATATTTATTTCCATTTGCAGAAGGAATAGGCATTGGACCACATAAATATAAATGAATGAGTTTAAGTTTTCTATGTGCTCTTGGATGTGAATCATGAAAATATTGTTTGTTATTCTTTCCTAGAATGCAAGCATCACATTGCTTAAGTTTCCTAGGAATTGTAGGCAAACCAGTAACACCATTTTTCTTCAACAAGCGGAGATTGTCATAGTTCAAATGTCCAAATCTAGCATGCCATAATAAACTTGATGGAAGTGTACCTTCTTCGTAATAAAAGTTGTATGAGAAATGTTGTGCACCTAGTGGATGTGGACCAAGGACAAGAAGTTTCTCTTCAGCTATGGGAGATATAGAACATGATGCAAAAGAAAGTCTGGAAGACCAGGAAATTTAAGCCTGATTGTGCCAAGCCCTGATGGCTTGATTTTTGATTGGTCTACAAAGTATACTACTCCATCAACATTGTTAGTAAATTCTTCAAAAAAATCTTTTCCATGAGTCATGTGGCAAGTTGCTCCTGAATCAAGCAACCAATAATTTTTCCAAGAAGCAAGTGAAACATTAAATAAGTCCTCATTTACTCCGATATTACATTATGCCACAACATAATGAGCGGATTTAGGTGCTTTACCTTTGTCTGTGACATTATTTTTACCTTTGGGTTGGTTTATTTGCTTCTCAATTTTGTCCCAAGGTAACTTGCATGTGGAGGCATCATGTTATCCATTTCTTTTGCAGCGTATGCCATGCAAATCTTCCTTTTCTCCTTGAGAGTGTCTGCCCCCCTGCCTCTGAAATATCTTCCTCTTCCTCTTCGACCACCTCTTCCTCTAGAAGAATCTTGGGAAAGATTCTTTTCTTTATGAGCAAGGCACACAACCTCTTTAGAAGAAGATATGATTGAATGCATTGTAAAATCTGAGTGTTGTAAAAAATACTTCTGCTTCTAAGAAATTGATTATGATATATGATATATCGAGACAGAGGTATCATGTGGTATTGTATCCCCTAGAACACATGCCATTGACCATCGAACACTTTAACGTATGTGCTGTTAATGGATTTCGACCATTAAAAAAGGACATACCAAATGAAAACAATATTTGAATGCAGTCAATGCAGAATGCAACACCATATCCACAATTTAACGAATATCACTTTCCAATATTGGAAAGTTAACTGTGTAGAGTTGAGAAGGGTGGTACACGTTGGAGTCTTGTCGAGATGTGAAGAAGATGCCTCCATCTGCCAAGGCTGGCAGTCTATTTTTAGATCTGTGAAAGCCTTGGCATCCCTTCCAGTTGGTGTATAGCAGAAGGGATATGGGTTTTTTTTTTGAGAGCATGGCTGTGAATTTGTCCTTCAAAAGTTTAAGTATTTGGGCCATGACAAACTTTCTTTTATCCAAATTGAATAAGTTTATTCCACCATTCCTCTACTCTATCTTTGAAGTAAGGATGAAATATCTACATGCTTACAAATATCAAAGGAAAAAATTTGGAAGCTAGATGTACCCAAATTTCCTAATACCAGTCTATGTTTAGATTTGGAATTCTTGGGGATTAGAATTAAAAAAAAAGCTACCTGGAAACCACTAGGAATTTGCAAGAAATCTCTGTCCCTTCGGCATTGTGATACCACTCCACCTTTCAATCAGTCCAAGTGAATCGATCCCTCATAGGAGTTGGATGCCAAAGTCAGTCAGTTGAAATGAGGTCCACAAACTCTATGTTGACTGAGTTAAATCCTAAGCCTCTGTTTTTATCTGAATGTATAAGAGTTGCATTGAAATCTCTGTCAAGCACCATTTTTCTTCCTTCAAATGGATTGAAACACTTCCAACAATTCCCAACATCTCTTCTTCAAATTTGGATCAGGAGCATTGTAGACATCTTGTATAGAGAAAATATACACTGACCACATAACGATGGACTTGATATTGAATCTAACACTGAGAACTAAAAATGTGATAAATATTCATCTTTGCAGCATCCCACAAAATAGAAAATCCCAAACCCAGCTTTGCCTACTTCTTCAGAGTTGGTTGTTGTTTTAGCTTTTTAGCACTTCATTGCATTTCTCGATCGAAGTCAGTTCTTATGTCACTGCTGCCTCCTCTTTATTGCAGATTTTACTTGAATTATTTCATTCTCTTTTCCTGAGAGAGCATTGCGGAGCCAATCTTTAAAGCTACAAAATCCAATGGATTCTTGTCCAAGGCTTCTATGGTTTTCCTAGCGGAAGCTTCCTTGGGCTCTCTCATGTAAGGCATTTTAGGCTTCTTTGGCACGTACAGAGGATTTGATCCCTACACAGAAGACACAACCATCTCAAATTGTAGAACCCAAGATAGAATGAATTCAAGAAATGATGTTTGTTCATTGATGACCCAAAAAGATGAGAATGCAGGAAGCCAAATACATCCATCACAGTAAGTGCCTACGACATATCCAAGAGAGATGCCAAAAGAAAACTACCAAAACATATTTAGTTCAAGCATATATGTTTCTAGAAAAGCATTGATAATGAAAAAGGGAAAATGCGCAGAAAAAATCAAACTAAAATATGTGAATTCTTACATGATTAGTGGTTGATTAGTGTCTAATGCAGTGAGGTGAGTGATGTCTTGGAGAGGCTTCCTTGGATGGGGTAATCACTATACATAACCTGAATTGGAAGAATAAGAGGAGAATAGGGGAATGTTCTTCTTATTCCTCTTATATTATTCTTCCTCTCTTAGAGAAGAAGAATTAGTGCCTGCAAGCATATTCAAATGCCTATTGAAATCAAAATTTGCTTCTAGGGTTCTATGAATATATTCACCATTGTAGGTTTGGGTGTCAACATCCCCAGGTCTTAACACTAACAGAATCAGATGAATTAGTGCCCACAAGATTATTCAAATGCCTATTAAAATCAAAATTTTCTTCTAGGGTTCTATGAGTATATTCACTGTTGCACGTTCAAGTGTCGACATCCCCGGGTCTTAACACTAACAGTATCGACAACACCTCTACATTGTCTATCTGAAGCTTTTTTTGAGCATAGCCCTTTCATGTCTTTGACACCTCTCCTCACTCAAAATGACACCAACGCTTGACAGATGCACAATTCCTTTGTTTTTACTGCACTTCTTGCTGGAAGAGCATACCCTAATCTTACATGAGCTCTCACTTTTTCAACAAAGGTCAAAGACCTTATCTATAAAATAGAACAAAGAATAGCCACATATTTAATTCACTCATATATGATTTTGGAAAAGCATTGATAAAGAAAAAGGGGAAATGTGTAGAGAAAACAAAATTAGAAGTTGTGAATACTAACATGATTAGTGGATGATGCGACGATGCAAGTGATGTCTTGGAGAGGCTTCCAAGGCTTCCTCGAATGTGCTAATCGCAATACAGACCCTGAACCGGAGAATAAGAGGAGAATGGGGAATGCTCTCTTTAGAAGAAAAGAAGAAGAATTAGTTCTTGCAAGCTCAGGGTGAGGAAATTGTTCCTGCAATGTATTCATCCTTGAAAACCCTTGGATGCACTTGAGCAAATGAAAAATTCTTGAAATGACGTAGTCAACTGAATAAATAACATTTTTGGGGATAATAGTGAGATCCAATGGTTGACGATATTTTAATTGTCTAACAAGCCATCTAACGGTAGAGACTAGATCCACGTATCACCAAAGGAGAGTGAGTCTTAGAGGGGAACGCCTTATGGTGTAGTAAGCGATAACAAGTGTAACTCCTTATTAGCATGGTTAATGGGTAACAATTCAACAGTACCACATAACAAAATTATTTTTTAAAATACGTACATGTTTTAATTAAAATAAATAATTTTTGGAAATATAAAAGAGTTCTAGAAAAGGTTATAGATATACAGTTACTGATTTATAAATATGTAATTTATACATAGAAAATAATTGATTTCATATCTTTTCAGGCAAGTTTTAATGTTTCTAATTTTAAATAGTAAAATAAAAAATTATTTCGTTGATTGTATAGGAAAGAAAGAGAGGATAAATACAAATTTAACACACAAAACAATATGAGCTATGACTCTTCAATTGATTACATGAACTTGATTCAACTTGAATTACAATGAACCCATCATGGGGTATTTATGTTTTTCAGCTAGTGACTCTCGCAAAATAATTTCAACATGCAAACACTCACTAAATTTGGACTTCTCTAAACATAGACTGAACTCAAACTTACTCACACTTAACTCAGTTAAGTCACTTTACATATGGAATGCACTTAAGTAAACTTATTTTTTCATGCATCATTCGACTTAGATTTTGCGATCTCGCTACATCTTCATGCGAGTGTAATTACAATTTCCAACACTCCCCCTTAATTACAACTATATGACTCAACACAACTCAAACATGACTCAACATGGCACAATTATGTCTCCTAGGCTTACAATAGAAATTGACTCAACCATCATCAAACATGCTTGTTGGTCTATGTCTCAGCTAGACTTACAATGACTCAAAACTTTTACAATTTTGCATTTTCTTTTTCCTTTCTTCCAACTTCTTTATCCTCGAAATTACCTCATTCTCTGTAGCGTGTTCTTGCTGTAGCCTCCATATTTCTTTGCTTCATGTTACTGCAACTTTTCTTTGACTTTTCTTAAATTTGTGTTGAAACACAATCCGATCTTGTCTTCTACACCTTCCTCTTGAAATATCCATTCAACTGTGGAATGTTGCCACAACATTGCATCTTCAAACTGTCTTCTTTGCTCTACTTCTTGTGCTTCATATTCCTGACTTTCTTTCTGCCATATTTCTTGAGAGAAAAAATTTATCTCTTCCTCACTCCATTGCTTAAAAATGGTTTCAACACATTCATATTTCGCTTCAAAAACATCCATGTCCTTTCCCGCATCATGTTCTTCATATACTCTTTTAGCTGGATTGTTATCTTGTTTACTTGCACACTCAAAATCAATGTTAAAAATATCTTCTTTATTCTCTTCAGCGAGAGATTCCTACCCTTGTTCTTCCTTCTTTGCCTTATCTTCCACTCCTTTACAAACCTTTGTTGCTACAAACATGCTTTCTTTCACTTGGCTTTCAAACAAAAGTGGAATTCTCTCACCAAATAACATATCAATACGATCTTTTTGTTGCATCATGTGCAACCACTCATCACCATTTAATGGTTCTTCATCAAATTTAACATCAACATAATTTTCATCCACTCTATTATGGGATATCTTAGCATGCATGTGCTCATTAATAATTTCAACATCACAAAAATCATCAGCTGCAGCTGGATGCACCAATGCAAATATCACTTTGTATTCATCATCCACATGTGTCTCATCACAGGGGGATTCACCATCATCTGCACCATCCAGGTTATAGTGGAGTCCTTGAGCATTTATACACTCTTGCTCTGCTTCATAGACAGAGACTTGAACTACTCTCTTTGCAATCTTTGTTGCATCGTCTTCATCGATATGCATGATTGCATAATGCGTTTCAATTTTATGGTCTTGAAAACCTTCATCCAGTTTTGAGTGGGATTCTCCAAGCTCTATTGTCCTCTTAGAGTCTTTCTCATCTAATCTTATATCTGTGGCTGACTCAACAAACTGTGACATATCTTGCTACTGCATGTAACTCCCCCTTGCACGAAATTATTCTTTCAAGGTCTTCCATGCTTCCTTGGAAGTTGTAGCTTTTGCTACCTTGCACAAAACAGTTCACCAATTGCTTGTTAAATGAAACTCAAAGCCAAGGCATATGAACTCATAACACTGTCATGCTTGACAAAACACCAAAAAATTTACAGATAAACAACTTTCACAAAGCCCCAAATTCTCTTCCAATAAAAACCCTTTTTTTAAATAAAAAACCCAACTTCATAAAAATCTCAAAAATATATTTAAAACCACCCCACCTTTAAAGCACCTTCATAATATTTTCCCCAGTCCTTTTATTTTCACAAAAACCTTTTAACATTCTTTAAGAAGGTCGTTGAAAGGAGGCCCTTTTAAAAATCACGTGAGGCTTTATAAAGCCATACCATTTCAAAAATAATTTTTTGAACAAAAAGCGTTCATAGGTCGAATAGTCCTTTTTTATTTAATAAACTTTTTGAATAATGACTACGGCCTTTCAAGCAATAAAATTTTCAAAGAAATTTTATAATTTTTAATCTTGCATATGCAAACTTTTGACTTTTCCAACACTACCCACCTTTTGACATTTTACTCTATGGCAACCAGTTATCGTGATTGATACCCTTGTTCATAGCAGTTATGGCTATTTCTTTAAAACACATGGATATCGAAACCCTCAATAGACACTGGTTGTCTATGAAATGTTGATGACCTTGTTTCCATTGGCTCTTCCTCAGCTGGGAGTCTAGGGCTGTGGCCTTCTCTCTATTCAGAAAATTTCCACAAGCTATGGCTTATTTCTCAACGGCGGTGGGGAAACTTTCGACCTTTCACTTGGTACTCTGAAAGCTATGGTTATAGAATTTCTGGTTGTTTTTCTGTAGCTTTGATATCAATTTGTTAGAAAGATAGAAAAGATAAACACAAATACTGTCGCTCTTCAATTGATGATATAAACTTGATTTACAATAAACCCAATCATAGATATTTATACTTTTGAAGAGAAACTCTCATAAAATAACTTTAACATGTAAACACTCACTAAATTTGGACTTCTCCAAAAATAAACGGGTGACTCACACTTAAGTCAATTAACTTACTTTAAATATACGTGGTAATTAATTTAACTTATCTTTTCATAGATCAACTTGGATTTTCCTAGATCTTCGTGCCAAAGTAATTATAATTTTCCAACATATTAGTATTTACAGTGCTAGTGCATTGTGTATTTGGAGTTGAGGCTAGTTCATACCAGAGTTACGATAATGGTGTTTGCTGCATTGCAAAATTTGTTATAGTGTTGTTGTTGCATTCCTTTCATTGTGTATTGAGGCTTGTTCATACCAGAGTTACAATAATGGTGTTGCTACATTGCAAAATTTGTGATAGTGTTGTTGCTACATTCCTTTCTCAAGGGAAAATTAATTAGGGTGGTTGAGTCTTGGGGTCGGCTTTCTGCATAGCGGTGACATCTTCATGAGAAGATTAGGTATGTATTTCAATAGCCCTATCAAGTTTTACAACATATCGATTCAATGCAAAAGGAGAAATCATACTTTATCATAAGTTCAGATGGTATAGTTTGTGAATAATTATATATTCAATTCCTGGAAATTCCTCCCTCTTTTAGCTATTCTGATACTTCTGATGATCACTTGTTTGCAAGCATACTTCTCTGTCTATGATTGCAAAAATTGGATGACTCAGTAGAGGTACGCAGTAGAATCTTGAAAGTACGCAGCACTGAAATGCAGTAGTGTCGTTTCCAATATTTATGTTTGTCTCTTTTGTGGAGCTGTGGAATGATTTAGGTGTTGCCAGAATCCTACTCTTGTTAAAGTTGAATAGGTGATATCAAATCAGATATAATTATATTTAGTGTTTGGAGTTTATCCTCTTAACCAGACCATCAAATTAATAATTAATAGGACAAAAATAACGAATTCCAACCAAGAAGTATGAACTGGTAAAAATCAATTTGAACGAGGAAGATAATTTCTCTCTTTGTTTTCCAAATGGTCTTTCAGGAGTGGTATTTTACGCACATTGCAAACAAAGTTCGGTTTAAGAAAGAGTTATTATTTGAACGAGGAAGATAATTTCTCTCTTCGTTTCTCAAATGGTCTTTCAAGAGTGGTATTTTACGCACATTGCAAACAAAGTGCGGTTTAAGAAAGAGTTGTTCTTCACACCATGTTTGTGTTAGAAAAATTAAACAGAATTTACATGGAGCACAGCCGAGCGACTTTCACGCAGTTCTATAATTTTTAGGATTGAATTCTAAATCATGTGAATGTAAAATACATTCACATGAGACTGTGGCTCATTCACCAAGTAAAATAAAAGTTTTACACAGTAAAACACATTAACTGTTGTTTTTCACGCGACCATCAAAATTTTCTCCACCATTTTCTCCTCAGAGACTTCACTCTCTTTTTTTCTCTCTCTTACATGCAAAATGATTTTTACCTCCTTTATCTAAACATACAATTTTTTACATTAATGCATGACAGAGAAAGTAATTAATATGTTGTCATTGCACGTGATCAAAATCATGCAGGTGTTTGTTGAGTGTGATCAGAATCGCACAAGTGTTTGTGGAGTGTGGGCCATAGTCGCAGAATGAATGATTGCCCATATTTATTTACCAAAATACATTAAATGCCTTAAATTCTTTGTTTCATTTCCAGATGGTTCTTGTGGTACTTCTATTCTAGCTTTAGTCCTTCCATCTTCAAATAGAGATGCAACCTGCAAAAATACTTTTCACAAATATGGTTGTTGTCAATGCATTTAACGTGGTGGTTGGGATTAATATTTCCAACACTCCCCCTTAATCACAATTGCCACCATTGAGAATTCCCAAATAGTCTCTGAGATAAGCAAAACTTTCACGTGCCAATGGCTTTGTGAAGATATGGGCAAATTGATCCTGTCACCTGCAGTGCTGCAACACAATTTCATAATTTTTAATCAACTCTCATTTAGCATCAATATGCTTGGTCCTCTTGTGAAAGACAAAATTCTTTGACAATGCAATTGCTGAGGTGTTGTCGCAGAAAATGGTTGTCGTTCCCTCTTGGTCATGATGAAGATCCATCAACATCCTTCTCATCCAAACTTCCTGACATGTTGTTGTTGTGTCTAGCACATATTCAACTTCTGCTGTTGATAGTGACATTATTGGCTGCTTCTTGGAGGCCCATGAAATGGCTCTGGAACCGAAATGAAAAACATATCCTGACGTGCTCTTTCTATCATTGACACTTCTAGCCCAATCACTGTCAGTGTAACCAACCAACATGAAATCACTTGTTGTTGTGTACAAAATGCCATATTGTTATGTCCCATTGACATACCTTAAAATCTTTTTTGCTCCTTGCCAATGTGTCTCCTTGGGTGTCTCCATGAACCTTGACACCAAACTTATTGCATACATTATATTCGTCCTAGTGGCAGTCAAATACATCAAGCTACCTATCATGCTTTTGTATAATGTCAGATTGACATTGTTGTTGCAATATTCTTTGCTCAACTTCAACCCTATGACAGTTGGAGTTGGTGCGGACTTTCTGTTCTGCATTTTAAACCTCTCCAAAATGTCTGCCACATACTTTTCTTGAGACATAAAAATGCCATTTTCTGTATGTTTTACTTCTATGCCCAAAAAAAATATCTTAACAATCCCAAGTAATTCATTTCAAATTCACTCTTCATGACTTGTTTGAAATCAACGATGATGAAATCATCACTACCTATAAAAATTAAATCGTCTACATATAAGACAACAGTGAAAATCTTACCATCGCTCTCTTTGATGTAGAGAGTGGGTTCACCATCACATTTGTTGAAACCATTGTCCAAGAAGTAGGCATCTATCCTGCTATACCATGTGTGCGGTGCTTGCTTAAGCCCATAAAGAGCTTTCCTCAATCAATACACTTTGTCTTCTTGTCCTTCTACCTCATAACCAGGTGGTTGTGCAACATACACTTCCTCTTTCAGCACTCCATTCAAGAATGCTGATTTTACATCCATTTGATACACTTTCCATTTATTCTAAGTGACAATCACCACAACTGCATGCACTATCTCCATCCTCGCGACTTGCACGAAATTCTCCACGTCATCTCTTCCATGTTGCTACTTGTATCCTTTGACAACTAGCCTTTCTTTGGAGTTGGTGTGGACTTGCTGTTCTGCATTTTAAACCTCTCCAAAATGTCTGCCACATACTTTTCTTGAGACATAAAAATGCCATTTTCTATATGTTTTACTTCTATTCCCAAAAAAAATATCTTAACAATCCCAAGTAATTCATTTCAAATTCACTCTTCATGACTTGTTTGAAATTAGTGATGACGAAATCATCACTACCTATAAAAATTAAATCGTCTACATATAAGACAATAGTGAAAACCTTACCATCACTCTCTTTGATGTAGAGAGTGGGTTCACCATCACATTTGTTGAAACCATTGTCCAAGAAGTAGGCATCTATCCTGCTATACCATGCGTGCGGTGCTTGCTTAAGCCCATAAAGAGCTTTCCTCAATCAATACACTTTGTCTTCTTATCCTTCTACCTCATAACCAGGTGGTTGCACAACATACACTTCCTCTTTCAGCACCCCATTCAAGAATGCTGATTTTACATCCATTTGATACACTTTCCATTTATTCTAAGTGACAATCACCACAACTGCGTGCACTATCTCCATCCTCGCGACTTGCACGAACTTCTCCACGTAATCTCTTCCATGTTGCTACTTGTATCCTTTGACAACTAGCCTTTCTTTGTTCCTTTCAATCTTTCCCTCAATGTTTCTTTTGGTCTTATAGACCCACTTCACTCCAATGACATGTTTTCCTTTAGGAAGGTTCACTAACTCCCACATGTCATTCCTTTCTATTTCTTCTATTTCTTTCTCCATTACTGCAACCCATTTTTCTTCTTTGACGGCCCCTTCAAAAAGGATTGGGTCATCTACATGACAAAACAAGGCAAATAAGGAATTCAGACCAGTGTTACTATCAACTTCATCTTGCTCATAAATTTCACTTAAATTTCTTAACTTTGGACTTCTTGTGCTTACTAAAGATGGGCTTGACATGTCACTTGGTGTTGCGCTTTGCGGTGTGCTTGGAGAAGTGCTTGCTTGGCTGTGTGAAACTGTCCTATTATTTGTTGATGGTGTTGCTTGCTGCCTGCTTTGTTGCACTTGAATAGGAGTAGAGGGTGTCACTGTTGAGGAATTACTTGTTGCTGTTAATTCCTCTTTGTCATCCTATGGTATACATGCTTTCACATTGACTGTCTTCTCTAAACTTCCATCCTATGCTTCCTCTTCTATGAACTTCACATCTCTATTGATTATGACTTTCTTGGTTGATGGATTGTAGACCTTGTATGCCTTGGATTCATCAATGTATCCAAGAAATATACATTTCTTCCCCTTGTTGTCCAACTTCTTCCTAAACTCATCCGGGACATGTGCATAAGCCACACATCCAAAAACTCTCATGTGAGTGACACTATTCTTTCTTCCACTCCATGCCTCTTCAGGAACTATGTTCTGGATGCTTTTGGTTGGACATCTATTCAAGATATATGTTGTACAATCGACAACTTCAGCCCAATAATCATGTGGAAAATGCTTTGCCTTCATCACACTTCTTACCATTTCAATAATGGTCCTATTCTTCCTTTCTGCCACACCATTTTGCTGAGGTGTATACCTTGTTGTAAATTTCTTGTGAATTCCATGCTCCCTACAAAAACGAAGGAAATCATTTGAGATGTATTCTCCACTTCTTTCAATCTTGAGGACTTTGATGTAGTTTCCACTTTGTTTCTCAACAAGAGCTTTGTATTGGCAAAAGCGCTCAAACACTTCACTTTTCTGTTTTAGGAGATAGACCCATGTCTTCATTGTGTAGTCATCTATGAAGGTCAATACATAGAAGGTTGTCACCAATTGATGGTGTCTGCATTGGTCCACATAAATCTGAGTCGATAATCTCCAAAGGTGCATTTTACCTTACTGACTTTCCTCCTGGAAATATCTCTCTATGTTGCTTGCTCAGGATACATCCTTCACATAGGCTATCCAGTTTTTCTATGAGTGGCAAACCATTCACCATGCCTTTCATATGTAGAAAATTCAAACCTCCAAAGTTGAGATGACCAAATCTCAAATTCCATAACCAGTTTTCATCTTTTACCTCTGTTTGAAAGTTTACATGTGTGACAGTTGCCTCGTTTCTTCCATTCCCTTGTGAGTTCATTGAGAGTTGTGCTTGTGCACCTTCTTTCTACAAATATGATTTTAATTTTAGGGGAAACATTCTATTGTTTGTCATTTGAACCTTTGTAATCAGCTATCTACTTGGAGGCCTATCCAAAATTGTGCACACATCATTTTTGAAGAAGACATTGTAGCCCTTTTGCATGAGCTATCCAATGCTTATGAGGTTATGCTTCAAACCGAGAACAAAGTAAACATATGTGATGTATTTCTTCTCCCCCTTACTTTTTAGGATATTAAATCTACCTTATCCCATGACAGACTTTGCTATCAGTCCCTAATGTCACTTTAGATTTCACACTTTCATCTAAATTGGAAGACATTTCTATGTTTGCTAAAATATGGTTGTTACACCCTGAATCTAGATACCATATATCACTCTGTTTTTCTTGTGCTACATTACAAGCTAAAAATATGCTATCATGGTTTTGATTTTCTTTTGTTAAATTTACACTTGATTGGTTACTAATGTCATATTGCTTCTTTCTACATTCATTTGCATAATGACCATAATTCTTACAGTAATGAAATTGAACTTGAGATTTATCATACCTATGACCTTGTGCTTGATTTTGGCTTGGGCCTTGACTTGGATTTTGATTGCTGCCTCTTCCACTTGAGCTTGAAGGGCTGGTTATTCCACCTCTATGTGGGCTTCTTCCTTTTCCTCTAGCATATTATCTTCCTTTGCCTCGACCTTGACCAAATGTTACTTGTGTCTTAAAGGCATGCTCCAGTGAGGAGCGTGTTGCTCTATTCAGTCTATGTTCATGAGAAATCAGTGATGAATTAAGCTCATCCACTGAGAACTGTGAGAGATCATTTGTCTCTTTTATGGCCACAACAATGGCATCAAACCTTGCTAGCAAACTTCTCAAAACTTTCTCAACTATTCTTCTTTCCTCAAGTGTCTCACCATAAGACCTAATTTAAGTAACAACCTACTTACATTTGTAAAAAATGAGTCTACATTCTTAGAATCTTTCATACAAAGTGTTTCAAAGTCACTTCTCAACATTTGCAACTTTGTTGTCTTGACTTTTTCCATGCCTTGGTAGCCTGTCTGGAGGGTGTCCCGTGCTTGCTTGGAATTCGTTGCTGCTGCAACCCTTGGGAAAATAATTTCATGAAATGCTTGGAAAATATAGAACAAGGCTTTTGAATCCTTCTTCCTATTGTCCCTTAACAAATCTCTTTCTGCTTGAGATAAGGCATTGTATGTTGCTGCATCTGATGGTTCTTGAAAACCATTCTCCACCAAATCCAAAATGCCTTGAGAAGAAAATAGGGCCTTCATTGTAATAGCCCAATAATCATAATTTTTTCCATTGAACTGAGGTATCTAACGATTAGCCAATCTTGTGCTTGATGTTTCCATTTTTAAGTGAAAAAAATAAATAATAAAAAACTTATTATAAAATAAAAACCCCTATTAAAATAAACAAATAAATAAATCTCTCTTATTATATCATTGCCAAGTGACATATAGTATTGAGGTTGGTGTATTAATTTGGCTGCCCCGCAAAATATTTTTGGCTATCTCTAATATTTACATTAAAATTTGGGTTTCCCAAAGTAGTGACTTATTCTGGCCGAACACCATGAATCTGAATCCCAAGGCAATACGTCCTTCGTCCTTTATGAAAAAATTGAGTTTGCAAGCGACATAAACTAGCAATTGCACCAAATGTTGCAAAGGAAATGTCATAAGGCATAAATTGAAGAAGAATCCTACCATATAAAACATCATTGAAAATAAAAATTCTGGAGGATTATAGATTCTAGAGAGTACTCCCTAAATTTTGATCCTTTCTGAAGGGGGATATTGAGAGAAATCACTATATGTTTCTAGAGTGCTCTTGCCAGATATCATATACATTTGTTACACAATGCATGGAAACAAGTTGTATCCACATTTCATAAAAGGATATATCAAGGTTTTGCAAATTATCAAGGTGGGGTTTTCCATATTTTTTCTCACTACACTAACCCTAGTCTGTTTGGAATGGCCATAAGATGTTTGAATATGCAGGTAAGAAATTGCACAAAATTCATGAAATGATTTGCTACCAATTCCTTTGATAGGCTTGCCAATGGTTGAACTAAAATAGAAGGACATATAAATGCACTGAAACAGGCAACAAAATGCAATTTAGTTTTTCGGATAAAAAATGCAAATGACGTTATTACATCATTTCATCATCGTTACTAATACAATGGTATAAGTGAAGCAATCCTCAGAGAAATGTAGATTATTCATTTAATTAAAGAAACTTAATGGGAAAATGCCTGCGAGGCCATTAGACCTACAACTCTCACATGAGAGGAGTTGTTGTCCCCAACTGACCATTGTCCCTTGAAAAATTTGGGTACGCTCTAGCCTTCACTAGAAAATTACTGCAACATTGCAGTACACATTAAACAAGTCTTAGTAATTACTAGGGATCTTGCACAGTAGTAAAACTCTTTGACATGTGATCCAAATTTTTGTGCATTAGTAGAGCTTGGTAATCAAGTTTTCAAAACAGATGCAAAAATTCATTTAGCATCTATTATTGAAAGAATGAAAGTGCAAAGTGAACCTCTAGGAGAAAATTGAGAAAATTGTCTATAAAGTTTAAACTATAGAAGGTAGAGTGGCAACTAACAATGTGTTCATTGACATGATTGGGAAAATTATTTGAATTGAAGTTAATGATCAAGATTCAAAACCCACTTCAGCCATCCAAGGAATGTAATAATGTATGTGTTACCAGACAAAGTTATCAAAACTGGAACCAAAAAAGCCAAACTATCACACTAGACTGGAACCAAGAATGAAACTGGTTTGAAAAGCCGCATGACTTCAAATACTGGAAAAAGGAGAAAATTTTCATAAAATAACATATATATTCCCATATGTCACATAAATCCAAAACATTTGATTCCAAATATGCAAATCTTTCTCATGTATTTAGCAGGTAAGGGTAAAAATAATCTTACTTGAATTAGAAGTTATCACATCACAGAGAAAGGTGTTGTAACTTGTTATTCTATAGAAAATTATAATCTTAATCTTGTAAAACATGTTTTAAAGGTGTTAGCTTATTTAATTACTTATGTTAGAAGACTCATGTAAAATATTTCAAATGCATTAGCATATTTAATTCTAACATCAAATATTATTTCTACAAATTAAATATTGCATTCCAGTGAATTCTTCAGGATTATTTCTACCAATTACATAGTAACATACTGCATTCGAGTGGATTCTCCAAGCTAGAGTGTTCTAGAGAATTGTAAAGAGATTCACTATAGATTCTAGAGAGTACTTCGTAAGTTTCAAACCTTTCTGGAGGATTATATATTCTAGAGAGTACTCCCTAAATTTTGATCCTTTCTGAAGGGTTATTGAGAGAAAACACTATATATTTCTAGAGGGCTCTCCCCAGATATCATATACATTTCTTAAACAATCCATGGAAACAAGTTGTATCCAGATTTCATAAAAGGATATATCAGGGTTTCGCTAATTATCAAGGTGGGGTTTTCCCTATTTTATCTCACTACACTAACCCTAGTCTATTTGGAATGGCCATGAGAAGTTTAAGTATGCAGCTAAGAAATTGCACAAAATTCATGAACTAATTTGCTACCACTTCCTTCGACAGGTTTGCCAATAGTTGAACTGAAATAAAAGGACATATAATTGCACTGAAACATGCAAAAAAATGCAATTATGTTTTTTGGATTAAAAATTCAAATGACATTATTGCATCATTTCATAATCATTCCTAATATAATGATATAAGTGAAGCAATCCTTAGAGAAATGTAGAGAATTCTTTTAATTAAAGCAGATTAATGGGAAAATGTCTGCCAGACCATTAGACCTTCAGTTCTCACATGAGAGGAGCTGTTGTCCCCAACCCACCGTCCCCTAAAAAATTTGGGTACGCTCTAGCCGTCTTGGGGATGAGTCCCTAGTACCTTCCCTTCAATCATCCTGAAAATCACTGCAACATAGATGCAAATGTTACACAAAATAGCAAGATTATACCTGATGAGACAAATCTTAGTAACAAAAATAGGATTTAGCTGAGATCCTGCACATCTTATAAGTAAAATTATGTTCACATATACAATTGGCTGACTAAGGATATCTTCCAGGAACTCCTCTCATTAATGAGAACCGAAATGAACAAATTGAGGATGACATGCCTATCGCCCTATCTTCCCATTCAAGATTGAAGCACCTCTGTATCTAGATTCAAAGTTCAAGGTTAACAACTGAATCCACCCAAACAACAACTAGGTATCTATATGGATGGATTTGGGAACCAAACCCATTGTACAATTCAATATGTTTTAAATATGGTACAACAATTGACCTATTTTTATTTGATCAAACTATGAATGTCTAGAGGAGCTTATTTATGCATGATGATGTTGCTTTCATGAAAAGAAACACAACATTCAAAGATATATTCATTTTTTATTTTTCATTGATGAATATAGAGAATTTGCATCAGAGGACATGTGAAATTCACCTTGATGAACAATAGAAATATAATTTTGGGTCCCTGGAAGAGTGTAGTATCCCCCATACAGGTATCCTAAAGTAAACAATGAGAGAGAAAGAATAGGAAAATAATTATTGGAAATGCATCATATAGTGCCTACTAAAAGCCCTTTGTCTATCTAGTAGTATGATAGCATAGTTTGTACTCTGGAGAGCTTCATACTAGGAATCAGAAGGCTACATGTTCTATTCACAATCACCGCATTGCAGATTTTGTAATTCATTCTTCAAAAAGTGTGTTGAACTGAATAGATAAATGAAGGAAATACCAGGAATTAGTATGACAAAACAAAAGCTTATTCTACATGCCAAATTGTAACACTCAAACAAGCATTTGTCAAATACTTGTAACAGAATGTGAAACTCAATGACTTCATCAGTAACTTAAGTTTGTCTACAATTAATTCTTTCAATGTATTTCCATTTATTCCAACATTATTGTGGCAAAGGACACAAGATATTTAGAATCAAATTGTGATCAAGGAGCCTGAACCTTGACTATATTCTCAATCATCCTTGGCAGGCTTTGTTTCACTCCTTATTTCTTGGATTTCACTCTTTATTCCTTGACTAGCCAACTCTCAAGAATGTGACTCAGTTGAGAGAACTTGATAGAATATCTAATTTATATAGGAAGTTTTGTCAAGGGTTTTGGAAGCATCATGACACACCTCACCAATACTACCAATAAGGATCGATTTAAATGGACAGAGGGGGTAGAGGGGCTACCTTCTTATCTATGAAAATTGTAACACTCAAGCAGGCATCTGTCAAATACTTGTAACAGAAGGTGAAACTACAAGACTTCATTAGTAACTTAAGTTTGTCTATAATTATTTTTCTCAGTATATTCATTTATCCCAACATTATTGTGGCAAAAGACACAAGACATTTAGAATGAAAAACTGTTGCTTTTGCTTCTTATCAAATTGTGATCAAGGAACCTGAAGCCTAACAATTTTCTTAATCATCTAGGGCTAGCTCTGTTTCACTCTTTATTTCTTGAATTTCACTCCTTATTCTTTGACTGAACAACTCCCAAGAATGTGATTGTGAGTCATTTGAGAGAACTTGATAGAATATACATTTTATATAGGAAGTTTTGTCAAGGGTTTTGAGGATTGATTTAAATGGATGGAGGCCATAGAGGGGGAGCCTTCTTACAAATGAAAAAGGCCTAGCCCTGTATTTTCACTACCAGACTTCTTGCAGACTTTTGAAGTGAAATATGACACTTTGAGCACTGACATAAACAATGTGGTCATGGAAAGACATCATCCCATTTCCTTTCAAAGTAGAAATTGATAGACAAGGAGAACTTGTTATGCATCTATGATAAGGAAATGTTAGCCCTTATGCATGTTGTGCGAAAATTCAAGCCACATTTATTGGGACAACACTTCAAAATTAGAACAGATCATGAAACGTTGAAGTATTCAGTATCTCAGTGGAATTTTAGGGAAGAAGTAGGAAAGTAAACCACAAGGTTTTTACTATGAAATTCAGTACAAAAAAGGCATAAATAATGCCTCAGCAGATTTCTTATCTATGCAACCTGAGCTACATGCCATATCTATGGTAGCACTGGGATGGAGAAAAAAATTATTAGCTGAATATGCAAATATTCAAAGGATGAGAGAGTTGCTAATATGGTAAAAAAGTCAAAAAGGACCCATGACAAAGGCAATGGGTATACATTTTCAGGCAACCTCATTTTTTTATATGAGTTGCACATATCTAGTATAGAAATCTAAATTTTAAGGATGCAATGATAAAATAATTCCATTCCTCACCTACTGCTGGTCAATTATGGTAAGCTGCAAGACATAGTGAATTGGGTCTGTCCTGATTTAATACTAAATAGTGATGTATCAAGGTATTCAAGATCCATCCTATCTTGCTTCATTCAAATGCATCAATTGATACTTGGGCAAGCCCATATGAAAATCATAGAATATATCTCATAGGTAACAAGGAATACCGTGACTAAAAGTTATAAAGGGAATAAGTTATAATACACTAACCCTCACCAATAACACTCACAATACTAATGGCCCTTGTAACCTGCCTAACACAACTATAATAAACCACTAGAGTTTGCCTAATTCGAGCAAGAAATTAACAAAGAAAGGTACGCATAAAGAATCATGGTAATATGAAGGCAAATACTAGAAGCAGGAGGAATAAGGCCAATACTAGGAATGTGGATTTCGTTTAAGAAAATACAGAAGGATGGTCACCCACTATCCTTAGGTCCTCCATCACAATGGCCACGCTTCGAGCAGATTGGTGATTGGACATAATACAAATGAGCAGTAGATATTCTAGCGACCGGGCCCAAAGCCTCTACAACGAACTTCTATAGAAGCTCAATACATGGATTTAATGTGAAACTCCAGGTTTTTCGTTAACTGTCAAAAAGAAATCACAAAAGCACTACAACCCTTAAGGTTGAATCTACATTCACAGTCTTGCTGGAAATTAATAATGATTATAAAAGTTACTGTTCTTTTTCATCTACTTTCCTTTATATATTCTCTATGAAATGCTAAAATATCAAAACTTATCATGAGGATTGGATGATCCTTAGGGTTGCTCGGCTAGATAATCGGACTCTCCACATCAATTCCATGTTTTGCCTCCTGCCTTTAGTTTGGCCTACACAACTGGAATAATGACATCTTCCTTTCTTGGCACTACTACCTTATCCAAAGGAACAACAGATGTCCAATCCAGTCATCGTGTGCATAAACAATAAAAAACTTAGGCTTTTAATTCTAAAAGCATGTAACTTGTTCAACATTTCTTTTCATTTGTTTTTCACGGTCTTACTTCGAGAATATGTTCAAGATGAGAGAAAATTAATGAATCATATGATTTATCAAGTAAATGAGGAGGAAAAACATACCTTTTCCATGACTCAACAGCTGGATTATAGTCTTCCATGTGAAAGTGGCATAGAAGATCATAGGCATACCTGGACTGGGAAAGTGAAATACCTTCTTTGGATTGCAATACATGAAGACTAAGAAAATAATGCAAATTTCCTAAGTATATCACTGCTAGTAAGGATAAGATCATCAAAAAAGAGAATAAGAACGATAAGAGACTTACCTGCTTTCTTGGTATAGATAGTATTATCAGAATCACACCTAGAAAAGCTAGTATCTAAATGAAAGCTATCCATTTTGGTATGCCAAGCCTGAGGGGCTTGCTTGAGACCATAAAGGGATTTCTTAAGCTGACATACAAGGCTAGAGTTTGTTTGTATAAAACCATGAGGTTGTTCCATATATATTTCTTCATGAAAGTCCCCATGCAAGAAGGCGAATTTAACATCCTTCTGATGGACTTCCAATTTTAAAGAGGCAGCAAGGGAAAGAAAAGGAAAATAGATTTCATTTTGGAAATAAGGGAGAAGGATCAGTATAGTCAATGCCTTCAACTCATGAAAAACCCTTAGCAACAAGACAAGCTTTATGTTTATCAAGTTTTCCATCTGGTCCAAACTTGGTTTTATAAACCCATTTGTATCTAACAAGTTTTCATCCCTTTGGAAGAGGAACAAGGTCTCATGTATCAAATGGTGAATGATATTCTTCATTCATAGTTGTTTCCCCATGTGGATTCCCTAAAGCTTCTGCAAATTTGTCATGATCATAATTTGTTGAAGCTTGAGATATTAAAGAAGAGGCTCTATCAAACTGAGAACATGTATGACACTGATCTGTAGGATCTCCAGCAAGAGCACCTACTACATCCTGAGTAGCGTGGACCCATTTTGGAAGCTGAGGAGCTGAAGGAGGATCTCGAGAAGATGGGGGAGGATTCTCATCCTCGTTGTCATCATCTGAAGAAGGAATATTTTTAGAAGTAGAAGGGATAGAGAGAGGTGGCACATCCGTCGAACTAGGCTCGAAGGCCAATATATTCTCAGCAAACTTTACATCTTTTCCAATGATAACATTTTTGGATTTAGGTTGAAGAGGTCTATATTTGACATATTCAGAATATCCAAAAAAATACATTTTTCACTATTAGATTCTAAGGATTTATGTTTCTCATCTAGAATATGGGCCCATGCTCCACTTCCAAATACATGAAAGTGACTTACATTTGGTTTAATTGAGATCTATGCTTCTTCTAGAGTGATATTCTTTAAAACCTTAGTTGGAGTGCAATTTACTATGTAATTTGCACAGTTAATTGCTTCTACCAAAAAATTAAGACTAATTCCATTAGATTGAAGCATACAATTAGCCATTTCCTTTAAGGTGTGATTCTTTGTTTCAGCTACACGCTATTTTTGTGGAGTGTATGGAAAAGTATGTTGCAATTGAATTCCATGCTCAGTGCAAGAGTTGATGAATTTTTTGTTAACATACTCTCTGTCATTATCAAATCTTAGCTTAAGAATTTTATGTATAGATTGTTTCTCAACAAAGGCTTTAAAGGTCAAGAACATGTTAAAGACTTCATTTTTGAGTTTTAAGAAGTATACCCAAGTGTGTATGGAGAAATCATCAATGAAAGTTAAGAGATACTTGTAGCCATAGAATGAAACAACTAGAAGTGGACCACATAAATCACTATGAAAAGTTATAAAGGGGTTGAGGCATGCCCAGAGGCATGTTTTTCAAAACTATCCTGATGATGTTTTCTAAGTACACATCTAGAACAAACGCCATCTTTATAAAATACCATAGGAATACCTTTCACCATATTTTGTTTACATAGATTTTGAAGGGAGCGATAGTTTAAGTGATGAAATCACTCATGCCAAAGTTTGATCACTTCATCATTATGAGCAACAAATACTAAGGGAAGAGTTGATGACCCAAAGTTGTTAAAATTATACAACCTTGTAGAATCATCAACAATGACAATCACTAAAATCTACCTAGGATCTCTTCGGTCCTTAATTATAGCATCATGAGGTGAAAATTCAATGGTTTTACCTTCACCTAAATGAGTTATTTGATATACAGATAGAAGGTTGCAAAATAAGGTAGGAACAAATAATACATCATTAAATTGACCATTGTCTAGATGAATAGTTCCAGTCCCTACAACACTAAGAGATCTATCATCACCAACATATATATTTTTGGTGTTATAATCGTTTAAAGCAGAAAACATGGCTTTGTTTTGGCCGTGTGATAAGAAGCTATAGAATCAATGAGCCAATCATGAGAATGAGAAAAAGAAGATACATTTATTGTATAACTAGACCAACATGCTTGACAACCATATTGAAAAAGTGTTATTCCTGAAGATGAAGTTGAAGTTGAAGAGTGCTCCAAAAGGATGTTATGCTTATTCATTGCTACTTCCAAGGCTTCCATATTCTTAAATCATTTGAATGATAAGTGGCCATCATAATTACAAAAGTTGCAATGTCTATCCATCTTTTTCCCTTTGTTTTTAGTTGTCTTATCATTTCATTCAACTGATTTTACATTTTGAGTCTGAAATTGCTTAGGACCCTTGTTTGGTTTAGGACCATTCTTTTTAGGATGCTTCTTCTTAGGATTCTTTGAATTTGGTTGTTCCTAGGCTGCTAAGGCTTTCTTAGAAGAGTTTCCAGTATTAAGAAGACCAAGATGTAAGAGTGGTTCTTCTTCTCTTCATAAAGAATCACAAAAGGCATCAAAAGAGGGGGGCCTATAGGCTTGTCCTTGAGAAATAAAGGCTTCTCTAGTAGAATGGCAGGTGGAAACAAACACAGAGTAGGATGGTCCTAGCTTAGTAAGAATGGAATAAATAATGGTACCATCTTCTTTTTTAACCTTAACACCTTCCAAGAGAAGTCTAAGGGTCTTGAACTTGGACAAAAAATATTCATGGAAGAAACATTATTAGGGTGTAATGTAAGAAGCTCATTTTTGAGCTGATGTGCTCAAATTTCATTTTTAATTCCAAAAACTTTATTGAGTTATTTCATTTCTTCATCGGGGGTATCAATTTCTACGATATGGAATATAAGGTTTTGATAAATAGACATCCCTATCAAACCACGTGCTTAATTTTTCATATTTTCTCATTTGGCTTACTTATCCTCATCTTTAGGTTTAAACTCTTGGCCTGAGGATATTCTATAAAGACCTTTACTTCTAAGTAAATCCACAATGTAGCATAGCCATTGGAAGTAGTTAGTGTTGTCAATAATAAATAGGCAAGTAATTTCCATTTTAAAAGAAACTAAAGTTGTATATGTCGAAACTAAGTTTTCCAATGGAAATATCTCGAAAAAATAAGATGATTAAAAAAAATGACTCTGAAAATGGCTTCCAGATGAAGAAGTTATGGCTTTTCGAAGAAAAGTTGTTGACGAACAACACGAATGTTGGGAAGTGCATGATAATGTTATATTTAAAAAGAAATCTCCCTTCCCCCCCTTCCCCCCCACCTCCCCTTCCCTTTTCTAAAATTAATCTAATTATCTCACTTTTTAAAAATTATTACTTTATATGACCCACTTTTATAAATAAGTGAAAGTCACTTTTACATAAGCAACTTTAGAATTATAAGTGATTCACTTTTTATAATGCATGAGAACACTTTTACATAAAGTAACTTTAAAACATAAGTTACATGTGTTTTTTGAAAAAGTAACTCAACAAAAAAAAAAGACTTGAACCTAATGCCTCTATTCTCATAAAGTAACTTTTGACCAAGTGAGCTAGATTAAAAGGTTAGTAATTTTTGGACAAGAGGAAGGGTTTTTTTTTTTGGTCATTGAAGCTTTGGAGTGCGTGCTTGCTTCAAAAACACTTTTTTCATATATAAAAAAGAAACACACACAAACCAAAATGAACACGCAAAAGTAATCCAAGGCTTACGCCTTAAAGTTATATTTGGTCGGAAACTATATATTTTCCTCAATGTTTATGATTTTCCGAGATCACACTAAGACGTGGTGTAAAAGAGCATACACATCAGAAAAACACTTTCTTTTTGTTTTTGGTTGTCAATATCGCAAAGAGTCGTGGGGAAAAGAGAATACGTATAAATGAAAGGTTTAGATCCAGTAATAAAAAACAAAGAGATAAATAACTAAAACTACAAATAAAGACTTTATACCTCCATATCTTAAAAATGACATAGCTAGAGCTACCGGAAACCTTTTTGCATGAAACAAAAGGGGTTCCTCACTAGAACATATCCTCCTAGCACAATAGGGAAGTCTTATCGGCCCAAATGTGGTCAGAAATAGTATATCCATGAAACGAAAGTCCGATGTAGTTGTACCAGCTTCAGATTTTGATCACCAATGGGTGCGGCCCTTGAATAGCTCAGGTACCATGTACGAATGTACATGGTAAGTCCTTAGATATAACATCAAAGGAAACTACTCATCAATAGATCATAGATCAATACACTAGTATTCTTGACGTGGTTAAAACCCTCCAAGAGAGAAATAGCCCACGGCCTGAGCCAACACAACCACTTCAGGTAATTTATTAATGTAAAAGAATTTTTTTTACATAAGCTTCTCTCATGAATGGTCACCAAAAAAATGACCCTTCATGCTCTTTAAATAGAGACCATGGACCAATCGGGTGTTAAGCCATGGTCCAAGTGTCAGTAATACCAAGGAGAGAATGAACCGTCAGATCACTTCATGTCTAGAACATATCGTGACCGTTAGATTGTAAGTTACAAAAAATACATACTAAAGAAACAGACTTTACCTAACTATGCACTAGACCAAGTTGTACTTAATTATTTCTTATTTGTTGGAATATCCTAATAGGATCCTTAGAGCTCTTAGAGGATTTCTCTATTAAGGGGGGAATACCAATATGATTTTTGATTCTCTCCATTCTCTAGTATAGGTTCTTCAATTATTGGTCTATATGCTCACATGAGTGGAGAATATTTTCTTAGTTCTCATATCTATCCAAGAGTGTGTGGCCAAAAGGAAATTTCATCTACTAGTAAATATCCACCTTTTTTGTATATTGGTTGAATCGACCTCTTCTGTGACCTATGTCATGAATCTAAGTGGTCATTCAATGAGTTAATGTGTGTCATAGAAGGGAATTCTCTACATATAAGCTTCTCCTTCGACATGTGTGAGTTCAACTTGAATTGACCTTGCATGAGTTGATGCATTGCAATGCAATTTTCTCCAACCAATGGTGCATGTAGGTGTTTCCTATGCGGGCTCACTTTTGGTAGCATGGAGCATACCTTTAGATCCATTCCCTTTGACAAGGCATGGGGAATAAGATAAACGAAAAGAAAAACTCAAGTGAATGTTGGGGAAGACAATGAAAGATAGAAGGATGGGGGAATAACCACATCAGAGGAGCACTAGACCTAGTAAACCCACCCTTTCAGGTACCCCGAAAGAGGAATCAATGAAATTTTCACATAAAAGAAATGGGAATAAAATGCAACCATCCAATAATGATGTCCAACGAAAGATTTCAGAGAGAAAAATTATATGTAGAATATGAGTGAACTAGAACTAGAAAAAGTGGTATAGTAATAGAGAAAGGTGGCACAACCATGGTGATGAGAGGACCCACACTAAGCACTACAATGAGAGGCCATGAAAAAAAACTAAAGCCAATTAGAGTAGAGGGAAAAGGGACCAAGGGTAAGCTCTGAAGATAGAATAAGAAAGGATGTAATTTGGATAAACACACTTAGTGTTTTCCTTGACATAACTATCTACAAAAATGCTTGAACCATAATTAAAAACAAGTTTTAGAGAGTAAGAAATCAATACCTGTGCCGAGTCAAAGCAATTACACAAGGATTTAAACAACTCCTATGAGAAGGAATTATGGCGCTGGAATCATAATGATAACTATGGAGTCTACCTTAGCCCTATGCTTTCCATGTTTTTATAGCTCTACTAAGCTCTCTCCACGAGTTCCAATTCTACTAAATGATATAAGCCAATTTCCATGGTTAAGATTTTAACATGCATCACATCCACACATGTGGGACTTCGGTTTTAAAATAAAAAATTCATAAATTTGGGAATGATTAACTGTTTAGACAATAGACCAAGTAATACACATTAATTTAGTTATTCCTTTCTCCTTTTCACAAATAGACTTACTTTCACACATGTTTAGCATTATACTTTAGTTTAAGGCATTCCTTCAATCCTTTTAAATGAATATATGTTAGGAAACCATCTCATAAAAAGATAGAAAAGATAGATCAATGCCTTAGAATTCAGCCCCTTCGAGGGGGAAACCTCCTTTACATTATACAAATGAACTATTCTTGGATGATACAAATGACTAAACCTCCCTTCTATATATAGGAGTCTAAGGGGTCACAATATAATCAAGCCAACATAACAGTAATAACATAAGGGCATGAAAATAACTATAGTTGGTTTCTATGGGGCAGACTAATAACAATATGGGGACAATAGGGGTACAATAATAATAATAAAGGATAAAATGACAATAGTAGTGGGGGAATCACTAGCATTATAGGGGCCTAACATGACCCTCTCCTTCCGAAAAGAGTTGTCCTCAACGCTTGAGTAGTTCTAGATGCTTCTATATAAACTCTCATCCTCTTATGTGAAATCTTTAGCGATAAGTTTTTCCATTTGATGAGAGACTCTGAAATTGATCAACTTCATTGCCATTGAGTTCTTGTTTCTATCACTGCTTCTGGTTCCAATATGATTTTTCCTTCCTCATCAATTTCTAGCAATATTGTTTGAACTGAGAGCTTGTCACCTATAACCTTCTTTAAACATGAAACATGGAAAAGTGGGTGCACTCGAGAAGCTGCAAGAAGCTCCAATTTGTATGCCATAGTACCAATCTTTTGCAACACCTTGTACGGACCATAATACTTTGGTGATAATTTATTATCCTTCTTAGCTTGCTTGAGGGACACTTGTTTATATGGTTGTAGTTGTAGGAATACCCAGTTAGCTACATCAAAACTTCTTTCATTGTGATGCTGATCTGCTTGTTGTTTCATTATATTCTGTGCCAACGTGAGGTTATCCTTTAAGATTTGGAGAACTTGTTGTTGATGCTTGATGTCATGTTCCACTACTTGAACCTTAGAACTTTCTCTTAAATATGATGTGATGGATAGTGGATGATATCCATAAAGTGCCATAAATGAGGTCATTTTTGCTGCAGTATGGAAGGAAGTGTTATAGCACCATTCAGCCAGAGGAAATCATTTGACCCATTGTGTCTATTTATTAGATACAAAGCAACAAAGATATCCTTCCAAACATTTGTTTACTATCTCAGTTTTCCCATCAGATTGAGGATGATAAGATAAGCTATGAGCTAACTGAGTACCGAGACAAGAAAATAATTATGTCCAAAAATTTCTAGTGAAAATGGGATCTCTATCACTTACAATAATCTTTGGGTTCCCATGTAGCTTTTGAATTGTTTCCATAAATGAAGTAGAAACTGTACTGGTTTTAAAGGGATGTGATAATGCACAAAAGTGTGCATACTTGGTAAGTCTGTCAACTACCACCATGATGACACTCTTTCCTTCATACTTGGGTAAACCTGTGATAAAATCCATTGAAACCTCCTCCCAACGTTGGCTTGGAATGGATAAAGGTTGTAATACTTGGGGTCTCAATCTCTTCAACTTTATTTTGTTGGCAAACCAAACATTCCACCACAAAATTTTGAGTATCTGATTTAAGGCCATCCCAAAAATTTCCTTCTTAACCCTGTGGTATGTTTTTAAAAATCTTGAGTGCCCTCCTAAGGGAGAAGTGTGCAATTCCATAAGAATCTTTTATTTGAATTGGGAATTCTTACATAAGTATAAATGATCTTTGTACCATAACGAATCATTTTTCCAGCTAAATGTATTAAATGTACTGGGATCTTGTTGTAACTTTCGAATGAGTGCCCACACTTCTTCATCATTCTTCCATTCCTCCCTTTCTTCATTTATCCAATCCTGTTTGATAATAGAAATGGCACACAACAATGCTTCCACATCCTCATCCTTTCTTGAGAGTGCATCTGCTACAACATTTTGCTTCCCTTTTTTGTAGATGATTTCAAAGTAATAACCCAACATCTTTGTGACCCATTTTTGTTGCTGTTCAGAGGATAATCTTTTTTCTAAAAATTATTTAAGACTATCATGATCCGTTTTTACCTTGAAGTGTCTTCCCATTAGGTAGGGTCGCCATTTCTTAAGTGCATGTAGTATTTCCAACATTTCCTTCTAATAAATAGCTTTGTGTAAATACTTTCCCTTGATTGGATGACTTTAGAAATAAATGGGTCTTTAGTCTTGCATTAAAATAGCACCAATTCCATTTCTTGAAGCATCACATTCCACAATAAAGGTTTTTGTGAAGTCCGGTGTAGCTAAGACCGGTGCTTGACACATTGCCTCTTTAAGATGTTTGAAGGCCTTTGTTGCTTCTGGAGTCCATGAAAATGCATCTTTCTTCAATAATGTTGTTAGAAGTGCTACTATTCTCCCATAATTCTTAACAAACTTGCGATAATACCCTGTCAACCCGAGAAATCCTCACAGATACTTTACGGATGTGGGGATTTTCCATTCCTTAATGGCTTTAATTTTGCTAGGGTCTATGTTAACACCTTCATGAGATACAATATGACCTAGATATTCATCCTCTTGTACTCCAAAGAAACATTTGGAGCTCTTTGCATATAATTGTTTCTCCTCCAATAGTTTAAGCACCTTGTCAACATGTTCAACATGATCCTTCCAAGAGTTGTTGTAGATTAGTATATCATCAAAAAATGCTAGCACAAATTTTCTAAGGAAGGGTTTGAAAATGGAATTCTTTAAACCTTGAAATTTAGAAGGTGCATTGGTAAGGCCAAAAGGCATGACCAAAAATTCATAATGACCCTCATGAGTTCTAAATGTTGTTTTCAGAATGTCTATAGTCTTCATTCTGATTTGATGATATCCTAAACGAAAATCCAAATTGGTGAAGTAAATTCATGCATGCAATTCATCCAATAATTCATCAATGACAAGAATGGAAAATTTATCTTTAAATAGTGATCTTGTTGAGCTCCCTATAATCTAGAAACATGGGCCATGATCCATCCTTCTTGTGCAGCAATACTACTAGAGCAAAGAAAAAGCTTTGAGTAGGTTTCATTATACTAGTCTCTAGCATTTCTACAACCATACATTCAATTTCACTCTTTTGGGCATAGGGATATCTATACGGCCTGATGTTTGGAGGAACACTTCCTAGAATCAAATGAATAGCATGATCATGATCATGAATAGGTGGGAGACCTTTGGGAGTCTCAAATAGCTTGGAATGATTTTCCAAGAACTTTTGGAGATCTGGATAAATAGATGATTTCGATGTGAGAACCTCTAGCAAACATAATTGTACAATTACACCTCATTGTTCCTTCTTTAGAAGCTTTTTCATACTGTTAGAGCTGATTATCTTTCCCGGTTTCCCTGCAATACCCCTTAATTCAACTTCCTTTCCTTCCACACAAAATTTGATGAAAATTTCCTGAAAATTAAAAGCTATTGTACCTAAGGATTGTAGCCAATGGACTCCTAGTACAACATCAGCACCACCCATTGGAATGGAAAGCATTGGGCTATTTAATACATATTCTCCCATGGATAACTTGATATTATGGCACTTTCCTTAGCAATTTATAGTTCCTCCACTTGCAACCATCAAGTGACACTCTATTGCTGGATATAGGAAGCAATTCAATTCCTTTACTATCTTACAATGAATAAAATTATGGGTACTTCCCAAATCAATCAACACTATTACCTTTTTCTTCTTGATATGCCCTTCTATCTTGATAGTTTGAGGAGTGGTAATTCCAGCCAATGCATTACAATATATGGTCGGATTCATTTCTTCTTTATCTATGGTTTGTTCCTGGAATATATCCTCTTCTTTTAACATTTCTTGTTCCTTTTCTCCCTCCTCTTCACAATCTATGTAGAATAATTTCTTCTCAGCACACTTATGACCTTTAGTGTATTTGTTATCACAATTGTAACAAAGCCCTTTTGCTATTTTTTCTTCCAATTGTTGTGGTGTCAACCTTGTAGGTTGTGGAAGGCTAGGGCCAAAAACACTTCCATCTTTATAGTTGTGTGTGGTAGGCTTCCTGGTTGCCATAATTTTGCTTTCCATTTTTCTTGCTAACCTGGATGCCTTCTCCAATGAATCAGGTTCCCAAAGGCAAACCTCATGTTGGATATTATCCTTTAAAGTCCCTATGAGAACATCAACTCTATGCTCCTCTAGAATATCTTTTACTTTTATGTTCAATTTTTGGAAGTTCTCAATGTGCTCCATCATTGAACCCTTTTTTTTTAGATTTATCAATTCGCTAAAAAAAGGTGTTGCTTTTTGTATCCTCATAATATGTTATCATTTCTTCCGTAAATATTTCCCAAGTGAAAATTTGTTTACGAGAGCAAAGCCATTGATACCATTCAAATTGATTTGGTTCCAAATATAAAGTTTCAATACGTAACTTTTGTGTGTTTTGCATATTATGGAGATCGAAAAATTGCTCCATTTGTAGTATACATGTTTCGAGATCCTTGCCATCAAACTTCCTCATATCTAATTTTGGAACATGGTGGGTCTTCAATCCAACATTAGAGTCTATGAAATCATAACTAACATTTATTTTGTTCTCATCATGATTTTCCTTTACTACCCTTTCACCATTAGTGACCATTTCTTGTAGCAACTTATTCAAATTTATCTTCAATTCTTCCATCTTATCGTCCATGCCATTCATCTTAGCATCCGTGCCATTCATCTTAGCTTCCACGCCATCCATATTAACTTGCATGCCATTTATATTAGCTTTCACGCCATCCATCTTAACTTCCATGCCATTCATATTAGCTTCCACGCCATTCATCTTGGCTTCATTTACCTTGAGTGATAGTGAAATTTTTTGTACTTGGTCTTGTAATTTTGATATATCATGTTGCGTTTCTTCCTCTTCTTCACAAGTCATGCTAGATATTTTAGGTTGCTTACTAGGTGTTTCCATTTTCTTTCTTTGGGGCATTAATTAATGCTAATAATTCTTCAATATTCACTTTGAATTCCTTCAAACTAATTTTCCAAACCATTCTTATGCAAAATTTTAAAAAAAATTACACAACATTTTTTCACTTTGTAAGAGCTTGATATTGAATCTGTTGTATCTCTGTAATTGCGGATCTTGAATATCTAAAATCTAATCCTGTTGTAGCCCTTTGAGTCCTCTTTCTAACCTCACAAGTATGATCAAAATTGGATTCTCTACGGAAGAGTTATGCCAAATCTGCCATGGTGACCTGATTATAGACTTGTTCATTAGAGCGAAATTTTATGATGTGCCTTGTGTCATTGTTTCAACCTTAGTATCTAAAACTAATATACATAAAGCTATAGTACATCCTCTTGCTAAGACTTCAGATGAAATTTCAATCTGATGCTCAAAACAAAAGTTATGACGATTTTCCCTAGGTCACCTATTTGGAATGCAATTCAGGGGTCTGTAAACACCCTAACGTCCTCAGATCATATCTCTGCAAATATAGCGTGAAAAGCTCTGAAATTTGGACCCAAAGTTCAGAACGATTTCAGCTCAAATGATTTTTGTTTGTAGCTTCTGAAATGTCGCAGAAAAAAATTATAGCAAAAATGCCACAATGACCTATTTGGAGCAGCGAAACCCTAGAATCCAAATCTCTGATACCAAATGTTAGGAAACCAGCTCACAAAAAGATAGAAAAAATAGATCAACGCCTTAGAATTTAGCCTCTTCAAGGGGGCAACCTCCTTTACATTATAAAAATGAACTATTCTTGGATGATACAAATAACTAAACCTCCCTTCTATATATAGGAGTCTAAGGGGTCATGATATAATCAAGCTAACATAACAGTAATAACATGAGGGCACAAAAATAACAATAGTGGGTTTCTATGGGGCATACTAATAACAACGTGGGGACAATAGGGGCACAATAATAACAATAAGGGATACAATGACAATAGCAATGGGAGAATCACTAGTATTATAGAGGCCTAACAATATATATGCATATTCCTACATGGCTAAACATTGTCCCATAATTTAAATTATATGTTTATTGACAACGGAAGATTTACTAAATTCTCTTTGTAGTTATGTTAGTTAAAGTATGTTATGATAATTAGTAATTAAATAATAATTATATAATTGTTTAGAAATAAATTGTTTATTATTTTATATAAAATTAAAGAACAATATTATTTAAAATGAAATTAAAGAACAAAGAAAGCATGTTCTTTGTGCTTTGTTTAAGATATGTTATGTTTTCTTGATTCTTAGATATTCCTTTTAGATTTGAGTAGATTATTAAGTTATTAGTGATAATTTTTAATTTAGTTTCTTTCGTATTCAAATCATCTTCCTTAAAGAATTTTCGTTGGTATATTGTATTGTTGCAGCGTTATCTTGATTTTTTGAATCAATTTTTGTTTGGTATTGTAACTCGCTTTTTTCATATCAGAGAATTTTTTACATCCATGGCACTTATTACAGAGAAATGGTCAAAAAACAAATCTCACCACTTAGTCAACAACAATTAATGTAATTGTGTCACAATATTTTTGTGTCTCCTAAATATGATGGGTTGCTCACATGTAGATTCAACAACATTTGATTTTAATCCAAGTATGGCATTGCTCAAATTTGAAAGATTTTTGGACTGAAACACTTGAACTTTGTATAGAAAATACAATTGTGTGTTTCAACTTATACACATAAATTTCTAAGAAAAGGAAATGTTGATTGCTTATCTATGCATATAGAATGTATAACACTAGAACATTGCTAATATACATTGGAATGTTCCACAACCAACATTGAAAATAGGTACAAAGTCTCCTCCCTCTTATTTTCAAAGCCATTCAATTTATTGGACATTTTTCAAATCTCTATGAGGCCAATATTTGATCCATTGAGATATAGTTGAACATTGTAGACTCATTTCCTTCACTTTCACAAATCCTTTAAGTTAATTAGCATATCTATACATTGAAAAAATTAGCAAAGCAGAAGTACAATTTCCTATCATTGATCTCAAACTAGTGATCATGCTTAGAGTGGCTCACTACAACTTCTTCAAAAGAAATGGAAATAGTTTCTATCATTAATCTCAAACTAGTGATCATGTTTAGTGTGCCTCACTTCCTCTTCTTCAAAAGAAATGGAAATGCTTAATAAAAACAATATACACCACTCCTTTTCCTAAATACTTTAGACATATGAAGAAGTTAGAATATAATTTATATATTATCCAAAATCTCCTTAAACACCCAATATTGTAAGGATTAGCCCTCCTATGTAAGATCCCTTGTACCCTTGTTCTTTTCTTTTCACACCTCCCTTTCCTTACTGTTAGTACTATTAAGCATATCATAAATCTAACATCAATTCTTCTTAATATTATACGATTTATTGTTAGAAAAATTTTACGAGGGAAAAGGAACTCAGAAATCGGTTGCAGCAAAGTCAACTGGCTCAGAACTAGGTTGCGGAAAAGTAGGCAAGGTCAACTTCAGTTGCGGAGAGGTAAAACTTAGGCTGTGGCGAGGATATCACAACCACACAAGGACTTAATTAAAACATAAATCATATTCACAACAAAATAGAGTAAAACAAAGGAGGCTTCCGTAAATATACTTGTGAAGGCTTAAGACCACATCGCAACATAACACACTTTTGATTATAATATAAAACATAGGAAAATACATTCGCATGATATATTAGAGGTTGTTGCTCCAAGTAAAACACAAAAGACTTTCTGCGATTTACGCTTCACTGGGGTTGCAGAGTAAACTTCTATAAAACTCCGTAAAACTAGTTTTCACATGCCCACCAATATTTCCTCCACGATTTTCTCCTCACTAACTCAGAGACTCTCACTCTCTAACTTGCCCAACATGCAAAACTGACTTTTACAACCATATTTATCTAACATACAAATTTAAAATTAATTACAAGACAAAGAAAATACTTAATACGCAACATGGGAAATTTTACATAGTAAATGATTTTTTGAACTTTGAGGTGTTGTGGAGTGTGGGCAACAGTCGCGAAGTAAAAGTTTTCCCATATCTATTTACAAAAATTTGTAAAATGCTTGAACTCCTCTGCTGTGTTGTGGAATGGTCACGTGTTAGGTCCCTATAATACTAGTGATTACCCCATTACTATTGTAGCTGTATCCCTTATTAATATTGTTGTGCCCCTATTGTCCCCATATTTTTATTACCGTGCCCCATAGAATCCCTCTATTGTTATTTTTGTGGCTTTATATTATTATTGTTAAGTCGGCTGGGTTATATTGTGACTCCTTAGACTCCTATATATAGAAAGGAGGTTTTTTCATTTGAATCATCCAAGAATTGTTCATTTATGTAATGTAAAGGAGGTTGCCCCCTTAAAGAGGCTAAATTTTAAGGTGTTGATCTATCTTTTCTATCTTTTCTTGAGCTGGTTTCATAACATTTGGTATCAGAGCTTTGGATTCTAGGGCTTCGCTACTTCAAATAGGTCATCGTGGAATTTTCACTATAACTTTTTTCTGCAATGTTTCAGAAGCTTAAAAAAAACCCGTTTGAGAAGAAATTGTGCTGAACCTCGGACCTAAATTTCAGAGATTTTCGCGCTATATTTACGGAGATATGATCTGAGGAAGTTGGTCTTTTTTATAGACTCTTGAATTACATTCCAAATAGGTGACCTGGGGAAAATCGTCATAACTTTCGCTATGAGCATCAGATTGAAATTTCGTGAGAAGGTATAGGAAGAGGACGGACTGTAGTTTCTTATATATATTTTTCAAAGCCAAAGGTCAAAACAGTGACTCATGGCATGTCGTGCAAGTTTTCTCTACTGAACTAGTCTATAATCAGGTCATTGTGGGAGATTTCGCATAACTCTTCCTTGGAGAATCCAATTTGGATCAGACTGGTGGCATTGTAAAGAAGACACAGAGGGCTATTGCAGGTCGCAATTTTAGAACTAGATGATATGAAATTACAGAGATACATCAAATGCAATATCAATCTCCTACAAATTGAAAAAAGGTGTGTAGATTCTTTTAAATTTTTGCTTAAGATTGCTTTGAAAATTTATTTTGAAGAAATTCAAAGGGCTAGTAGAGTATTATTATCAGTAACTGATGCCCTGAGGAAAGAAAATGAAAACACCTAGTAAGCAACTTGAAAGCTCTAGCATGACTCATGAAGAAGAGGAAGAAATGCTAAATGATATATCAAAATTACAAGAACAAGTTCAACAAGTGTCACTTGCAAAAAAAGCAACAGAATCTAAGATGGATGGTTTAAGGAAAGATGTAGAAGCTAAGATGGATGGTTTAAAGAAAGGTGTATAAGGTAAGATGGATTGTTTAAAGAAAGTTGTAGACGCTAAGATGGATGGCATGGAAGCTAAGATGAATGGCATGGATGCTAAAATTGATGGCATGGATGATAAGATGGAAGAATTGAAGATAAATATGAATAAGTTGCTACAAGAAATGGACACTAATGGTGAAAGGGTACTAAAGGAAACTCATGATGAGAAAAAAATAAATGTTAATCATGATTCCATAGACTCTAATGTTGGATCGAAGACCCACCATATTCCAAAAATCGATATGAGGAAGTTTGATGGCAAGGATCCTGCAACATGGATATTACAGATGGAGCAATTTTTCGATCTCAATAATGTGCAAAACACACAAAAGGTACGTATTGATAAGTCATAAACAAAAAGGGTTCAATAATGGAGCACATTGAGGAGTTCAAAAAAATGAACATAAGGGTAAAAAATATTCCAGAGGAGCATAGGATTGATGTGTTCATAGGGACTTTAAAGGATAATATCCAACATGATGTTCGCCTTTGGGAACCTAATTCATTACAAAAGGCATTCAGGTTAGCAAGGAAAATGGAAAGCAAATTATTGCAACCAGGAAGCATTCCAGTCACAACTATAAAGATGGAAGTGTTGTTACCCCTAGCCTTCCACAACCTATAAGGTTGACGCCACAACAATTGGAAGAAAAAAGAGCAAAAGGGCTTTGTTATAGTTGTGATAGCAAATACACTAAAGGACATAAGTGTGCTGAAAAGAAATTATTGTACATAGATTGTGGAGAGGAAGAAGAAAAGGAGCAAGAAAGGTCAAAAGAAGAGGATATACTTTAGGAACAAAGCATAGATAAAGAGGAAATGAATCAGACCATATCCTGTAATGCATTGGCTAGAATTACCCCTCCTCAAACCATCAAGAGAGAAGGACAAATCAAGAAGAAAAAAATTAATAGTGTTGATTGATTCAGGAAGCACCCACAATTTTATTCATTGTAAGGTAGCAAAAGAATTGAATTGCTTCCTATATCTAGCACCAGAGTTTCAAGTGATGATTGCAAATGGAGGAACAATATATTTCTCTAGAAAGTGCCATAATATCAACCTATCCATGGGAGAATATGTATTGATTAGCCCAATGCTTTCCATTCCAATGGGAGGTGCTCATGTTGTACTAGGAGTCCAATGGCTACAATCCTTGGGTATAATAGCTTTTAATTTTCAAGAACTTTTCACGAAATTTTCTGCGGAAGGAAAGGAAGTTGAATTAAGGGGTATTGCAGGGAAACCAAGAAAGATAATCAACTCTAACGGTATGACAATGCTTCTAAAAAAGGAACAAAGAGGATGTGGAAGAATTGTTGTGTGCTAGTTCTATTATCCAACCAGATTGGATAAACGAAGCAAGGGAGGAATGGAAGAATGATGAAGAAGTGTGGGCACTTACTCGAAAGTTACAACAAGATTCTAGTACATCTGATACATTTAGCTAGCAAAATGATTCATTATGGTACAAAGATCGCTTATACCTCTGTAAGAATTCGCAACTCAAACAAACGATTCTTATGGAATTGCACACTTCTCCCTTAGGAGGGCACTCAAGATTCTTTAAAACTTACCACAGGGTTAAGAAGGAATTTTTTTGGGATGGCCTTAAATTGAATATTCAAAAGTTTGTGGGGGAATGTTTGGTTTGCCAACAAAATAAAGTTGAAACAATTAAGACCCCGGGTTTATTACAACCTGTATCCATTCCAAGCCAACGTTGGGAGGAGGTTTCGATGCATTTTATCACAGGTTTACCCAAGTCTGAAGAAAAGAGTGTCATCATGGTGGTAGTTGACAGACTTACCAGGTATGCACACTCTTGTGCATTATCACATCCATTTAAAGCCAGTACAATTTCTACTGCATTTATGGAAACAATTCAAAAGCTACATGGAAACCCAAAGATTATTGTAAGTGACAGAGATCCCATTTTCACTGGAAATTTTTGGACAGAATTATTGTCTTGTCTTGATACTCAGTTAGCTCATAGCTCATCTTATCATCCTCAATCTGATGGGCAAAATGAAATAGTAAAAAAATGTTTGGAGGGATATCTTCATTGCTTTGTATCTGACAAACAGACACAATGGGTCAAATGGTTGCCTCTGACTGAATGGTGGTATAACACTTCCTTCCATATAGCAACAAAAATGACCCCTTTTATGGCACTTTATGGATATCAGCCACCACCCATCACATCATATTTAAGAGAAAATTCTAAGGTTCAAGCAATGGAACATCACATCGAACATCAACAACAAGTTCTCCAACTCTTAAAGGATAACCTTGCCTTGGCACAGAATAGAATGAAACAACAAGCATATCAACATCACAGTGAAAGAAGTTTTGATGTAGGTGATTGGGTATTCCTACGGCTACAACCATATAAACAAATGTCCCTCAAGCAAGCTAAGAAGGATAATAACTTATCACCAAAGTATTATGGTCCGTACAAAGTGTTGTAAAAGATTGGTACTATGGCATACAAATTGGAGCTTCCTACAACATCTCGAGTGCATATGTTTCATGTTTAAAGAAGGTTATAGGTGACAAGCTCCCAGTTCAAACAATATTTCCAAAACTTTATGAGGAAGGAAAAATTATATTGGAACCGGAAGCAGTCACAGAAACAAGAACTCGACAGCTATGAAATCGATCAATTTTGGAGTATCTTGTTAAGTGGAAGAACTTATCCACTGAAGATTCCACATGGGAGGATGAGAATTTCATATAAAAGCATCCAGAACTACTCAAGCATTGAGGACAACATTTTTTTTTTGAAGGAGAGGGGCATGTTAGGTCCCTATAATACTAGTGATTACCCCATTAATATTGTAGTTGTATCCCTTATTAATATTGTTGTGCCCCTATTGTCCCCATATTTTTATTATTGTGCCCCATAGAATCCCTCTATTGTTATTTTTGTGGCTTTATATTATTATTGTTAGGTCAGTTGGGTTATATTGTGACTCTTTAGACTCCTATATATAGAAAAGAGGTTTTGTCATTTGATTCATCCAAGAATTGTTCGTTTATGTAATGTAAAGGAGGTTGCCCCCTCGAAGAGGCTGAATTCTAAGGAATTGAACTATCTTTTCTATATTTTCTTGAGCTAGTTTCATAACATTAGGGATGTACTTTTGCTCTGACTTTAGTGCTTTTGCCTGCAAACAAATTGCAACTGTGCAGTGGTTGACTGGAAAAGCATGGTGTTTGTTAGTCTGTTTAAGGCAGTGGTTGGGATTATTATTTCCAACACTCCCCCTTAATAACAACTGCCACCATTGACAATTCCCAAACAATCTCTGAGATAAAGACAATTTTCATGGGCCAATGGGTTTGTGAAAATATCAGCAAATTGTTCCTATGACTTGTAGCACTGCAACACAATTTCATCATTGTTAATCAACTCTCTAATAAAATGATCTTTAGCATCAATATGCTTGGTCCTCTTGTGAAAGACCGAATTCTTTGACAATGCAATTGCAGATGTGTTATCATAGAAAATAGTTGTCGCTCCCTCTTGGTCATGGCAAAGATCCCTCAACATCCTTCTCATCTAAATTGCCTAACACACTGCTTCTATTGCGGCGACATATTCAGCTTATGTTGTCGACAATGAAACTATTGGCTACTTTTTGGAAGCCCATGAAATGGCTCCGGAACTCAAATGAAAAACATATCCTGACTTCCTCCTTCTGTCATCGACACTTCCTACCCTATCACTGTTAGCGTAACCAACTGACCTAAAATCATTTGTTGCGGTGTAGAAAATGCCATACTATTTTGTCCCATTGACATACCTTAGAATTATTTTCGTTGCTTGCTAATGAGTCTCCTTGGGTGTCTCCATGAACCTCGATAGCAAAACCATTGCATACATTATATCCTGCCTAGTGGCGGTCAAATACATCAAGCTGCCTATCATACTTTTGTATAATGTTGGATTGACATTGCTGCTACAATATTCTTTGCTCAACTTCAACCCCATGACAGTTGGAGATGGTGCGAGCTTGCTGTTCTTAATTTTAAACCTCTACAAAATGTCTACTACATAATTTACTTGAGAAATTTAAATGTCATTTTCTATTTTTTTCACTTCTATGCCAAAAAAATATCTTAGAAACCCTAAGTCAGTCATTTCAAATTCATTCTTCATGATTTGTATGAAATCAGTGATGAGGAAATCATTAATTCCCGTTAAATCAAATCATCTACATATAAGACAACAATAAGAATCTTACCATCGGTTTCTTTGATGTAGAGAGTGGGTTCACCATCACATTTGTCAAAACCATTGTCCAACAAGTAGGCATCTATCTTATTGTACCATGCATGCGGTGCTTGCTTCATCCCATAAAGAGCTTTTCTCAACTGATACACTTTGTCTTCTTCGCCTCCTACCTCATAACCAGGTGGTTCCACAACATACACTTCCTCTTTTAGCACTCCATTCAAGAACGTTGACTTTACATCCATTTGCTACACTTTCCACTTATGTTGCATGGAAATCGCCACAAATGTACGCACTATCTCCATCCTCACAACTGGCGCGAACATCTCCATATAATCTCTTCCATGCTGCTCCTTATATCCTTTAACAACTAGCCTTGCTTTGCACCTTTCAATCTTCCCATCAACATTGCTCTTGGTCTTATAGACCCACTTCACTCCAATGACTTCTTTTCCTTGTGGAAGGTTCACTAAATCCCATGTGTCATTCTTTTATATTACTCATATTTCTTCCTCCATTGCCACAACCCATTTTTCTTCTTTGACCACATCTTCAAAGTGGATTGGGTCATCTACATGACAAAACAAAGCAAATAATGAATTCAGACCAGCGTTGCTATCAACCTCATCTTGCTCATAAATTTCATTTATATTTCTAAATTTTGGCCTTCTTGTGCTTGCTAAAGATGTTCCTTATATGTCACTTGGTATTTCACTTTGCGGCATGCTTGGAGAAAAACTTTCTTGACTGTGTGATGTTGTCCTATTATTTGTTGATATTGTTCCTTGTTACCTGCTTTGTTGCACTTGAATAGGTGAGGAGGGAGTCACTATTGAGGAATTACTGGCTGATGTCAATTCCTCTTTGTCCTCATGTGGTATACACGGTTTCACATTGACCAGATTCTCTAAACTTCCATCCCCTGCTTCCTCTTCTATGAACTACACATCTCTATTGATTATGACCTTCTTGGTTAATGGATTGTAGAGTTTCTATGCTTTGGATTCATCATTGTATCCAACAAAAATACATTTCTCCCCCTTGCTGTCCAACTTCTTCTTCAACTCATCTAGGACATGTGCATATGCCACACAACCAAAGACTCTCACGTGTGTGACAGTATGCTTTCTTCCACTCCATACCTCCTCAGGACTATGTTCTTGATGTTTTTGGTTGGACATCTATTCAAGATATATGCTGGACATGCGACAACTTCGGCCCAATAATCATTTTGCAAATTTTTGCCTTCAAAATTCTCCTAGGCATTTCCATAATGGTTCTATTCTTCCTTTCCGCCACACCATTTTGTTGAGGCGTATATATTCTTGTAAATTTCTTTTGAATTCCATGCTCCCTGTAAAATTGAAGGAAGTGATTTGAGATGTATTCACCACCTCTGTTAGTCCTAAGCACTTTGATGTAGTGTCCAATTTTCTTCTCAACAAGAGCCTTGTACTGGTGAAAGTGCTCAAAGACTTCACTTTTCTGTTTTAGGAGAAAGACCCATGTATTCCTTGTGTAGTCATCTATGAAGGTCAATGCATAGTGGCAGCTACCAATTGACGGTGTCTGCATTGGTCCACATAAATTTGAGTAGACAATATCCAAAGGTGCCTTTGCCCTTACTGACTTTCCTATTGGAAATGTCTCTCTATGTTGCTTTCCCAAGATACATCCTTCACATAGGCTATCTAGTTTCTCTATGAGTGGTAAACTTTTCATCATGCCTTTTTTATGCAGAAAATTCAAACCTCCAAAGTTGAGATGTCCAAATCTCAAATGCCATAATGAGTTTTCATCTTTGACCTCTACTTGATAGCTTGCTTGTGTGACAATTGCTTCTTTTCTTCCATCCTCTTGTGAGTTCATTGATAGTTGTGCTTGTGCACCTTCTTCCTTCAAACCTGATCTTATATTTACCAGAAACATTCTATTTTTTGTCAGCTGAACCTTTGCAATCGGTTGTCTCCTTGGAGGCCAATCCAAAATTGTGCACTCATCATTTTTGAAAAAGACATTGTAGCCCTTTTGCATGAGTTGTCCAATGCTTATGAGGTTATGATTCAGACAGAGGACAAAGTAAACATCTGAGATGTACTTCTTCTCCCCCTTCTTTTTTAGGATATTAACTCTTCATTTTCCCATGACATAGACTTTGTTGTCAGTCCCTAATATCACTTCAGATTTCACACTTTCATCTAGATTGGAAAACATTTCTATGTTTCGTGACATGTGGTTACTACAACCTGAATCTAGATACCATATATCACTTCGTTTTTATTGAGCTACATTGCAAGCTAAAAGCATGTTATCATGGTTCTAATTTTCTTCTGTAAAATTTACACCTTGTTTGTTAGTAATGTCATAATACTTCTTTCTACATTCATTTTCATAATGACCATAGTTCTTACAGTAATGACAATGAACTTGAGATTGATCATACTTCTGACCTTGTGCTTGATTCTAGCTTGGGCCTTGTCTTGGATTTTGATTGCTGCCCCTTCCACTTAAGCTTGAAGGGTTGCTTCTTCCACCTTTGTGCAGGCTTCTTCCTCTTCTTCCAGTATATGATATTGCTTTGCCTCGACCTTTAACAAAGGAGACTTGTGTCTTGAAGGCATGCTCCAATGAGGAGATTGTTGCTCTATTCAATCTATGTTCATGAGAAATCAATGATGCATGAAGCTCATCCACTGACAACTATGAGAGATCCTTTGTCTCTTCTATAGCCACAACAATGGCATCAAACCATGCCGGCAAGCTTCTCAAAACTTTCTCAACTATTCTTCTTTATTCAAGTGTCTCACCATGAGACCTGATTTGAGTAACCAGCCCAATTACATGTGTAAAAATGAATCTACATTATTAGACTCTTTCATACAAAGTGTTTCGAAATCTCTTCTCAACATTTGCAGTTTTGTTGTCTTGACAATTGCCATGCTTTGGTAGGTTGTTTCGAGGGTGTCCCATGCTTGCTTGGACTTCATTACTACTGCAACTATTGGGAAAATATTTTCATTAACTACTTCGAAAATATACAACAAGGCTTTTGAATCTTTATTCCTATTGTCCCTCAACAAATCCCTTTATGCTTGAGACAACACATTGTATGTTGCTGCATCTGATGGTTCTAGAAAACCATTCTCCACCAAAACCCAAATGTCTTGAGACGAAAACAAGGCCTTTATTGTAATAGCCCAATAATCATAATTTTTTCCATTAAACTGAGGTATCTGAGGATTAGTCAAGATTTTCTTGATGTTTCCATTTCTAAGTGTAAAAAAAAACTTTCTACCTTCTAGTAAATATGCCAAAAAACAATATGCCCTCAAAACAATTTTGACTGTTAGTAAAAGCACTTGTTTTTATAGTAATAATATTTAACCCGCTCCAATGCCATGTTAGAAAAATTTCCAGGGCAAAGGAAATCATAAATCTATCTCAAAAATAGGTTGCGGAAAAGTAGTCAAGGTCAACCTCAGTTCCAGAGAGGTAAAACTTAGGTTGCGGTGACAATATCGCAACCACACAGGGACTTAATTAAAACATAAATGTTACGCACAACAAAACATAGTAAAACAAAGGAGGTTTCCATAAATCTACTTTTGAAGGCTTAAGACCACATCACAACATAATACACTTTTGATTATAATATAAAACATAGAAAAATACATTAGCATGATAAATTGGAGGCTACTGCTCCATGTAAAACACAAAATACTTGCTACGATTTACACTTCACTAGGGTTGAAGAGTAAAATTCTATAAAACACCTTTTACACACCCATCAATATGTCCTCCACTATTTTCTCCTCTCTACCGACCCTCGCTCTCTAACTTGCCCAACATGCCCAACTGACTTTTACATCCATATTTATCTAACATACAAATTTGACATTAATTACATGATAGAGAAAATATTTAATATGCAACATGGGCAATTTTACATAGTAAATGATTTTCTGAACTTGGATGTGTTGTGGAATGTGGGCAAAAGTCATGGAGCAAATGTTTGACCATATCTTTTTACAAAAAATTATTAAATGTCGGAACTCCTCTGCTGTGTTTCAGAATGGTCAAAGTTGTACTTCTGCTCTGACTTCAGTCCTTTTGCCCGCAAACAAAATCGCAACCGTACAGTAGTTCATTGGGCAAGCATGGTGTTTGTGAATATGTTTTCCAACATTTACCATATCAAATAGATCAACGCTTTCCCCTAATAGTGTCCCAAGTAGATTATTCGATCCTACTGTCATAACATGCTCCATGAGTATTTGGTCACCAAGGATTACCATTACAGTTTGGCTAGTCATGAAGTGTTGGCTTATCATTACACTTTGTCCAGTCATGAAGTGTTATTCATCATCGTGAGCCTCTGCTATTCGATAGGCTCAAAACATATCCGTCACTATGGCTCCACAATTTTGTTGACATTTTCTATTTGGTCGATCATGTACCGTTAATGAAATTGGTATATCCCCTAAAAATAAGCGTACGAAGTGCTTCATAAACTTTGAATGGCACCATATTTCTCAAGATTTCCTTTGTGTTGGTGTCTAGCTTTACTTTGAGGATGTAAAGAAGAATATATGTCCCATAAAAATTTATTGTGGTGAGCTCATCATCATGAGGTGCAAAATTTATCCCTGCAAAAAGGACAAATCAGCCATAGACCAAATAGCCAGTTCGTTTTGCAAGGACGATATGGTCTTAGAAGATGGTCCTTACCCAATATTGATTGCTTCTCTATAGAGAAGAAGATCCGAGATTATTTTGAATGCAATAAGAACGAGAAGTAAGGGTAACCTCACTGCAAATTGTGGAGGCCTCCAAGTCACTACTTGTCGAACCAACTCCGTGAGAAATCGAATGGCACCAACATTAAAATAGGAGAGATTAGCTTTCCATACCAAACAGAAAGCCCAATTAATGGTTGTCATGTTGGCGTGAATGGGTGAGTAGTTTTTTTCTAAATTCTCTAAATATGCTAGGCTATATATATTTTTTCCCATGATTTTTTTTAACTAAACCTTATTTTTTAGGGTTTAAAATAGGTCTTTGAGTGAATATATATAAATTGAAAAATCTATATCCCTCTCAGACTATGGAGAGTAATTCCAAAAAATGCCTAATCGATTATGGATAAATTAGAGGGAAGAAAAGAAAAAGCAAAAAAAAACAAGAAAAAACCAAACCCTCCATAGACTACGCAAATTGTAATTGGATTAACTATAGAAAAGTAGCATCCTTTTCTTCTTCAAATTGAATTTTCTTTTGATTGTTAGATAGAGGGATGATACCATAGTATATCACCTTCTCAATGTTTCATGTTTCTTTTGTATAGAGTTTTAAATTATCGGGTAGATTGAACCAGAAAGGCAATAATTCTTATCACACGATGCTTAGCAGGTTTGAGAGACTCTCCTCTACCTTCACTTTAGAACCCAACTGCAACTCCAAAAGCTTTTTTCATGAAAACTATCAGCAATTGATTTTCGAGTACCATCAAATCTCCAGAAACCGAGTTGTGGGCGGCTCTGATGGCAACCAAATCTAGGACTCGTCCCCAAGGCTCATCAATTTTTCTTTCTCATAGTCAATCAACTTGTGATCACAGTTCTATATTTGCTAATTGTATTTGCTGAACTACCCAACAATGACTGAATCAGACTTTGATATTCTATTCATTCTTCGCAGAACTCAGAGAGCAGTTTGTGGGACATAGGAGGGAAACTAAATCAGTGTAATACAAGCTACGGTCACTAACAACATCTACCTTCTATTCGGAAAGTAATCATCCTAAATAATTATCGGTCACTAATGACATCTACCTTCTTTTTGGAAAGTAATTAACCTAAATAATTGCATTATATTTCATTTTAACATAAAAAATGTTGGCCTCATGGCATTCGTATTGATGTTTATCTAGCATGTCTAACTAAGGAATCAATTGTGCCGATATTGATGTCAACAGGTTTGGAGGACTTATCATGATGATCAAAGGCATGATAATGTGTTACCAAAGTGTGTCTGATGTTGGCATAGACTCTATAGGTGTTGGGGATGCAGTGAGGACATATGGAAAATATTTGAGCAAAGATAAGGTGGATTTCCATGAGTTAAGACATCTTCTTTAGGAGATAGTTAGGCACAAACTGAGGCTAAAAACATCTTCTCTATGATGCTTATACTATCAAAGTGACAACCATCCCTCTAAGTTAACTCAATCCCAACGATGATGCTGGTAGGTGAAAATTTTTTATTTGTGTGCACATATAATTTACCATGATAATTTCCCAAGGCTTTTGATGGTTTAGAGTCGACATGAGTTGATCTTCATTCTCAAAGGTGATTAAGTCAAAGATAAGTCCCACATTGAATCAAGATGATTGAGGATCATGTCAAGGAGCACAATGATGGAACATGAACACGATTTTTTGGCTCAACATATCTCTGTATGATTATTGCTTGAGCACTTCATATATTTTATTTATAGGAGGAAGCTTTGTAAAGGAGAGGTTGGTTCCTTTGAGAGAGGGAGAGAGATATTGTGGAGCACTGAGAGCCAATGGTTATGGAGAAATATAATTGTAGCAGTTCATGAGTACATGGATTAGATCCTATAGCAGATTTTTCAATTTAGTTGCTGCATGAGGAGCATATGTTAGAGGATGAAAAAGCTATTATTTATTATTTCTATGACATGATTTTGTTCCAGTGGTGAATTATTTGAATTTCCCAATATATTGTTTTGCTCCTTTTTGTTGATGTTGTAGAGATTTATATATTTTTCCGTGGACAAATTTCTATATTGCTATTATCATCTATAGATGATGTTGGGTTAATGTATTGGTTGAGTTTGTATTGAAAATATATTTCTCCCTTGTATTCAAGGCATCTATGGCTAAGTTAGTGAGAGATTTTGGTGCTTGGGTTCGTCATGTGTATATAAGCTACTAGAATATTGAGATTGATAAGAAGATTGATATTGTGAATTGATTGTATTGTAGAGATTGATTTCATTATAGATATTTGTATGCAAATTGTATTGTTGATTGAACATGGAGAATATTATTAGTCCAAGATGAAAATGGAAAAAATGTGACTCACAAATGATTGATTCAGAGAGAAGTTGATGCAGTGTGAAATATTGTGAAATGAGGTCCACAAGAGGAGCTTGAATGTTGGGGCTTTTAGTGGTGAAGTGGGGACTTACGAACACAAGGTGTAGTGACATCTGTTAGGTAGAGGCCTAAGAAATTGGGAGTGATGGCTTCCCTCCAGTTGTGGCTCGAGAGACTATTAGTTGATGGGGCATCTAGCAGGTGGTGTCCTATAAATTCATGGGAATGGTGGCTTCCAGCATGCAGTAGCTTGCAAAGTTCAATAAGTGGTGGCTTCCAATAAGTTGCAGTCTAAGGTGAGAGTTGCTCGATTGCACACTATTGGTGGTTAGTGCTGATGCAAGAGAAATATTTTGATTAACAAATGAAGAACGAAGACATCCGTTAGGTAGAGGCCTAAGAAATTGGGAGTGATGGCTTCCCTCCAATGGTGGCTCGAGAGACTATTAGGTGATGGGGCATCTAGTAGGTGGTGTCCTATAAATTCATGGGAATGGTGGCTTCCAGCATGCAGTAGCTTGCAAAGTTCAATAAGTGGTGGCTTCCAATAAGTTGCAGTCTAAGGTGAGAGTTGCTCGATTGCACACTATTGGTGGTTAGTGCTGATGCAAGAGAAATATTTTGATTAACAAATGAAGAACGAAGCCATACATCCAACAATGGTTTTCTTCCTTTAGGTTTCCACCTAACATCTGGTGTCCTTATGTCTGGTGATTTGCTTTGATGTGTTTCTTCTCATGGTTATTTTCCACTGTTATAGTTGGTTTGATTTACTTGTTTATGTTTAGATATTCTCATATATTGGGCTACTAATAAATGAATGAATTAGGGTTTATGAAAAGAAAGGAATTTTTTTATCTTAGGGAATAATCATGGTTCACCTCCATCTATTGAAGAATGCAACTAGGTTAGGTCTTCATAAATGTATTGAAGTAACAATATAATTTCTTTTTCAAAAGAAAGAAAATGAAATTTTATTATTATTAAAATTGACTTATTAAAGCATGGGTTTCATGCTTAGGGTCAATTATTTTAGGTCAAAGCCTCTATTGTAGCCTTCTAGCGTTTATGTCAAGTTTCCTTGTCCATGTCATAATTTAAAGAACCCTTCTTGGGAATTATTTATCAAGAAAGAAAATTATTTTATACTAAAAATAATCTTTTAGGCCTCCTCCACCAAGACAACCTCAAAACTGGACAAGTTGGTCTAAAACTAAGTAGCATAATCACTATATAAAGACATCGACTCGACCTCATTTGTCACTTACACAACAAGTTCAATTTGCAGTAACTGCGCCAAAAAAAGCTGTGAAATTAAAGGAAGAAGAAGAGGAAGGATAAATAAGAAGGAGAACTCTTTCAAGCATAAAAACACAAAATTTCTCTCTTTCCCACGTGTGAAGTTATGTAACTATTGGAAGGGGGTCAAAATTTTGCAGTAATTGGGAAGCTGAAATTCTGCTGCAGGAAGTTGAAATACTACAACTATGAAGTCCAAGTTTTCAATTATTATTCGGTTGGAGCTTCTTGATAAGAAGAGACTACTATATCGTGTTGAAAGGTTGAATTGGTGGAGGGGGAAAGTTTGTTGGTTTAGGTTCTTTGTCCATCTCAATTTGAATTACTGAAGGAAGAGTTCTTGACTGGGTTTTCCCTTAGTTAGCCCTAGCCACCTGCCTAAATATGGCATCCTTGATCTTCATATTTTATTTTTTATAATTTCTTGATGAACTAAGATAAAATAATAACATAATACATATACAAAGAATTCAAATATATCACAAGTAATTATCAACTAAAGAAAATATTTCTTTATTTTATTTTATTTTCTAACATGGTATGAAAGCTAAGGAGATGAAGAAGGAAAAAGGCAGGTCAAAGATCTATTAAGGAAAAGGAGATCAAAGAAAGGTCATTAAGGAAAAAGAATCATATAAAGACACAAGCCTACTATTTACAGGAACAACAGCAAACTCAATGAAGGGAGAAAAAAATTAGAAGGGGCCTCCAACTTCAGGGCCTAGAAAAAGAGAATAGATATCATTCTCTAAAAGAACAAAGTTTTATATCTTGTTCAGGGAAAATTCAAGAAGCCTATTGATGAATCAAATAATGTAGAGAAAGAGAATTTTAGAGAACTTGAAATCATGGCTATGAATGTAATAGTGGATGGAGTTAAGGATAACTTAATTCCATACATATCCAACATAAATTCCGCACAACAAATGTATGAGGCTCTCTCTAAGTTATTCACAATCAAGAACATTGGTCATATATCAAGCCCCAAGAATGAAATAGGAATTGTTAAGATGACAAATGATGATACTCTTTCATCATACTACAAGGATATCTAGAATCAGGGATGAACTCTAAGCAATAGATGAAGTTGTCCTAGAAAATGTGCTAATAATTACTTCCCTTCTATGACTAACTAAATATTGGAGTGCTTTTACATCGGGACTTAACATATGGATGGATACTCCAACAATTTAACAAAAGTGGAATTCATGAAGTCAAGAAGAAGCGAGAATTTTGATGGTAAAAAAGAAGATGAAGATTGAAAAAGAAACACCTCAAATGCATATTATGCTCATCACAAGAAGAAAGGAACCTTCAAGAAGTTCAAAGGACCAAAGAAGAAATGTACCTATACGACGTTGAATGTTACAATTGCCACAGTATGGGACATTACAAGAGTCATGGTCCTGAGAATCGAAAAAATAAGAAGAGAAATATGGATCAAGTAAATGTCATTAATGAAGCTCCATCTAAGAAAAAAAACACTGAAGAAGAATCAGAAGTCAAGGAATTATACTACTAAGTCCTCCCTTTCACATATCCTCCCTTGGTCTTCTATTATAAGTTCTAAATTTCCTTTATGTTTTGATTTCTAAAAATTTGTAGGTCTAACATGTTGTGTTAAGATATTTTTGAATTATTTTTATAAGTTGTAGGTATCCCTCAAATATTTGATTAACATGGAGCCTCCATCACTTACCAAAAGATAAATATTTTATTCCTTGTATCCTCTTTTGTGCTTGGTTTCTCTCAAAGTATGTTTGTATTTTATGCTAATAACCTTTCCCTTTATATTTTTCTTGGTTAGAAGATATTATTGTTTGCTCAAGGGTTATGAAAGAGAATTCAAAGGACAAACTTGAAGCATGAAAGAAATTCTATTGAAGCTCGTCAATATTTGATTTCCTATAAGGCTTGTTAATAAACAACTCAAAGGTATGCCTTAGGCTATAAAATTTATTATAAAGTTATCTTCATAAAATGTATGTTCATTCGATTGAAATTTGATTTAAATTACTGACATCATTATGTCTAGAGTTTTGAATCGTAAAGATTCTTATTAGGGTGATTAACCATTAGATTTAATCTACCCTCATTATATTATCATTCTTGTGGAACCCTAAAAAGGTTTACTATAAAAACCTAATCTAAGGTTATGCCGATGCCAATATTGAAACCCTAGTCTACTTAGGGTTGTTGATGAAATCTAGAATTCATATTCTTTTGATGTTTTGAAATTGTTATAAAAACCCTAACCCTTTAGGGTTTGCCGTTAATTTTGAAGTCATGTATTGAAAGCCTAGATCTTTAGATTTTTATAATTTAGGGTTTATGAACTAAGAACATGTAACATCTATAGTGAGGTGCTATGAATGAATCCATAGGAATATGTTCGTTTGTTTGATCAATACCCTAGTCTGATCAAAATTGTTATATGTCTAACTCGGATGTATTGACGTTTGTGTAGATATTGGTGCTTATTGCTAGTGCATGAAATCCTAGATATGTATTTTCAATTATGTTGACCTAATTATTGATGCTCATAGATTGTGAATTCTAGGGTTTGTAACAAATCACTAGTATTGATAGTCAAGGATATGATAATATTATTTTCCGATATGATTTAGTTTTGATGATAAAATATAAGGTTTCCAAATAAACCCTAGTAGTGTTTAACATTACTGAAACCTTAGATGCATAGTAGGATTGTTATTAACTATTGATATCTAAGGCTTTTTGTCTCAAAGTTGGAATCTAGGGTTTGTAGTAAATCATAGTAGAGTTTGACATATCTCTGAAAGTAATATTGAGGTCCTAGATAGAATGAGATTGGTTTCTTGAATAAGTTGTGTTATATTGAACTCAAAGCTCTCATGAAAATAACCATATCAAGGAGTATGTGTCTCTTGTTGATCACGAACCTAAATAGGTATTTGATGTCTAAAGTTTGAATGTTTTAATATAATGACTTGATTTTCGGTTAACTTCATACTTATGTATAATTATGTTTGGTTGCACTTTCTATTAAAGGATTTGTAGGTACACAATCTTCAATATTATGAAGATGTTCATATAACAATGATGAAGGAAGATGACCTCTATAGCGTAAGAAAGAATGAAAGCCATAGAAGGAGAAAGTAGTTAATCTCTCTAAGTAAAGAGGGAGCATGGTTCGAAGAAAATAGTATATCTCCCCAAATTAAGAGGGACGACATATTACAATGATAATGATGGATACCTTGAAGAAGAAATAAAAAAATAAACGAAATTACTACAATGTATTGAGTATGTGTTGATGTTGCTAAATAAATGAAAGAAAAAAATCTTCCAACTAGTTGCATAATCAAGTGGCATCAAGATGATTGGGGACTTGAAGGTTTGTGTTTACTTGTATATGTATATATGAAAGTTCATTAATGATTAGGGTTTGTGTTTGAACGAGTAAATCTCTCCATGAAGAAGGATGAACACTTGGGAAGCGTGCTTGGACAGATGGATATATCTAGTTTATTAGGGAGAGATGAAGCATCTAATGGCAGATTCTTGGGAGGACATTTGGCCCGCCTATGTTTGTTTGATGTCTAGATACTAAAGAGGGAGTGTGGCATTGATCTTAGAGTTCTGACCTTGGATACAGACCTAGATCCCTGGGTTGATGGTTTAGTTAGTAAGCCTCATGGTACCTAGACTGGTTGAAATTTTTAGTCCATCTTATTCCCACCCAAATAGATCACCCTAGTCAAGTATCTAATTTGACGCATTGAGTGTGCCTGAATTCTTTGAAGTTCATTTTGGAGATGTTCCATGTACCTCTATATAGTTGTAATTATGAATACCTCCCTAGTTAAGAGGGAGTGTTGAAGAATGTAACTAGGTTCGATCTTCATAAATGTATTTAAGTCACAATATAATGTATTTATCAAAAGAAAGAAAATGAAATTTAATGATTATTAAAATTGAATTATTAAAGCATGGGTTTCATGATTGGGTTAATTATATTTAGGTCAAAGCCTCCATTGCATGCTTCTAGGTATTTATGTCAAGTGTCCTTGTCCATGTCATAATGTAAAGAACCCTTCTTGGGATTATTTGTCATGAAATACATTTATTTTATATTAAAATTAGTCTTCTATTCCTCCTCCATTAAATCAACGTCAGAACTGGACAAGTCAGCCTTAACTGGATAGCATAATCACTATATAAAAGCATCAACTCGACCTCATTTTTCACTCACACACAACAAGTTCGATATGCAATAACTAGCCCAAGAAAAGGTGCAAAATTCAAGGAAGAAGAAGAGAGATATAGCAAAGAATAAGGACGACTCTTTCAAGCATAAAAATTGAAATTTTATCTCTCTTTCTCACACGTGTGAATTTTTTCAGCTACTTGATGGGGGATGAAGTTCTATAGTAACTCAGAGGTCGAAATTCGGCTACAAGAGTTGAAATACTACAACTAGGAAGTTGAATTTTTGGATTTTTTTGGGCTAGAGCTACTAGATAAGAAGAGAGTACTATATCATCTTGAAATGATGACTTGGTGGAGGAGTAAAGTATGTTGGTGTAGGGTCTTGGTCCATCTCAATTTGAATTACTGAAGGAAGAGTGCTCTATTGGATTTTCCCCTATATAAGTGTTTTATTCATGGTTGTCTGCCTACATCTAGTGTCCCTAATCTTCATAGTTTGTTTTTGATAATTGCTTGATGAACTAGGATAAAAGAAGAACATAAGAAAGATACAAAGAATTCAAAGATATCATAAGTAATTATAACTAAAGAAAATATTTATACCTTTCTTATTTTCTAACACCATCCCCCTCTAAGTATTTTTTCATGCTTCCAAAAATTGGTATCAGAGTGTGGCTCCTGGTAGCGGCATAATCACTAAGGAGTAGATCAAGGAAAATCCAATAGGAAAAAAATGAATATTTTTTTTGGAATGGATCAACAAGGAGTTTCAATTCTTCATGGAGGTAATTATGCGATTTGGAAGGTGAAATTATATATGTTTTTGCTATATATTCATGAAAATATTTTGTTGTCTGTAGAATATGGAATGAAAGATGAATTTAAATATATAACTAAGGGATTGTTTTATGGGGGATTTAAAAATTTGATCATCTTTATGTAAGACACTATGAGACTGAAAAAGAGATGTCGGATAGGTTGTGAAGTATGTATGGTGCAAAAGAATTGTAGATCTCATAGAAGGTTGAAGGACCCTATCACCCTAATGTTGATGAGGAGAAAACTGCAAATGGTTCTACTTATATGAATAGAAAATCAAACCTCCTCACAATAAGATTATGAAAGCATGAATAGTAGAAATAATGGGTCAATAATTAATCTAGAGGGATACTAAGAAGAGGTCATCAACAAAAATTTAGGATTAAAAACATTGAAATACCTAGTGATATATTGTGTAAAATTGGAAGTAGAGATAGCCTCTTTGAGATGTGATCTTAAAAATGAAAATAATCATCTATCTCGATATGAGAAATTAGATATGAGAAACAAAATCGTGGATGATATCCTAAATAGTTAAATATTCCCTCTCATCAAGACTAGTTTGGGCTTTCAAGAAGAAGTATAATCCATGAAAGGAAAAGAAGAAAGAGTGGAAATCTATGTGCATACTAGAACAACAACCAAAGGAAGTAATAAAAAGCTTTAACAATAGGGAAAGTCAAGGATGAGAAGAACCTATCACCAAAATCAAATACAAGGAAAGCACAATGGTAGAATGCATCTACAATGAAGAGGAGAAAACAAGATCATATCCCTCTCATGGTCCACCGCACTGCAATATTTAGTACATCATGCATATTCAGAAAAAATTGCAAAAGCACGTGAGAGGCAAGCATAACCTCAGGGGGAGCATATGGCTGCAATATGGTAGTGTACAAAATACATTTTCATGAGTTACATCAGAAACATATTATGAGTTTTACCCTACTTAGTGGAGATAGATGAGCTCAGTGGGAGCTAATCATGGTATTATGTTTGCATGGATTACTTGTCATTTCTTTCACTCATTTATTTGTAGTAGTCTTACATATGTTTTCATGAGTGAAAGGGTACATTTTCAACCATACATATGTATTTGTTTATTATGAAAATATAGTTGAAAATAATATGTACCACCCTTGCATCAAAAAGGATCATCAATTCAACCATGTGTAGAGGAAGATGATACTTTCAACCATATATTTCTATAAGTTCTCATTGATATTATGAATGAAATGTCCCATGTAAATGCATTTTATTTGATCCATTAGTTCAATAGAATTTGATGTTTACATGCATGATAAGGATACATTATTTTTACTTTCATTAGGATGATGTAATAGCCATGTCTTTTACATTGTATATCATTATTTTCAACTATGTAGAAGGAGACGAGAGTCATGAATCTTGGCCTACATCATTTTCAGCCATTTACTCTTAGTATGAAGCCCTATAATGTGTTGTTTTCATCATTTGGATATTGGCATATTGGCCCTAAAGTCAAGAGAGAGAGTCATGGTTCATGTCAATCATGTGTTGGCGTGAGCCATGTTGAGTGATGAGAGTTGTTAAAATGATGTCTAGGATGCCATATGTCATGTGTTTCAGCCATGTGTGAGCTTTGAGTCATTATTGTAACCACACACTATCACATTTTTCTTATGGGTCATTCGTTGAGTCATATTAGTGGTGTTCATGCATGAACGAGAAGTCATGTTTCAGCCATATATATGCTATTTGGAGACACTGCAAAACCATGATATATCATTTATATAGCCATCTATTAGGCCTATGATGCCCTATAATCATTGCATATTTTGTCATGTATGAGATGAGCCTTTGGTCTATGACAAGTATCTCTTGCATGTTGAAAAGAGGAATATAATATTAGCAAAAATTTATTTTCAATAGCACAGTGATATTCTTTTCATCCCCATTACATGTTTATGGGAGCATGTTCATCCTAGCAACAGAAGGAATCACATGGTGTTGGCATATAGGAATGGTGTTGACTTGTTCGTTTTTTGGCATGGTTTTTTATTGTTGCCATGAGTACATATTCACCTTTCATGCACATATTTCTTGAAATAAGCATTGTTCAGTGTTATCGGGAAAAGTGTCTATTTAGAACTACTCTATCCCACTAAGGTGTGACAGCTACCTTAGAAACAAACATAGAAAACTACTTTTGTATTCTTCTTTATGAACTATAAACAAAGAGGAATAGGATGAACCAACCTGTGTCTTGCGCTAGTCCTTTGATCCAATCTCTCTCCTCTTTGACAGCTTCCAGCTACCTGCTCCCTTACTTGCCTAGCTTCACCAAGTTCCTGTAAGATCACAGAAGAAAGAAACTATACAAAGACATGGGTTTATATTCATAAATAACTTAGGATCAGTTTTAAGTTAACCATACAAATGTGACAAGCATCAATGAAACACAAGCATGGAGAAGAAACTCAAATAGTTTTATTGATATACAAGAAGATCCAGGAGGAGTTACAACCGATGATTCTTGACCCAGCATCAACCTCCCAGCAAAGAAGTCCCTTCTTCACCCCCAACAAAGCATAGATCACCCAATTCTCTGATATGTATCTCAAAACCAACAGCAATTCCTTACAATGTGCAAAATTCCAGCCTCTGGATCTCTGGGATGAGGGATCCATATATAGATGTATGCAAGGAGGATGAGTCAGCTCATGAATTGATTAGTGGCTTCTCTCTGTCAGTTCTTGCTTCCACTTGGAGACTGAAAGCCTCTTACTCATCCTTGGTCGAATTCAGTGCGGCACGTGTCATTGGAGAAGATTCTGGAAGCTTCCATTGTCTCTCCACCTCGAAGAATGACATTGCAATTTGTCATTTCCTGCTCAACGCACCCTGGTAGTGCATTTAGGTGCGTTGCAATGCACCTAGCTAGTGGACTTAGGTGCTATGCAACGCACTTGGCTAGTGGAGCAGCTGAAATGATCCTGATTTGACTTATTCTGAGCAGTTTCTGGTGGAGAACGTCTGGGAGAAGCTGTAATTTGTTGACCTTGTTCCTTTAGGGGTTGGAACAACACTTTTAGGGACTTAGGAGCCCTTGGTTTATGGACATTTCATGCTTAGAGCTGTAAGGCACAAAAATGTCTATAACATTCAGGATGTGGTTCAACCATACTTGTTTTCCCTTTTCCATTGATGTCAAATTGGGAGAGTGATACAATCAAAAGGAGAGTGAAAAAACAACTAGCATTATTTCGGAGGGTGTTACACCCACTTTAGGAATTTATGGAGATAAATTTGGTGTTATTTCTATAGGTTTACGTCAACACCAAAGGGGGAGCATGTTGGCCTCATAGTGTTGGCATTTATGTCAACCTAAGGTGTCTACCTAAGAAGTCAACCATGGAGTCAGTTCTAATGGAATTGATTTAAACAAGTTTGGAGGATTTTCCATGATGATAATAGGCTTCATGATGTGTTACTAAGGAGTTTTTGATGTTTTCAGAGGCTCTACAGGTGTTGGAGAGGCATTGAGGACATATGGAAAATTTCTTGGTAAAGAGGATGTGATTTTCCATGAGGTAGGGCATCTTCTCTAGGAGACAATTATGCATAGAATGAAAACATAAGTATATTCCTTTGGATGCCTATACTATCCAAGTAAAAATCATCTCTATGAGCGAGCTCAATCCCAATAATGATGCTCACAGGTGAAAATTTCTGATTTGTGTCCACACATAATTTACCATGATCATTTCCCAAAATATTTTCCCAAGATTTTTTATGCTTTAAAGTCAACTTAAGTTGATATTCATTCAAGAAGGTGATTAATTCAAAGGTAGGTATCTCATTGAATGAAGATGATGGAGAATCAAGTAAAGGAAAAAAAATCTATAGTATGAACATGATTGTTTGGCTTTCCATATATTTGTATCATTATTCCTAGAGCACTTCATATGTTTTATTTATAGGATGAAGCTTTGTGAAAGACAAGTTGGCTCCTTTGAGAGAGAGATATTGTGTAGCATTTAGAGCCGATGGTTGAGGAATGATATAGTTGTAGCAATTCATGAGCACATGGATCAGAGCATGTGAAAATTTTTCGATTTAGTTGTTGCATGAGGAGCACATGTGACAAGATGGTGAACATATTGTTTATTATATGTCTAACATGCTTGCGTTCCAAGGGTTGATTATTTGAGCTTCCTAGTATATTGTTTTGATTCTTTTTGTTGATGTTGCAGAGATTTATATATGTTTCCATGGACAAATTTGTATGTTCTTATTGTCATGTGTAAATGATGTTGGGTTGATGTATTGAAGAAATATTTATCACCTATATTCAAAACATCTATGGCTAATTTTGCGAGATAATTTTGATGTTTGGGTCAATCGTGTGTATGGATGTTGTTGGTTTGTTGACTTTTATGAGCAGATTGATAGCGTGATCTAATTATATCATAGATAACTATATTGGAGAGATTTATTTGTATAATAGTTTGTATGCAACTATATTTTTGACTAAGAATATAGGATATTACAAGTCCAATATGAAAATGGACGAAATGTGGCTCACAAATGTTTTATTATGGAGAGTAGTGGATCTAGTATAAAACATTGTGAAATGAGGTCCACGAGAGGAGGTTGAAGGTTGGCACCATAAGTGGGAAAGTGGTGGCTTATGAATTTAGGGTTTAGCGACATCCTTAAGGTAAAGGCCTAAGAAATTGAGAGTGATGGCTCCCATCTAGCAATGGTTAGATAGACTATTGGGTGTTGGGGCATCCAATATGTGGTGGGTTGTAAAGCCATGGGCGTGGTGGCTTCTAGAAGGTAGTGGCCTACAATGTTCAAGAAGTGATGGCTTATGACAAGTTGCAACCTAAGAAAAAAAAATTCACATGATTAACGAATTGTGGCTTGAACACTAGAGGTGGCTAGTGAATATGTAAAATAAAGATTTTGAGTAATATAAGAAGAGAAATAGAAAATATGACGGTGGTTTTCTCCCTTTCTATTTCCACCTAACATCTAGTGTATCTATGTATGATGATGTGCTTTGATGTGTTGTTCCTCATGGTTATTTGCTAATGTTATTGTTACTCATCTGGTTTACTATTTTATGTTTGGAGCTACTCATATATTGTATGGATGAATGAATTTGGGTTTGTCAAAAGAAAGGAAATAATTGGTAAACATTGATCATAGGGCACGATACTGATTCAACCCCACCTTCTTAGTATTATTCATGCTTCCAACAAAAAATGTTGTATTTCCTTTAATTATGTACGGATGAGATTTCTTAGCTATATGTTTTACAAGATTTCATCCCCTTTTATTCCAATCTTTATATTTTAGGTATATTTTCTTCTTTTCGAGGGATAATTATGTTTTTTTAATTCAATATTTATTTCTCTTCTTTTTCATTTGATTGTATTTTAATTATTATTGAGCAAATATTTCTATCAACATATGTAAGTTAAAAAGAAACATTTTAGTTTTCTTTCATATCCTTTTATAATTGTTGTACTTGTTTCAACAATTTTGATAGATCTCTTTATTTTTCCAGTTTGTTTTCCTATTGAAACAATGGAAGCTTTCCCATACCCACTTTTAGTTGCACCATAGTTGGGCATTGCAACTTATTCCTCAAGAAATGATAATTGAGCCTCATAATCAAATTCAACATTCACTATTGCATTCTTCTCACATTTTGCTAATGTTAAGAGGACCATTTTAATTTGATATTCAACTTCATTTTTTTCATCCACATGTATATGCACAATGCGATTTATTTTTTTCACAATGCTCATGCTATGTATCTGGTATAAATTAACCTTTTATTTCTTATTTAGAAAGATTTATAACTTCTCTAATTATTTTTGCAATATAAATATCTTCTAATTCTATTATAAGACAAATTTCACCAACAACTATAATGCTTCGTGATTCGACTTGATATTCATTGACGTTCTTACTTTCACTATTGATCATTTCCAAAAATTATCCAAGCGTCTATATGCTTGGTTGTTAATACAATTTTATAAAATTGACCTAACTTTGTTTTGAATAATAAACCATCTTATTACATTATTATTTAAAACAATATTTTTTAATCTAGAACCATAATCATTTCAAACTTATTTAATATAATATTTTATAAATATCTTCTTAATGGTCCAAATTCATAATTTTTATGAAAAGAATTACATCAAAGTAGTCGCGAGTAAAAGCTACAAAACAAATTCATTTTTTCACCCAATAATAAAACTTTGGAGAAATTAAAACATGCTATGCAACAGATTACAATGGTGGTTAGTGTTGCTAGACTCATGTTCCCAGTGTTGCAAAAAAGTTTCTTCAACAAATGGATACTAATTTGCTAGATGGAGGGAAGCTCAATCTTCAAGAAATAAATACGCCATAGAAATTATGTTGCTTCTCATAAAGTAGATATTTTCTATTGCCTTGTGTATAAAGTAATAATAATGATATTAATTAATAATGATAATGATAATGATAATGATAATAATAATGATAATAATAATAATAATAATAATAATAATAATAATAATAATAATAATAATAATAATAATAATAATAATAATAATATAGGTATTTATGTGATGCTATTAAAATTTGGACATAGGACTAAAACACACTCAAACCAATTTGTCTACACTCTTAGATAAATTTAAATGATACACTATTAATCACATGACTATGATAAGTAGGTTAATTAGAGTATTTCATGTTATCAAGTAATTATATAATAATTAAATAGTTTGTAAGAATAATATTTTTATGATTTTGTATGTAAATAAACAACAACAAAAAATATTAGGAAAATATTGATGTCTAAAATGGGCTTTCCGGGGAAAATAATAAAATAAGAGTTATGAAGTTTTAAGGAAAAGGAAAGGAAACTTTTTTTATTGTATTTTTGGTTTATCTTCTTATAGGTTACTCAAATTTCAAATGTAGACACTCGTTAGATACATAATTAAATTCTACAACCAATGAGTAACCACTCTAGATAAGTTTGTTGAAAAAAGAAAAAGAAAATACATGAAAATTTTGAATCCTATTGGTTCTTTTAAAATTGATTTTGTTTTTTTGTTTTGGTGGTCGTTTTTTTGATCAAGTTATCCTAATGCATGTTGTTTGTTTTTCTATTGAATATGTTTTTAAATGTATTTCAATTTTTTTGATGTGGGTCTACTTAGAGATATGCGAAGCAGGTACTTGTTGAATGTGAAATTTACTTTTGCATCCAATGAGTGTTTAAACTTGATAATTGAGTGAACCTATAAGGAGATAAACAAAAAATATAATTTAAACAAAAAAATATATAGTTTTGGAGATGACATATTCATCTTGAATCCTATTGGTTCTTTTGAAGTTTATTTTGTTAGCACATTTTTTGTTTTGAGACACTTATTTTACCTCAAAATTCCCATAATATATTTTATTTTTTTGTGTAAGATGTGCTATTATCTTTCTTGGATAACTAGATATTGCATTTTTAGATTCAATGATAACATTAATTGGCAATAGGGCACTATTTTGCTAGTGACATTTTTTATTTTTATCTTTTGGAAAAATGTAGATGGCATGCATAAATCAACACCTTTTATAGCGAATTCTACTGGGTACATTTCATACTTATGTCATCTTTAATTGATTTATCCTTTGTATATCACATCCATTTCTTCATCAATGTCACCTAGAATAGAGAGACGTACAAAGACCCTAAGTCATAAGTCACTAGAGAACAACTGATGTACTTGAATCATGACATGTTGTAGACAATGATATAGGGTCTCAAAGATGGTGGGTCACCCATTAAAATATCCTCAATCGTTTCATCTTAATCCACGCATGTCATTTCCCAAATGTAGAAGATAGATGGATGGAAAACCATTGGAATCTTATATAGATAATATAACCATGATTTTCAACACATAAACATAAATATTAAAGAAACAAAAGCTTAATTATGTATTTGTGCATATGGAAGGTATAGCCCTAGAACATCCACAATACACCTTGGAGTATTTTGCAATCCACATAGAACACGGGGACTATTACTCATAAATATATGGATAACCCATAGGAGAAAATTCTTCTCCTTTGGAGAGTTGGTTAGCCAATATCCCTTCATTTCGTAGTGCATTATATTATACCATGATCCTTCACCATTTGCAACAGTCAGACACCTCTCACCGTTCGACATTCCTCTTAAACAAAGGTGGGTCATCATTTGAAAGGTACTTTAACTATCTTGAAATCATGTGATTTTACATAATGTTTTGGGAAATTTTTTTGACATGAATTAAGGGGTGATATACAAGATTGATTGATCTTGAATATGGAACTATTCTCTATCTTTACCGAGGCTAGTTTTTTACCTTAATCTAGTGGGACCTCCTTTGTGGATTTATGGTTATAGGAGGGGCACTACTTGGGAGACTTGGATTGAATTGGTTTTTCCATGAAACTCCATACTTGCCACTGCCCATGATTATCCAAATTTCAACTCCATTCTTTAATATTGTGGTCATTATTTTATTTGGGTTGGCATCCTCTTATCCTCATCCCTGATTCTGGGCCAAAAACATTTTACTCGAGGTTGATGCAACTAAAAGAACATTAAGAGAATAAAATGACCACAATGAAAGGAAAGAGAAAGTTTAAATGAAAAATATGGTCGTGAAATTAACTAGTGCATGGAGAAAATCCTAACATGGATTCTACTGGACTGCCATTAGCCATCACCCAGCTCCTTGAGCACTTTATTCTCTATCACATAATATTGAAATATTAAATGTCTAAACCCTAATGAACTATCAAATCACTCATAATTAAGGGGTAAATAAATATGCAATCATTAAAAGAAATTTTGGGATTCTATGTTATGCTCCACCTTAAAGAATTATAAAAAAAGAAATAAATGGCACAGTAGAGGGCTTGATAAAAGAAGGACAAGCAAAGTTGTGACTCATACCTATGTGATTGTTCCCTACTTAAATCTAAACACTTGAAAATATGGACCTCCATTAGTTGGTCCCTTGACCATGACACCTTTCCCCAAAATATTTCGACTCCAATGCAACTATCATCACAAGAACCTATGGATTAATGGGTTAAACTAGGATATGTCACCTACACTTAGGGGTTTGAAACACTTAATAAAAGTTACCACACAACCACCATTAACACAAGTAGGGAACACTTTTACGAGACTTACACGATTTATATATTTGAAGGTGATACTAGATTGAAGTGTTATTATGCCCTTAACAATTAAAAATGGTCCACTATAATGTATATATGGTCATTTTCCCTAATGAATTACAAATTTCACTTGATCTCGAGATGGTTTCTCCAAGTGTTTCTTCACGTAGTAGTAGACACCTTTAAGGCAACATTACATCACTCTACGCAACACGCCTAGGTAATTTTGAACCTTCCAAATAGTAGTGATGACCTTACAGATGTAATGTTGCCACTCTAGGGCACAACGTTGAGAGATTTTATAGTTCCATATGATGGTTGACACCCATGAGTAGCACTATATATTTAAATTGTGATCTCCTCTTTCTTTCCATTGGGTTTAATTAATATTGTACCTAATCGATCGAGGATTCCCCTAGGGTATAACATTGTTTGATGGCCATTGGTTGTTCTACATTCTAGATGATGATTCTCATTTGAAAGATGAAAATGGAGTACTTTTACTCATTCTTGGAGCACCAATTCTAGAGACAGATCATCACCTATCTATCCCTTAAAAGGGTGACATAAGGAACCAAGAGGATGGTTTTCCGATGTGGAGGCACTTTGAGGTACTTATTAAGATTTACCCTTAGGAATTGTTGTTGATTATGATGATGGGAAATCTCCATATTCCATTCTAGACCTTGTTATGTTATTTATTTCTCAAATCATATATGATGTCATATTTTTGGAGAATATTGACCCACATGTTTGGGAATTTATGAAACTATCTTATTTCTTTGATGCATGAGGTTGGATTGTAAACCCTTCTCTTGTTAAACATTCAAAGTGAAACATGTTTTAGGGATTGTACACTTATTATTTTGTAAAAGTGAAGGGATAAACCTCATATAAATATATTATCTATAGACGTATTCCTTTTATGATCATACATGTGAATTTGGCATCCTTGGAGAGAGTTTGAATCACCTTATTTATTTCACTACTTGGTGAAAATGTAATTTTTGTGTTACTTCATTATATTAGAGATTGATTTTTTCATTGGAGATGACTTCTAGGGACGAATTTGTAAGTTTATTTTTAATTTTCCTGTATTTTACATGTGAATGAATTTATACTAGGTGTTACACAACATTTTGGCACTATTCCTATATTCCCCATCCACGATCTTGGAGGACCTCTATAGTATTCCAGACATGCTTTCCTATCATGAAGAAACTCCCATTTTGTCCCTCTTCATGAACAGAAGAATTCCCTTTTGCATCATTTCCCAAAAATCTTTTGTTTATCCCAGTTTACAAGGCTGATGCTAATGACCCATGTACTCCTCGCACTGATATGCAAGGTTTACAACTATCCCTAGCACCAATCAGATCGATTGACCCCTTTCTTAGTTGTGCTGATCCTCTTTTGGAATGTTTTTTAAATATGGAGCCAGAGCTTCTAGCTCTAGAAGCTTCGTAATGGAAGTTTGGTAAATGGTTAGGTCGGTGATCCAAAATGGATCTTGTATCAAACCTCTAAGTCTAAGTCCTCATATACATATACTATCGGAAAACACTAAGGAATGGCAGAAAACAGAGTGAAGCGGAGCATAAAGTCTCATTGCACAGGATCCGTCGAATCAGACAGATCAACGGCCAATATTAAATCGGGATATCGCATCGGGAGAGGCCAGCGGAGTATATCAGAGGTGGCCCTAAGTAAAATACAATTGTGATTGGTGACTTAACATGGACTATTGATTAAGCGCGCAGATCAACGGCGAAGATTATAGATATCGCATCACAGATTCCAAAGGGGAGGACTTAACCCGCAGGCCTGAAGATCATGTGATATGTGATTTGTGACTTATCGCATCGTAACACAACAAAGGGAAATGACCTGAAGTAATGCGGCGGACTGGTGTGAAATTGCCATTGGCGATATTGATTGCATTGCCATAATACAAAGGCTATGGACCATGACTTTTGGTGCTGCGACATGTGACATGCGATAAAGGCGCAGACCCAAAAGGATTATAGAGAAGGCTTTATATCTTTTGAGTTCCAACTTTGGTGCTTCGTTCAGATTTTTCATGGTTTTCAATGTATTTCCATGTATTGTTGTGTATGAACTAAAGGGCTATTTTTGGGGTTTTATTATGAAGGAAGGCTGGACGATCAATTTCACCTGTGCCCAAAGAACCTTCCATTTGTAAACAGTTTGTAAACAGCTACCTTGTGCCTTAAGCATTTTGCAATGAGTGTTTAAATGCTCAGCAGAGAGATGAAGGGACAGCACCGAGAGTCAAAGAGCCCAAGAGGGAGGCAAACAGATAGCACCAAAAGGCTTAAAAGCCATCCAGTAGCAGAACAGAAAAAGGGAGAATTCAGTTGAAGACAGTCATAGAAAGACAGTTAGTTAGTTAGATTGAGGCAGATTGAATAGAGGAACAGGATAGAGGGAGAGTCTGTGCACTCTTTTAGACTTGAGGTTTTCAAGCAGATCCCTCTTTGATGTCACTGTTGGTTGAGACTCTATTTTTGAGCTCACTCTTGTAATAATATTTTCTTAAAGACTTAATATAGAGGTCGACACTGAAATTTGGACCAGGAGACATAGCCAAGAATTCTAGTGAACTCCTTGATTACTTGTTGAGTTGATGTGTGTGTTTGTTAGGTTTTTTGACTGTTCATTGTCTATATTATTCACAATATCTTCTATCCATATCACTAAATAATATAGGCATTCCTACACATGAGTCTGTAATACCTTTTCTTCTTGATTTAGTATCCATTTCGGATCAGTCAAATGGAGTTGAAGAGGTCAATTTGGGCTCCTTTCCCCTATTAGGATGGAACTAATCGAAGAGATAAGGCCTTCTCCCATGAGAAGAGGAACCATCTCCTTTCCATCCTAGCTATATAAACCTCTCTTTTTCCGAAGTACAAGTTAGATTTTAGTCCTAATTAAGTTCTGGCTAAAGTTTTGATTTTGGAGTAATCAACAAGCTACCCATAGTTTGTAGCTTTATAGTTTGTGTTTAAGGGAGAATTGTGAGTTTGGTTTGGTGTAAAGACTCGACAGAAGAGCCTTGAGACTATCATTGGTGAGGCTATCCATGAGATGCTATCAGAAAAGTGGGAACCCAGATACGTCGGAGGAGAACAGCAACATCAAGACATCGGTTGTAATCTCTTCTTGAACTAATATAGATGCAACTATCGATTGATTTGATACATGAAATGTCATCTCACATATTTATGGCTTAATGTTTCTTGGCCTGTTAAGTAGGACGAATATAATATTGTATGCTATTACGTTTGTTGTTTGCTATTGTTTTCATGTTTCAGGTGTGCGAAGGAAGGAAATCAAAGATAGCTCGAGCAAGGAAACAGGATCATCACCATGTGGAATAATGTTCTAAGAGGTAGGACCTCTTAATTGGTTCTAGCCTAAGGAAATCTTCTATATATTATCTGTTTGTGACTAGACCCACTCTTTTGGGCTAGAGGAATTGTTTGTGTCTGCACCTAGAATTTACCTACCTCACAAACTGGTGACTCTGTTGGGGATTATATCCTTCTGTTTGATTGATTGTACTTTCATGGTTTTGTGTGAACTTTTCTAGTATCACCAGTTCCTTCTACTCTTCTCTGCTTTGCCTAGTTCACTGCTCTGAGGCTGAAATTTATAGTAGAAAGTCTGGTTTTTACCTAAGGAATTCTTTGTTCTTTCCTTTCAATCCTTGGCCAGCATGGTTTTCTCTAAAATAGGCGTGCCGATTGGATCGAGTTTCACCAAACCAGTCACACCAACCCCCGTCTAGTAATTTTTGTCAGTTAGTTAGTCACGCCGATGCCTATAGGTGGAGATTAGGGTTTTCCCGAAATCTCAACTTGTGTGTCTCACTCTTTTGATTTCTTCTTCTTAGCTTGTTTTACACTATTTCTCCCTACTTGGAAAGCTTGATTTGGCTTGGTTTATGTGCATGTTGGTTTGCCTTCTTTGATTGATTTCTTGAGTCTTTGAAAGATTAGTTGCTCTAGGACATCTAGCTTGTCATCCATCCCACTGATTGTGAACTTAGTGATTCAAGTTGTTGGTAATTTTACTCCTTGCATTTCGCTTGTAGTCGTCTTATTGCTTTTATCTCCATCATTCAAGTTTGAAAAGTTTCATTTGATTGTTTAGACGTCTCTTTTCCAGAATAGATCACATTCATTGTCTTGTTTTTTAGTAGAGTCATTGCGTCATTGGTTTGGAAGGAGTTCTTTTTGTGTCTTTTCATCTGCTTCAAGATTGTTTATCTCGAAAATGTTTTCATTGAAGTGTTTTTCAAAAAAAATCATTTTTGTCATTTCATGAAAAGTATACAATTCCAGTTTATTGCATCAATATGTTATGTTAGTTAGCATCATTGAAGAATAGAGTTTCATTTGCATTTAAAAAAAAAATAGAATTCTCCTTACATTTGGAAGGACTACTTGAAGTGCACTTGTTAGGAAAATAGGAATTGGGAAGCATTTTTTCATTATTTTGTTTTCAAAAAGTGTAGTGAAAAAATAATTTTGTTTTCAGTTGCTTGGTTATTTGCATTTGAGTGTGTTTTCTATCCTCTATAGCGTAAACAATTCATCGAATTGAAAGAGTCTTGTCTCATTTAACTGCATACAGGATTTTTCAAGTCACATCGCTAAGGCCCAAAAACTGAGGCATAATTCAAGATAAACTTTAAAATGAATTAAATTAACCTAAGGCGCATTTGAAGCCTAATGATCACATCTAGAAGGTCTAGGCTACAAACATGTTCTGGCATCTTTAAACCTAGCAACTTTCATTCACTTCAGCACTAGAAAATGCTAGTACGGATTTGTGCTCCCCGTACCGTCGAGTATATAAAGGGAGACCCCTCTAGGTTGCAATCCTTTATCCATAGGAAGTCGAGTCTATTGCCTTGTAAATGTGATACACTGAATACAACATTTGGGGAGATCGCTAGTCCATACTTCTCGGTTCCCTGGGAGGTATTCTGCAGTTCACAGTTACGTAGTAATCATTTTTACCTAGATCATCCTGAGTAGTCATTTGATCTTTTTGACTCTTTAATCTTAAAATATCATCTGAGCACTTGTCCTTTCAAGATCACTTCAAATCAAAAGTGATAGAGTCACCTTTGCTTCTTTCTCGACTCTTAAAACATGAAAGAGCAATCGTTTTTTTATGTGTCTTAAAAAAAAATTGTCCATGATCTCATAACATCCTTGTTACTCTTTTCTAGACCAAATCGTGAGTATTCCTTTTAAAGTACATTTAAAGCCTTGGAATTTATCTCTCTGTTCCTGTTATTTGAGGCAAATACATTGTGGTTGAACCATCCAGTTCACCTAGTTCCTCTTCCTCTCCTCCATCTAAAAGATTATCTAAGGAGTCATTTCCTGAATTAACACAGTCACTTGAGGACCAAGGTGTTGAACTTGGAATTGTTCTGAGCATTCAACCTTTGTCATCTCATCCTCCAGCTGCCTCAGATATTGGGTCACTTTCTAATATTGGCCCGAAATCTCTGGATAATCGTATCCAGATTCCTGAGAGTCAGCAGACCCTTGACGGTTAGCTTGGGCTAGTTGTTTATCCTCTGAATCCTTTGTTTGACCCCATTGTGATATCACCACAGTGTTTGTACAGTCTGTACGATCAGTCAGGTATTCCTTTGGAATTACCCCCTCTTAAATCATCAGTGATTTGTCGTCGCTTGTTTCCACCCATGAAACCCACATGTGAATTTCCCATGTCCTCTCCGGGTCACTCGGAGGTTTCCACTCCACACATTATCGAAGAGGAAGAAGATTATTTTCCTCTATAAGGTTTCCCCTTCACGGGAATCATTCCCATTAGTTTTTATTAGAATTTACCTCCTAATTATGTGACTTTAGCACAGTTGGTCTTAGGTACACCTAGTGCCTCTTCGCTTTATCATAATCTTGTTTGGGCATCTGGTGTGATGCCTACCATGGGTCTGTTCATTACGAATCCGACCCCCCAATATACGTTGATTTCTGCATTTACTTCAGTCCTGGTGCAGCCCACCATTCTGAACCATCTTTTCTTGTCAGTCCAAGTCACCCATCCAGTGCAACTAACGGTCTCGATTCCTGCCTCTATCAATCCTTCGGTCCCTCTAGTAAGTGCACAAGTTGTGCCACCACTTGGGGGACAGAATCTAAATGTATCTATGGTGTCCAGCACAACTAATGTGAGTATCTTGCATGCTTACATGATTGGTGTTAACCAACCTTCTTCTGGTGTTATTCAAAACCCCTGTTGGTCTTTCTAGATCAAGCAATGTCCAGTACCAATAGGTCCAAAATCCCATTGGTCTGTCTGGGTCAAGCAATTTCCAGTATCATTAGCATTATGAGGCTCAGGTTCAATACCAAACTCCTTATGTTCCATATGGTTCCCAAGGAATGGTAAATCCACCTTACGTCCTTCAGACTGGGAAATAAGTTCAACCTAGTTTGAACACCATTCCTAGTGGCTATGGCCAGATACATTTCAAAATTTTTCAAGGTTCCAATACGAGAACTGTCTAAGTATCCTTGTAGCAACAAGGACAACCTCTGCAACAACAAGAGCAACTTTCGTTGCAGCAAGGGCCATCTATACAGCAGCAGGGTCTGATGATGCAGTAGTAGGGACCATTGCAACAGCCATAGGGGCAACCCTCGTAGTAGTTGCAACAAAACATGTAGCTACAAATGCAGTATGTTCAACAATCCTCCCAACCTATGTCTTTGCAAGGCCAACCTTTGCAACCGCAGGGACATATTTTGTAGTTGCATGGTCAGCCCTTGTAGTAGCAAGGCATACCCAGGAAGAAAAAACCCTTGTATACGTATCAACAAGGTCAGCCTTTGCAAGGACAAGGTCTGGGTCAAGTCTTGTACAAGCAAGCCCCAAATCCTCATGTCCAAGCACAACAAGTTCAAAATCCTCTTGTCTAAGGACATTAGGTCAAAAATCCTTATGTTTAGAGCCAACAGGTTCAAAACCTATATGGCCATGGATAGCAAGTGCAAAACCTATATATCTAGGGTCAACAGGCTCAACAGCCTTTTAACATGTATGTTTCTCATCAATAACTTGTGGCTAGACAATTTCAAGGCTTTCAAGGTCAAAATCCTCCCTACAGGCAAGGTAACCTACAGTGGGGGCAAAATCAAATGCCTTATGGATAGAACCCTCCACTATGGTGCTGAGCATCAATATTACAACAATAATGCTACAACTCCTGGGTTGCCTACTTTACTCTTATCAACCCAGTAGTTCATAACAAACTTGGAAGCGACGGTGCTGTATGCACAAGTACTAGTTCTTACTGTAGGATGTCACTTGGTTAGCTAGCACAAGATCACTAGGAGCTCAACCAAACTTCTATGGATTCCATAAGAAGCTTTATGTGTGATTAAAGAAAGGAGAGCTTACTCTACAAAGGCTACTCTAATTGCAGAAAGGAAAAAGACTGAAATGTAAAGTAAACCTAGCAAACCCTACTTAACCAGCTAATCCTACTTTTGCAGAAAGCACTATGAAAACCATGAAATGAATGCCATTACCTACTCAAGGAAGTAAACAATATCTACTCAAGCTATTTCTAGAAGTAAATGAGAAAAAAACATATTTTTGGATTTTTATGTATTTTTATGTGAAATTGACATGCATGTATTTTATTGTGTGTGAAGGTGGAAGCGAATAGGTGGTGTTGAAGGGTGACTTTGGGGTTTGAGGAGATGTAGGATGGTGTAGATGGGTTATCAGAGGTCTCGAGTAGCCTTCTAGAGGCTTTTCCCACACTTAGCCTTCAAAAGAAAGCCTACAGGAAAATCTATAGGAGGACACAAGGGATCTACAAGAGGTCTACAAGAGGATAAGGAGAGCAGTTTTGAAGGTTTTGAAGGTGTGGGAGTTGGTGGAAATGATAGATGAAGGTTGGAATGAAGTGTTAGGGCACCTAGGGTCTACCAAGAATCATTAGGAGAGAGAAATATAATAGGATCTACTCAAGGAGAGAAGAAGGAATTCTATGGAAAATGCAGGAAACTAAGGCAGAATTTCAGGGGAGACTTGGGCAACCTGTAGGGCATGGATTAGATGGAGTATGGAGTGGGTGATAGGCTAGACTACTACTAGAATATATATGTTGCATAAACAACTAACAGTCAACCAGTGAGATTAAGCAAGCAAGGAAATAAGTGCATCTAAAAAAAACAGAGTTTTTTCATCAAAGTAAACTATGATCTATGGAAGAAAATGTTGATAACCATTGCATGAAAGAAAACCATGAAAGAAGACTATTGCAAGTAAGGACATGAGCATGATGAAGAATTTCTAAGGCAAATAAAACTAAACTATGAACTAATTAGAAAGCTGCAAACACTAGAAGTCCTATGAAGGAGGAAAATCTGTGTTTTTGGGGCAGCAAGAGGGTCTTTGCCTCAGATCATTGTCCCAGAGGGAGGAAGAGAGGCCAAGGCACTACTGCTAGCCTTTTGGATCTTTTGTTTATCACTACTTACCTTTCTATTGAAAACACAAATGGAAGCAAGCTACTGAATCATAAAAAACAACCTATTCTTAACCATAAAAGAAATATATCTAACAACAACCTAATCTACAAACTGAAATGAAACATACAAATACAAGAAAAGAGGATCTTGGCTACTTGGATTGGGCCCTAACCCAAGAGCTTCAGCCCTCTGAGGTAACTCAGTGCTAACTCAAAAAGGATTCCATATTTATTCTCAAAACAACAACAAGGTTACATGAACTGTCAAGATAATAAGCTCGAAGTTGAGCAAAGTTACATAAACAATACTGCAGAAAAAATTCAACAAAAATTTGATCTTGGTGAGGCCCTAGGCCTCTCTAATTATACAACTAAATCTCCCAACAACTTCCTTAAAATTAGGGAGGCTTGGCTCCCAAAACTCGGGATAAACACATGTTATCCTCCACTTGCTCGGCTGCCTCCTAGTGCATTGATTTGGCTATTTGTGCTTCGAGTTGCATGAAAGAGAATTCAAAGTGGAGAATAATAAATGAGTGGGATTCCCTCTTATAAATTCTCTCCTTTGTCCACTTCAAATTATTGCTGCCAATTGACCATTGAATCTTTGAATTTGTCTTCAAAATTCAACAAAAATCTGCATTAAACACATATTAGACCTCATGGCATCATAACTAACCAACTCACTCCATAAGCATAAATATAATTAAAAAACATGCAATAAGCTACGAGAATGGTTGATTTAACTATGTTAGGGGGAAAAATGAGCCCATATAATTACCCATTTATGGGGCTCATCATCACCCCCCTACTGAAGGTGTTGCTCATCCTCTGAGAAACTTAGTCCATCCCCTCAACTTTGATGGCCCTAGTGGCCTCTCTAGCATCCCAAGCTTCTGATGTTGTTTCCTCTTCCTTTTCATAGAAGCCTTCTTTTCTATCTATCTCTTCCCACTACCTCTGCCCTTCTTCTTCGGTTCTCCCTTCTAGCATGACTAACAGCAGTGGTGGACTCAGTTTGAGGCCAATCCAATTTACCTGCAGCCTCTACATTGAATGCTTATACATTGGCACTCTCCTTAGTGCCTCCTTCATCATCATTGGGGAATGATATTCCTTGACCTTCAGACTATGTGGTAAGGTGTTCCATCTCCTCATACATGCATGCATAGAGTCATCGCCAAGTAACCTTTCCATGTCCTAAAAATGTGCAATGGCCTGTGCTTGATCACTTATATATCTAGGGGCAATTTGAGGATTATTTGCAAGCAGCTGGTGTGTGCTGATGAGAGCCATGGGATATGATGGCTCAGGTCTGATCATTAGTGGCTCATTCTGCTCTCTGATCATCAACCTTTTTACTTCAGTTGCCCTTAACTCCTCATAGTTCATCAAGGAAGCCATGGCCATTAGTTGTAGGTCCCCTAGCCTAGAAATAGGGTACCACACATTCATGTCTGTGAGGGCCATATTATGCAGGTAGAATTCTACCATTTTTGCCTTATCTTCTGCTATACTTTGGTCACAAAGGTCCATAAATTTTTTGTAATCTTGAAACGGCATTGTGCCTCTTTGTGCCAAGGTCTTGATATGAAAGTGCATCCACTGGTCCTTGAGATACAAGGCATATGATTTTGCTGGTTGCCTACATTACAATGCCTCTGTGGACCAGCTGGCTATGCATGCCAGTTAGGCCTCCTTCTCTTGCAGCTTCCTCCTTAGAAATTCATTTTTTGTTTCAAGTTGGCTCCTTGAAGCTGCGTCTTTGTGTTTGACAACACTTAACTTCGTGCCCATTTCTCTGAGTTTATTCTCCATAAGGCCAATATCCTCAACTCCCTTGGATTTGGATATTTGCATCCACCTATAGGTCCTTATTCTTTCTTTCTCCAACTCAAAGAATAGTGGGATTGCAATTTTTTGTGGAATGATTCTTCCCCCCTCAAGAAGATTGTAGTAATAGCCAAGACTAGGTTGTGGGTCAGGTTCTTGTTCCTTGGTTGCTTCCTTCTTCCCCTGTGGCTGTCCTTCTATCATTTTTTCAATTTTTTTGGTCTCCTATAGTCTTGACAGGGTCTCCTGTAGAATAGTCTGTGCCTCTCGTAGAACTGTTTTTGAGTCTTGTAGTTCTATTTTTTCCTTCCATGTGGAGATCTAGGATTCCCCCTTTCATAAGTGATAGGTGCCTTGGAAGGGGATTCCTTTCCTTGGGCAGAGGGTGAATCTTCAATAACAATAGGAACCTTAGAAGAAGCCTGGGCTTTCCCTATTTTGATCATTGTGCTCTTCCTAGCCCTGAAGTACATTGAGGCCTACCTCCTCCTCTTTTGTTTTGGTTTAATTGGGGTGTTGAGGGTAGTGAGAGCAGTTGTTGCCTCTTTCTAGGGTCTCAGGAGACACTTCTGTCTTTTCTATGTTTTTTTCTCCTTCTTCTATCTTTTCTTCTATCTCTGTTTGTTTTGTTTCTCCCTACTCTGTTTTGGTTTCTTTCTTCTCCTTCTCCCCCTTGCTGCTCTTCCTCCTCACTATCAGAAGGACTGATATCATAGGTGAGGGCCTTTATGTCATCTTCTGCTATCATGTTTCAGAAAATTTCCCATGCTATGGGGATTGTGAATGTATGGAGGGATTCTTCCCCTAAAATTTTAATTAACCCGTGGTGAGCTAGTTGATCTGGGCTCCCTACCTTGAACTTAATGCTGGAGTCTATGAGGGACTACAAGAGGAAATAGGGGATACTGAGTTTCTGGGGTGTCGGAGTGTCCATGCCATATCTCAGCTTATGAAGGATTCTAAAATGGTAGCCATAGACTATGCTATACCTCCCCTCACAGGAAATATATTTGATGATTTGGTAACTAACCTCATCCCAAGGGTAGGGTATGCTTGTCCTTCTAATTCCATTTTTATCTTCTACAGGATGTTCATTATTTTGGAAGAAGTTTTTCTTGGCAGCTTGTCCAATTTCTTTTTCATCTTTTCTCCAAGGTAATCTAGGAGGAAGGGTAGTAACCCTACTGATAGATTTTGGGTTGATTTCCATGGAAAGACCTATAAGAGTGACATTGGCATGGGTTCTTGAGTGAGGGACTAAAAAAGGGAAAATTCCTGAGCAACTTCCTCATCAAATCCTCAGAATTTCTCAAAAAATGTCATCCAATTTGCCCTGGTGAATATGGCTACTACTTACGGATGTTCATGGAGCTTGGTTGAATTAGTGGGCTCCTTCCTCATGAATCCTCCTATCATTGCGTTTATACCCCTTTTGAACACCAAATGTAGAGATGGAGACAAGAATTTTGAAGAAAACAGGAAAATAGAGGAAAATTGTGTTTTTTTTTTTTTTTTTAAGTAGAATGTTTTTATGTAATTCCTCTTCTTATATGGACTCAATTCCTCCTTAAAATGATATCATTCCTTGCACATATTGATAACCAAGGTGGGTATGCATGGAACCTACCTCCTCAAGCCAAAAATCGAGCAAAAAACCCGTGTTTTAATCTTAAAAATAGCTCACCGCCCCTTTGGTAGAACTACCTTTGGGTGCTCCTGTAGAACCTGTAAGTGCTCCTGTAGAACACCGATAACACGAGGATGGATGAAATAGATGGAGAATTATGGTTTCAAGGGTGTGGGGTGACAAGGATCTTGCTGCAACTAAGTGGATGACGATTTAATGAAAGAAAAGGTGGTGAGAGTGTTTCGAGGAGGAGTACTTATTCCCTCTTTTAGATATTTCCGGTGATGAGGTGAGCTGGAAAAAGGGTAAATTGGCCATATTTGGATAGTTGGTCCCCACCTACTGATCCGGATTTAAACAGGAACGTAATAGATTACAGAGATAACCATAAATACAGAGATGCGATAACCATAAATACAGAGATGCAGCGGAAATAATACTTCATTTCATTAATGGAAAATACTGAAATATGCTTACAACCAGAAATGGAAATAAACCAGCTAGGGCGATGGTAGCTATCTCTGAGAAGAGATGTGCGGCTACATGCCTCTGAACTGTTCCGAACTGTATTACAATGAGGCTCGAAGGCCTATTTATTGTTGAGAAACAATGGAAAACCCTTCACATCCCGAAACCTAACCCTAGAAGATGAAACGCCAAATTGTGGGCCCCGTTTGGGTAAATTGGTACATCAATTTCCCGGGGTCGTAACTTTGGCATACGATCTCCGTTTGACGCGTACAATAGCTCGTTAGAAAGATCTATCCGAGCACTACCACTTTGGGAAGGGCAACATTGGTCTATAGACCCATGTTGCCCCCAGATTCCCAAAAAAACGTCGTTTAGGGCCTCAAAATGGCTCCGGAAGTTCAGGACCCGAAAAACTGCTAAAAATAGTAAGTTGTGCTACAATTAAGGAAACTGAAAAGACTGAAAGAGACAGTTGTGGGGGTCCAAATGGGTTGGTGGGTGGCCACCAACATCCACCTGGATCATTCCTCCCCCCTTAGGAAGCAATGGTCCCCATTGCGTTGAGTTCCTCCATCTGCTGAACTTGTCCTGCAATCTCTGATGTGTCCAATGATGGTGGGAAGCATGGTCGACGACGGTCCACGTTGAACACTCGGTGCAAGCCAAGGAATGGAGGAATGTTGTGCTTCCAAGCATTGTTTCCCGTAGCCTTGGTACTGCTGTAAGGACCATGTCTGAGTGGTTTGAGCTTCTGATGGGTTCTGGTAAGGCGTTCCTTTTGTCGATGCAACCAGACTTTGTTGCCCACCTGAAACTTGTGTGGTACCCATATGCGTGAGAAGTTGTTCCTGTGTTCTGTCATGACCATATTCCTTTGCTGCTGCTGCTGCGTAGAGGAACCCTTTGCAGGGGTCATGGATGTAGCAACAATCTTCCCCTTACTTTGGGAGTGGACCAGACAGATGAATTTCCTGGTCTGTGATATGAGCTTGCTGCCTTTCTTGGTAATGATCAAAGATGTGGCGGTAGGTGGGGCTACCTCCGGTATCCTGTATAATGAATCACCCAAAGAAATAATGACAGCGCGAGGTCTTGACTCATACACAGCATGTCGCCTCCACAAGTATGGCTGGCCTAATAATACATCACAAACATCCAGAGGTGTAACATCACACAGTACCTCGTCTGTGAAGGGTTTGATGCTGTATGGAAGGCGGCACTGCTGGCGAACTTTGAGATCTCGTCCTTCATGAAGCCACCCGATACTGTACGGCTGTGGGTGAGGTGTAGTCGGTAGGCCCAACCGCTTCACGACCTCTGCTGAAATGAGGTTCTTTTGGCTGCCACTGTCGACAATGAATTGCAGCGGCGAACCCTTCACCCACATCTGTGAGTGGAAAAGACGCTCCCCTTCCTCTGGATTTTCGGGCTCATCTTTCTGGATCTTGGTGGTGGCAACAGTGGCGCTGGGGTCCGCATCAATGATCTGCTTCCCTTTACCATTCCCCTTTTCGGGTTCTGGCTCAGGGTCGGAACATGCATCTGATTCGGAAGCCTTCAACTCGGCCACCAGCGACTGCTTGGTCCGACACTCACTTGTGTTATGAGTGGGACTCTTGTGGAACTCACACCACTTCCCTGTGTCTTTCTTCGGCTTCATGGTGTTGTTCTTTTCTTGCGGCTTCGACGGGTTGTCTTGGGTCACCCCGCCTTGGCTTTGTCCTTTGGGCTTTGGATTTGCAGATCCAAAGTCTCGCTTCTTCTGTTTGAACTTTTGCTCGATTTTGACAGCATATCGGTACGCCGTGCCGAGCGAGGAGATGTTCAAGAACACCATCTCTTCCTGGATGTACCTGTGCAGGCAGCCGCGGTATTTGAGTACCAGATGCAGCTCAGAATCTTTGATACCCAACTGTGTGCGAAGGGTATGAAAAATGTTTGTGAACTCCGGCACATCTTGGTCTCGTCCCTGCCGCAATGTGGTCCATTTGATGTATTTGTCCTCATAGCTTCCGACAGGGTAGTACTGCTCCTTGATGGCATCCCGGAAGTCATTCCAAGTGGGTGCGGCTGAAAATAGTGAGCCTGTACTTTCATCCTTCTGCTCGCAGTAGGTTTCCCACCAGTCCTTGACGTGGGGGGCTGCTTTGAGAAGAGCGAAAACAATCTTTTCCCGACTTGAAAATTCGTGAACAGAAAAATACCCATCTAGCAGATTTAACCATTTATCTACGGCATCTGCATCTATTTGACCCTCGAAGATGGGGATTTCAAAATTAACTTGTACCTTAAAGGGCATGGCATTTCCAGAGTTGCTGCTGGAAGCCGATGCGTCGCTTCTGGGTAGCCGCTGAAGGATCTGTGCAAAGCTGTCCATCATCGCGTTCCTTTGCCGCTCGAGCGCTTCTTCGAGCAAGATTTTGATGGGATCTCCTGCCCCCTCGTCTTTCTTCTCGTCCGCCATGGGAGGCCGTCGGGATTTTCGAGGCTGGTCTTGCAAAGGTTCGACCAGTTCAAGCCCTAACTCCTTATATCCCGACCTCGTTGGGGACATGCAAAGAAAAACAGAAAAAAAGCAGACCGCTCTGATACCACTGATCCGGATTTAAACAGGAACGTAATAGATTACAGAGATAACCATAAATACAGAGATGCGATAACCATAAATACAGAGATGCAGCGGAAATAATACTTCATTTCATTAATGGAAAATACTGAAATATGCTTACAACCAGAAATGGAAATAAACCAGCTAGGGCGATGGTAGCTATCTCTGAGAAGAGATGTGCGGCTACATGCCTCTGAACTGTTCCGAACTGTATTACAATGAGGCTCGAAGGCCTATTTATTGTTGAGAAACAATGGAAAACCCTTCACATCCCGAAACCTAACCCTAGAAGATGAAACGCCAAATTGTGGGCCCCGTTTGGGTAAATTGGTACATCAATTTCCCGGGGTCGTAACTTTGGCATACGATCTCCGTTTGACGCGTACAATAGCTCGTTAGAAAGATCTATCCGAGCACTACCACTTTGGGAAGGGCAACATTGGTCTATAGACCCATGTTGCCCCCAGATTCCCAAAAAAACGTCGTTTAGGGCCTCAAAATGGCTCCGGAAGTTCAGGACCCGAAAAACTGCTAAAAATAGTAAGTTGTGCTACAATTAAGGAAACTGAAAAGACTGAAAGAGACAGTTGTGGGGGTCCAAATGGGTTGGTGGGTGGCCACCAACATCCACCTGGATCATTACTGCTAATATTTCCGGTGATGAGGTGAGCTGGAAAAAGGGTAAATTGGCCATATTTGGATAGTTGGTCCCCACCTACCTTGTCATCATGGTTTCTTCCGGCAACCACCTCTCATCATTGTATCGGAGTTTGAAAGCCCTCCACTACCTGTCCTTGGGATCTTTCCTGACTATGCGCACGTGTTGTGACATCTTTAGATGAGTGCAGTCAACTAGATGAAGGTGGCCAAGTTAACTAGCCACCTTTTCTTATTCAACCCCAACCATCTTTTTCGCTTATGCATATCTTTCAATTACACAAATGCAACAGAGGAGCGGGTTAGTCACTTACCTGTTAGTCGAATGTATGTGTTGTGAGGTATTTTGGCTCCTTTTACTGCTGCATGCTTGTATTTCCTTTGCTGCATGCTCTCTACTTTCTGATGTGTGGTTGTTTGTCTTGTGTAGGTATCCTCTGGCTGGATCTAAAATTCAGATGTCTCCTTCAATCCCATGATTAAACTTCTTTTGCTGTTGTGGCTTGATTTTAATGGGATCAGCTGCTACGGGAATTCCTACAGGAGCTCTTGTAGCTGCTTATCCCTTTAAAATTTCATCTCATTTCTGTACTAGAAGTTGTGAGGATGATGCCAGAGATGCTGATGGAGATGGAGAGGTACTAGGTAAGCTACAGGTGAGATTTGAGGTGTTGCTTCCTTTATTTTTTTGTTTTTTCTAAAAACTAGTTTTCTGTGTTTTTCTATGACAAGAAGGGAAAAAAATGATGATGATGATGTGATGCAGGTGTGGAATGGATGATAAGGAGGGTTGATAGTTGTAGGAGGGTTTACATGTTCTTCATAAAGCTTCCCAGCCCCTCAAACTACTTTGTGGAACAATTTCTGGCTCTCTGTGATTCCTACAAGAGCCTCCTATAGAAAACACAGGGCATCTTGTAGAACACACAGTTTAGGGAAAAGAACACAGTGGGGTGGAAGAAAGTTCATAAATGATGGAGGAGAGTGTGGAGGAGGTGAAATAGGCTCTTTGGAATCTTCTCTTACTCCCTTTGGTCCTCCTGCAACCTACAACACACATTAAAATTCAATTTTCCTTTTCTTCTTTTCTCTTTTTTTTTTTTTTTGAAAACAACTAGGGCGCCTCAAGGAGGTTTTCACCCTAATTGCCTGCCCTGGGCACCTCCAAGGGAGGTTTTCACCAAAGGATCTCATTCTCTTTTCTTTTTTTTTGGCTTCACTGAGCTGCCTCAGAAGAAGTTCTCAACTCAATGATGGGACTCAAGCGCCTCCTGGAGGTTTTCATTTGAGTCCTTATTTTTTATCTTTTCTGTTTCTTCAGTGAGTGGGGGAAGTGGAGGCTAAGACATGCTCCACTACCATCACTGTCTTATTTAAATATTCAATGAAATCTCGCTTGTAGAGGCGCTTCTTGTAAATTTTCAACCTATGTCCATTGACAAGCATGGGGATGGTTTCCTCATCAATGGTTCTGATTAGAACTGAACCATTGTCATTGCATTTTTTCACAGTGTAGGGTTCTAGCCATCTTGTCCTCAGGTTGCCTTTGAAGTCTTTATATGTTGAATCATAGAGAAGTTCCCAATCTCCCTCTTGGAATTGCTTCTCCTTGATATTTTTGTCATGCCATATCTTCCTCTGAAGCTGAACTACCTCTGTGTGATGAAGGGCTTGCAATCTTTGTTCATCTGATCCATTGAGCTGGAGTATTCTTTCCTTCTATGCATGGCTAAGGTCTAGATCTAGCTAAGTTTCCATCATTAGTGTGTTGAATTCAAATTCTATTGACAACAAAGCCTTCTTCCCATAGACTAGTTCATAGGGTGTGAACCCTGTGGTGGTCTTCGATGTTGTGCTGTAGGCCCAGGTGGCCTCAACTAGTCTATCCGCCTAATCTTTTCTGCTGCTGCTCACTACCTTGGTCAAAATTCCTTCCAAAGCTCTATTAGTGACTTTCACCTGCCCATTGGCTTGTGGATGGTAAGGGGTAAAAGTCCCGTCCTTGATTTTATGATGTGTGAGCAGGTCTTCAATCAAATTGGAAGTGAACTGACAGCCTTGATCTGTGACCAATTCTCTTGGATACCTAAACTTGTAGAATATGTTTTCTCTCAAAAACTCAACTACTTTTTCCTTTGTTTCTGCTTTGATTACTTTTGTTTCTTCCCACTTTGTCAGGCAATAAGTGCACACAATGATGTATTGCTTCTGTTTTGACGGACGGTTGATAGGACCCACAAAGTCCATGGCCCACTTCTCAAATGGCTCAAAGGTAACTTGAGGTTGCATGGGCATTTCATCCTTTGGAGTAGGTTTCCCCATCCCTTGACACCGATCACATTGGCTTGTGTATCTCCTCACATCTTCATGAAGAGTGGGCCAATAGTAGCTTGCTTGGAAGATTTTTAAGGAAGTTCTCTTTGCTACAAAATGACCTCCACATAGCCCATCATGACAGGTTGGGAGGATGTCAAAAACTTCTTCCTCCCTGACACATCTTCTCAAGATCTAATCTGGGCCAAGTTTGAAGAGATTATCCCCAATCTAGGTGAAAGGGGTGCTTTTCCTTATTATCTTACTCTTCTCCTTCGAGGACAGGTGTGGTGGGAACTGTGTTGAAACCAAGTAGTTTGCTATATCAGCAAACCATGGAGAGAGTACTAAGATAGCAAACAAGTGTTCATATGGCATTTGATCATCCACCATTCCTTCTTCACCGGCAGGCAAATGTACTCCAAAGAATAAGTCAGCAACAACATTTTCTTTACCAGGCTTATCAACAATGGTCAAATCAAACTGCTGCAGTAAAAGCAACCATCTAATAATGCGAGATTTTACATCTAGTTTGTTCATTAAATATCTAATTGCAGCATGATCAGTGTGCACGAAGGTTTGATAACCTATGATATAATGTCTAAATTTGTTTAAAGAATGCACAATAGCTAGGAGTTCCTTCTCGGTCACTGTATAGTTTAACTCTGCCTTTGACAAATTTTTTCTTATAAAGTATATGGCATAAGGTAACTTTTCATCAAATTGTCCTAAGACTGCTCCTATTGCTTTGTTCGAGGCATCTGTGTGAATGTGGAAAGGTAGGGCCCAGTTTGGGCCTCTCAAAATTGGGGTAGTCACAAGTTTACTCTTCAAGGTATCTAAGGCTTCTTAACGGTGTTCTGACCATACAAATTTGACATCTTTGCCTAGAAGACCAAACAACGGAGATACTAGCTTACTGAAATCTTTAATGAATCTTCGATAATACCCAACTAAGCCTAGGAAACTTTTGACATCTCTCACCTTTTGAGGAGGTGGGACCCTTTGGATGATGGCAATTTTGTTGGGGTCCACCTGCAATCCTTGTTGAGATATTGCATGACCTAGCACGATCCCTTCAGTGATAAAAAATTCACATTTTTCCGAACTGAGGGACAGGTTCATCTCAATACACTTGTCCAAAACTTTTCCTAGGTTAGATAAAGCTTCCTAAAAGTCAGAACCATAAGGAGTAAAATCATCCATATATATTTCCACTACATCATGAACTAGTTCAAAAAATATACTCAATATCACTCTCTGGAAAGTGGCTGGAGTGTTACAAAAACCAAAAGGAAGGACCCAGTATGCAAAGGTAGCCCAAGGAAAAGTGAAAGTGGTCTTATCTTGGTCTTTTGAGCTGATTTGAATCTGATTGTACTCGCTAAACCCATCTAGGAAGGAAAAAAACTTTTTCCCCACCAGACCATCTAACACTTGATCTATGAAAGGCAAAGGAAAATGGTCATGTTTAGTGGCTTTGTTCAATTCCCGATAGTCGACACAGATTCTCCACTAGCCATTTTTCTTTGGCACTAGCACCAAAGGAGAGGCCCATTCATTGTCAGAGATTGGGTAGATGAATCCTGCATCAAGTAATTTTTGCAACTCTTCCTTAACAATGTATTTAAGTGCTGGATTCATGCTCCTTTGAGGTTGCCTGACTAGTTTGCAATCTTCCTCAATGTATATATGATGGGTACATACTGAAGGGTGCACTCCCTTCATCTCCTTATAACTCTAGGCGAAGGCATCTAAATGTTTTCTTAATAAGTTGCACGGCTCCTTTTCCTAGGAAGTGGATAGGGATGGATTGATTTTCAAGGTTCTTTCTGGGCCAAACTCTATATTCTTAACATGAAGAGAGGTCAGGTAAGCCAGATAGAGATCAGTTAACGGGTTGTTTTGGGTTTCTCTCACTATGTCCTCTAATGGTAAGATACTGGGGGTGGATTCTGAATCAAATTCTCAATTATATCATCCTCATCTTGCAGTTCCCCCCCCCCATGGTTGTTTCTAATGCACAAAGTGGTGCATAATATATTTCATCCTCATCCTCCTCCTCCAACCAGAGAGGTAGATCATGTTCTAGCAAGGGTTGGGCAGGAAAGTATAGGATTAACTATTTGGACATATGCCTATTCTTGATGGTCATGTTCCCAGCTCGACAACTGATGTAAGCATTGGTAGTAGCCAACCAGGGTCTTTCTGGGATGACAGGATACCTAGTGAGCTCTACTTTCGGCTTGAGAACTAAGAAATCAGCAGGGTACTACCAAGAATCAATGGAGACCATCACATCTTCCACAATCCCTTCAGAGGTCACGGTGGAGTGGTCTGCTAGCTGTAGTATTGTCGTGGTCTTCCTCAAGGAACCTTGGAGGTTAAGTTTGAGAATTGTGTCCTTCTACTGAAATGAAAATTTCAGAATTGAAAAGGAAAGCAAGGGAATGCCGAAATTGAAAGAAACAACTATTCTACTTTTGTTGAAATGAAATTTGCAGAATTGAAAAGGAAAGCAAGGAAATGCAAAAACTGAAAGGAACAACTATTCTACTTTTGCTAAAATAAACTACTTAGTAGAATGTTGCGATAGAAAATAGAAGAAAGTAGTAATCACAAAATACTCTGATGCTTTCCCAGCAATGGCGCTAAAAATATGGTGAGCACCAGTACTGTAGCAATAATGCTGCAACTTCTGGGCTTCCTACTTTACTCTTATCAACTCGGTAGTTCATAACAAACTTGGAAGCAACGGTGCTGTATGCACAAGTACTAGTTCCTACTGTAGGCTATCACTTGGTCAGTTGGTGCAATATCACTAGGAGCTCAAGCCAACTTCTATGGATTCCAGAAGAAGCTTTATGTGTGATGAAAGAAAGGAAAGCTTACTCTACAGAGGCTACTCTAATTGCAGAAAGGAGAAAGACTGAAATGTAAAGTAAACCTAACAAACCCTACTTAACCAACTAATCCTACTTTTGTAGAAAGCACTATGAAACCCATGAAATGAATGCCATTACCTACTCAAGGAAGTAAGCAATATCTACTCAAGCTATTTCTAGAAGTAAATGAGCAAAAAGCATCTTTTTGGATTTTTATGTATTTTTATGTGAAATTGACATGCATGTATTTTATTGTGTGTGAAGGTGGAAGCGAATAGGTGGTGTTGAAGGGTGACTTTGAGCTTTGACGAGATGTAGGATGGTGTATATGGGTCCTCAGAGGTCTGGGGTGGCCTTCTGGAGGCTTTTCGCCCACTCAGACTTCAAAAGAAAGCCTATAGGAAAATCTACAAGAAGACATAGGGGATCTGTAGGAGGTCTACAACAGGTCTACAGGAGGATGTCGAGAGCAGTTTTGAAGGTTTTGAAGGTGCGGGAGTGGGTGGAAAGCATAGATGAAGGCTGGAATGAAGTGTTAGGGCACCTAGGGTCTACCAAGAATCATTAGGAGAGAGAAATGTGATATGATCTACTCTAGGAGAGAAGAAGGAATTCTATGGAAAATGCAGGAAACTAAGGTAGAATTTGAGGGGAGACTTGGGCGACTTGTAGGGCATGGATTAGGTGGAGGATGGAGTGGCTAATAGGATAGACTACTGCTAGAAAATATCTACTACATAAACAACTGACAGTCAACCAATGAGATTAAGCAAGCAAGGAAATAAGTGCATCTAAAAAAACAGAGTTGTTGCATCAAGGTAAACTATGATCTATGGAACAAAATGCCGATAACCATTGCATGAAATAAGACTCTTACAAATAAGGAAATGAGCATGATGAAGAAATTCTGAAGCAAAGCAAACTAAACTATGAACCAATTAGAAAGCTGCAAACACTAGAAGTCCTATGAAGGAGGAAAATCTATGTTTTTGGGGCAGCAAGAGGGTCTTTGCCTCAAATCATTGTCCCAAAGGGAGGAAGAGAGGCCAAGGCACTACTGTTAGCCTTTTGGATCTTTTCTTTATCACTAATTACCCTGCTATTGAAAACACAAATGGAAGCAAACTATTGAATCATCAAAAACAACCTATTCTTAACCATAAAAGAAATATATCTAACAGCAACCTAATCTACAAACTGAAATAAAACATACAAATACAAGAAAAGAGGAGCTTGGCTACTTGTATTGGGCCCTAACACAAGAGATTCAGCCCTCTAAGGTAACTCAGTGCTAACTCAAAAAGGATTCCATCTCTATTCTCAAAACAACAACAAGGTTACATGAACTGTCAAGATAATAAGCTTGAAGTTGAGCAGAGTTACATAAACAATACTACAACAAAAATTTGACCCTAATGAGGCCCTAGGCCTCTCTACTTATACAACTAAAGCTCCCAATAGCTTCCTTAAAATTAGGGAGGCTTTGCTCCCAAAACTCGAGATAAACACAAGTTTTCCTCCACTTTGTTGGTTGCCTCCTAGTGCATTGATTTAGTTGTTTGTGCTTCGAGCTACATGAAGGAGAATTAGAATTGGGGAGTAATAAATGAGGGGGATTCCCTCCTATAAATCCCCTCCTTTTTCCACTTCAAATTATTGCTGCCAATTGTCCATTGCATCTATGACTTTGTCTTCAAAATTCAACAAAAATGTGTATTAAACACATATTATACCTCATGGCATCATAACTAACTAACTCACTCCATAAGCATAAATATAATAAAAAAAATGTAATGAGCTACGAGAATGGTTGATTTAACTATGTTAGGAGGAAAAATTAGGCCATATAATTACCCGTTTATGGGGCTCATCATATGGGGACAAAATCCTTACCACCAGGGATGGACTCCTCTAGTTGGATCCGCTTATTAACCTCCACTGTCTTTCAATACCCAATTGCCATTCTTGGATACACTAGATTTGTTAGATATATCTTGACTCATGAATGATCCAATTCTTCATTCACCTTACTGGTCTCCAATCCCATCCAAGATACTGAGTGATTATACAAAGTTCAATGAGAAAGAAAAAGAAGATCGTCAAGCCCATGTGATGACATATCACCTCTTGCTATTCGAATTCTTACATTGACGGTTCTATTCATGTCTGTCTTTCCCAACAAACTCTCATAGGCCCTACAACTAAGTGGTACATCGAGCTCCCTCAAAGTAGTTATTATGACTTCAACTCTTTAGCCATGTCTTTCCTCATGCGTTTCCAATTGCCAGTTCACTATGAAACTGGCACCTATTTTCTTACATCGCTCAAGAAAAATATTGCGACCCACATCTCCAATCACATTCATGAATGGAGACATAGGTGTCATCTGATCAAATTCGATATTTTTGATCAGCTACTAACCGAATGGTTCACGAAATCATTTGTCGCTCCAATTTCTTGCGATATCGCTATTGGTGGATGTGTTACAGAGGAGCAAGCCATTCCTTGTGCCCAATACTTAGATCTCGTTTACTCTCAATATGGAACTTTGTATGAGTTATTACCTGATTCTCTGAGTCCATCATCCAATCCAATGGAATCGAAGTCACAGGCTACAAGTATTTTTCATGGAGTAATTGGTTTAGTATCCTAGGCCCCTTAAAAATATTCTTCCAAACAGAAGTTAGCCTCAAACACTGCCTCCAACAATCCCTCTCAGAATCCACTAGGCCCTAGTAAAACCTTAGAGGTCCATGTTGTTCAGTCTACCACAGCAAAAAAATCCTCGAAAGGTAAGAAGAAAGGCAAAGGAAAAGCTAAAGCCAATGCTCCAAAATAGGTTCCTCCTAAGTCATCTGCTAGTGATGTTTCCCAACGAAAGCCTACGTATCTGTGCCTCATTTTTGAAGAGGATCACTATACTAAGGATTGTCCCAGATGATCCAAAGTTAGTCGTTTTCTCAAAGGGACCCTAGCTATCCTAAAAGAGCCATTTCCATCCCAGTAGACCCAAATGGTAGACTCACCTCAATCATTTGCTTCCTTAGGTTCACAAGTGTTTATGATGAGTACGCCCATTAATGTGGCTACTAGATCCAAATATTATCAAACTTCCCCGATAGCAGGGAAGGAAAAAGAAGTTTCCCCTTCTTCTTCTGCCCCATCAAGTTCTGGTCCTCCTCATATAGAGTGACCTAACCCTAATTTTGCCATTCAAGCACCTTCTCGAGGTGTATTGTGAAAGTCCTCATACAATCCCAACGCTCACAATGCTCAGAAATATAATATTGTTGAGGATTTGGCTCAAGCACCATCGGCCCCTTGAGGTACTTCAAAGTTGTCTGTCTCAATGGAAATCATTACAATCGAATATTGGGGATATTGATCCTGCTGATTCCAGTCTTATATGTTTTGATCTAGAAAACCATGTTTCGCGTCTTCCTCATTAGATTTATTTTCTCATTCAGGTCATCATCAATGAGAAAACCATTGACAAAACAATCATTGACGAAGGTGCTTCCACCTGCATCATGTCTATTTCTTGTTTGAAGGAAATTGGTTATCCTACTTTGAACCAGTCCCCTAAAACTTTGGAAACTTTTGACGGGCTTGATTTGTGGCCATTCGGTGTCTTACCCAACCTTGCCATTACTTTGGAAGGCAAGAAAGTGCACGTCAAGGTAGAGATTTTTGACGCTAATCTAAATTATAATATTCTACCAGGACGGATTTGGACCCATGCCATGCATGTTGTAGCCTCCTCCTTGTACTACGTGATTTGTTTTCCCCATCAAGGGAAAATAGTCACAATGGACCAATTGTCCTTTTCTTCCTCTTCCTCCTCGAATGGCAATGTTCCATATGTCAAGCACACCAGTGCTCCTTATGAGAGTGTGGGGGTAGGACTCTTTAAATATCTTGCTCTGATGTGTATCTTTCCTCTCCCACTCCTCATGTTGCCTCTGTTAACATGATTTTGATCAAGTTTGATCCTTGGGTCATTCCCTTCCTAGATCTTGTTGACACATGGGGCGATGTAATGCCATTAAGTCCTACCAAAATTAATTACGTGGAAATTTTTTTGGCCTCACCTTCAATATCCTCTTCTCATCCTATTTCAAGTTCATCTCTCGACATGTTTTCTCAATCCTCGTGGTTTCACTCTAGCCCGACGATCATGTCTATGTGTCTTGAGACGTTCTCTTCTCTGCTGCCTATTGACATGCCATTTTTGCTTGACATTGTCAAGCTCTTTCAACTGAGGGCACCTTTATCCCTTCATGGATTTAGGATTTTTATCCCTCGAATTTTTCCCAATTGCCCATTATTGCAATGGGGTTGTCATCTGACTTGTAACCATCCCTCACCCATAGGGCATAGGGGAAAGCCTTATATGAGTTCTACTCTATTATTTGGCTAAGTCGATGCTTACTTGTCATGTCAATGGTAAAACTCTGGTGTTCATCTATGTTGATTGATTACCCAAGTTCCAAAATGGACTCTCTCAAAAAGTATTATGCTTAGATGGTACTCGAGTCCCCTTTAAGCTCTCTTCTAAATCATAAACGATGAAAAGATCGCTGAGTATTCTCTCTTTTGACTCATTAAAGCAAATAAAATGGGAGGTATTCTTTCATATCTTTTCTAACCTTTTAAACATGAAAATATTTCCGAGCTCTTGTCATTTTGAACTCATTAACAGATGCGAATGTCATTTACCCAATATTGTTTACCCCTTATTCGAGCTAGGATAAACTATTTACGAAAAAGGTACTCCTTGACTGAAATGGTTAAGCAGTTCTCTCAAGTATCGCTTTCTACCATTTCAAGCTCTAGAGACACAAATGTACGAAAAGGGACCATGTGGAGTTTTCTTTTCCGTGTCTTTTTCAAACTCTTTAAACATGAAAAAGATATTGAGTTACATCTTTATCAAACTAGTTAAAACATTAAACGACATCGGATTCGTCACCATGACAAACATGAACTTCTCCTTCCTAGGGCTTATTAAACATACTAGGCCAGATTCATCTGAAGGATGAATTACGATGCAAGCATATGCTATCCACTTCAATCTTGCGATAAAAAATAATTGGGGTAATTGACAGAAATGGTGGGGCAAATTTTGAAATTCTATTAGTCATGTCAGTAGCTCACACTTGAACATGACATTATATGTTTCATGTTGGGTTGGGATATCCTCCTTTTCATCATTGACCTTCCTGGGTTAGGCCATTCATTTTTTCCTTCCATTTGATCTCTGCCATGTCACCATGACCACCGATCCTATGGATCCAAAAGCTGCCAAACTCTGGAACCGTGTCACCGATATGTTCAAGAATTAGTCCCTCTATAGTTACACTTTCTCCTGATCCTCTGTATCATCTGAAATCATTTTCATCCCTTTGTCTCATGTCTATGATGTGGGATACATCATGGCCCTCCTTTGACATGGTCACTTCTTGTCGACTTCAGCTCATTATCTAGGAAGTTGGCCAAGAGACTCCCTTCCAGTACCTTATAGCTTGCATGCCCTAATGGAAAGTTCTTTGCACTCAATGACAAGTTCACATCATTGGCTTTCGATCGGGTGATTTCATGGGTGTTTGACATCATCTCCTTTATTCACGTTTCGTGAACTATGCTTCCAGTACCTTGAGAGCCATTGTCATTATTGGTGGTTTCTCTCACGCTTATTAACGGTTCACATCATTGACTGGTAATCAAGTGACTTCCTAGCATGTTCTACTTCAGCACATTCATTCGCATGTTAGGATTTGTACTTTAATCAGGTCGTTTGGAGCACAAGACCATGGGCTAAGATTACACAAGTCTAAGTTGCAAGGCGATGTGACAAGATCATGTTGATATGCATCTCTTTCAGATGGATGGCTCCGACCATACCATGAGTTGTTATATGTGATCCTTCTCATTATTGGATGGCTGCCACCATACATTGGTTTCGTTATGATCATTTCTCCTAGATGGTTGTGCCCATGCCTTGGATCCATTTATGTTATCATTCTCTAGATGGTTGCATCCATACCATGATTCATGTATTATTCAGAGTTTTTCAGTGATATATATATGTATCTATTCTTGCTTGAAGGTTCTTCGATGACAGACTTTGGTTCCCTGCACGCACTTGTAAATAATTTCACTCCTCACTCTAGTTTGGCCTTCGTTCTTTAGGGGGAATCTGTTACACATGATTTTGTCATTGGACCTCTATAGTGTTCCCAACATGCTTTCCTACCATGAAGAAACTCCCATTGTGTCCCTCTTCATGAGAAGAAAAATTCCCTTTTCCATCATTTCCAAAAAATCTTTTGTTTATCCCAGTTTACAAGACCAACACTAATGACCTGTGTCCTCCTCATGCTAATATGCAGGGTTTACAACTATCCCTAGTGCTGATCGGATCAACTGAGCCCTTTCTCAGTCACATCGATCCTCTTTTGGAAAGTTTTTTAATATGGAGTCAAAGCTTCCAGCTCTAGAAGCTTCATAACAGAAGTCTAGTAAAAGGTTAGGCCGGATGGAGTCGAAGAGGTCAGTTTGAGCTCCTTTCCCCTATTAGGATGGAACTAATCCAAGAGATAAGGCCTTCTCCCATGAGAAGAGGAACCATCTCCTCTCCATCATAGCTATATAAACCTCTCTTTTTCCCAAGAACAAGTTAGCTTTTAGTCCTAGTTAAGTTCTAGCTGAAGTTTTGATTTTGGAGTAGTCAGCAAGATACCCATAGTTTGTAGCTTTCTAGTTTGTGTTTAAGGGAGAATTGTGAGTTTGGTTTGGTGTGAAGACTAGAGGAAGGATCCTTGAGACTATCATTGTTGAGGCTATCCATGAGATTCTAGCAGAAATGTGGGAACCCAGATACGTCGAAGGAGAACAACAACATCAAGACATCAGTTGTAATCTCTTCTTGAACTAATATATATGCAACTATTGATTGATTTCCTACATGAAATATCATCTCACATATTTATGGCTTATTGTTTCTTGACCTGTTAAGTACGTTGAATACAATATTGTATGATATTACATTTGTTGTTTGTTGTTGTTTGCTTGTTTCAGGTGTGCAAAGGAAGGAAACAAAAGATAGCTGGAGTGAGGAAATAGGATCATCACCAAGTGGAATAGAATTCTAAGATGTAAGCCCTCTTAATTGATTCTATCCTAAGGAAATCTTCCATAGATTGTCTGTTTGTGACTAGACCCGCTCTCTCGGGCTAGAGGAATTGTTTGTGTTCACACTTAGAATTTACCTGCATCACACTAGGGTTTCTAAATGTTCCATGAATAAATTTGTAATGTTTATAGGAAATCTTGGGGAATTTTTTCATGGTAAATTTATTCTTCCTTGAAACATATAAAGTAACTCCTAAGGTGCATCTTCTATATTTAATGTATCCCTTCAAAAAAATTATAGCTATGATTTTACAAGAGGAAAAGTATTCTATCCCTCGCCCTCATACTCCAATCAATTTTCATATCCCTTTAAAATGTTCCCTAAAACTTGATTTTCACAAGTAGGATTACACACTAGCAAAGGTTTTTTGGTAGAAAAATATTAAAGATTGAATATTTTCCATTCTTTTAGCTCTCCTATGGTTTTTAAGGAAAGTTGTTAGATATTTTCCTAGACCAATTTTCCAATAGGGTATGTTTGAGTAAATTCTTATGGATGAAATTCCAAGGCTTTCCTCAATAATCCTTTTAAATGCAAAATATGGAATTCATTGTGGTGAAACCACCAAATAAGGGATAATTTGTACCAAAATCCTTTGTGCCATTAAAAACATTAATCCACTTTGAAGGTTCAACTTAAATCCTATTTGAGCATTCCCCATTTCCTTTTTTTTTTTTTTGTAATGATTAAGGAAACCCTTTCTTTGAATTTTATGTGCCTCAATAATCCTTTATCGTCACATATCAAAAATTCCTAGCTTGTAGTACTCCATAGCTAATCTAGTGTCATAATACTTTCTCCTTTATAAAGAATATTTGAGCCTATTTCAACTTTAAGATATTCTTTTCCCTGGGCTATCCATATAACATTGAGCTCTCTAATTATAAAATACTTAAAGGTGAATACAAAGAATCCTCCATTGTGGTGAAATTACATGAAATAATAGGAGGAATATTTTTTAGGTGAGAGTGGAAATCCTTCCTCATTGTTTCCATAGAGTTTCTCCCTCGCCTTGCAAGTCCTTTCACAAGGTCGACTAGATTTTGTAACAACATTTTTGAAACCATTGCTATGGAGAAATTGAGTCAACCTCATCATAATTTGAATTGTATTATTTAATAAAACATTGGAGAGAATAACCTGAAAAAAGGCAACATAGATTCTCATTTGGTGAATCTAACATCTGAAACCACTATCTCGCCTAGTAGCTCGACTAATGAAGTCATAGCTCCAAGGAATGATAGAAATTCCTAGTAGACAACAACTACTTCCACTTCTCCTATAGTTCCAAAATATCCTATGATTAGTAGAATCTTTCGTACATAACTTTCCCCTAACACAATGGTTAGTCCATGGATTAGTGTAGCATTTAGACCATTGGATGTAACTCGGTTCCCTAATGCTCCTCACAAATTTCATGATAACTATGAAGAATGGATGCCCATATTTAATGGAATTGATTATCACAAGTGAAAAACATATGCATAAGTTATGTTGTGTTGTGATTGTACAATTATTATAAGAGGAATACATTGTCATTATTGTTGGAAATAATACTGAGAGGGGGGGGGGGGGGTGAATCAGTATTATCAAATCAATATAACTTTTTCATTTCCATATTAAGATTCAGTTAGTCGATCCTTAATGAGTTATTAACCATGTGAACAGTAAACAGGCATAGTAAAATAGAACAGATCACCACACACAAGAAGCACATATGAACACCATGATGTAAGGCGGAAACCCAATTTGGGAGAAAATCACCTACTGCAAGTCATCTCAATCTTCTTTAATAAGAAACTTGTTTTTACAATGGTTTTGTACTAGTTCAGTCTTATACCTGTACGCAAGCTTCTACTTGTAGAAGGCTACAACCTTCTCTTGTTCTCTAGACTCTCCTGTAAGGGAGCTACAACCCGCATAGTTCTTGTACTAGCCGATCCATTTACTAGTACATAGGCTACTACCTGCCGATATGCTCCAAAGTTTTCCAACTGCTACTAGAAGGGAGCTACCACCCCCTTAGCTCTTGTACTAGCTAAGATACTAGTATGTAGGCGCTGGCCTACAATCTTCTCTCCTCCGGGTACCACATTTCATACATTTTCAGACTGGATACTCCTGAAACACAACACATAATCTGAAAGGCCACTTTTCATCCAATTTTCATACTGGACCCGTCAATATCATTGAAGCACATAATCAATCAATACTAGCATCATCAATATCTGAATCACCCAATACCTTCTCAGAACACAGTAACCAGAACACAGTACCAGTAACCACACATCAATTCAGAACCCAGAACACTGCAGTAATAGACAAAAACAGCTAAAACATATTTCAAGAAAAGTCTGTAACTTCACCAATAAAAACCTGTGCACATCCGCACCTCGGCTATGTCAAACCTACGCATATCTGCACCTCCCTTGTGTCAAACCTACAGGTACCTCACTAGGCGCTCTGTTGAACCTGTGAGTCTCCGCACCAGGCACCATCTCTAACCTATGGGTCTCCGCACCTGCGTCGTCTATAGCCTGTGGATCTCTGCACCTGCGCTGTGTCTGGCCTGTGAACCTGCGGGTATAGATAATTTATCAGACTTCAATTATAGCCCAGACTATCAGATTTACAGATTTGATCATGCGCCAAAGAGATCTCAATCCATCAGTAGATTCGCCTTGTAATTCTCAGGTTTCTCCTTGATTCAGGTCCAGCTATCACTCCCAACCGATCACCAGTATTTCAGATCTTGCTCTTCTTAAGATATTCAACACGTCTACCCCCAGCCAAATGATATCCTTTCCTTTTTATAGACTAGGCCTTACTCAAAACCATGAACCAAAACCATAGAGATCCAATACTAGGGACCCAATACTTGGGTTCAATACTTTAGATGCAAAACCACACACCAAAACCATAGGTTCAAACATGTCGGACTAAATACCATGAACCGACCATAAGAGTTACCACTTGTGCGCTTTTCTATACATGAAAGTGTGTGAACTGTAGGTTTGCACCTTTTGTTCAGTACACCTGTGGTACACTTGGTGTGTTCGCAACTTTATGAACAGGAACCTGTGGTACATCCGCACCTTTTGAACAGTGCACCTGTGAACACCCCATTTTCTTCATTCTTTAAATGCTGATCATCAATCTTTGCTACTGACCTGTTGCACTATGAATTGTCATCTGTATGAGTTGACATCAAGGACAACACTTGAACCATAATGCCAACAATCTCCCCCTTTGGACTTGATGGCAAAGATAACTTGTCATATTAAGAACTATCATTTGATTCCTTTGAGCTGTCCTGCATCCCATATATTCTGTCACATCTGATATCTTTTCTTGTAGATTCATCTGATTATATATAGGTGAGATGTTCTTCTATGAGTTGGTTGCCATCAAGTACAACACATGCATCATAATGCCAACAATCTCCCCCTTTGGACTTTATGGCAACAACACCAAATCACTCTCCCCCTTTGACGTCAAGGGAAAAGGGTGGACCAAGATATTCTCTTCCTTGATATACATTCTGCTAGCCATACTCCCCCTGAGTACCTGCTAAAATCTCTGAATGAGCTCCCTCTTTGTATATGCCAAGATATACCAATCTATCCATGCTCCCTTTGAGTACATACTGAAGTCTCTGCTCTACTGAAGTGTGTTATTCATGCTCCCCCTGATTGTAAGCAAGGTCTACAAAAAGATGAACATGACTCTATACATCATAAATGACCTTCCAAGGACTCATACATACATCCATCCCCCAACCAAGTTGGGATATACCAATATTGACTCATCCACCCAACCAAGTGGGGATACATCAGATACCAATTGTTCATACATGACCGAAATATTACATCATCCTTCCCATGCATATTGGGAGTACAGTTACATCATATGACTAAAATGGGATTCATCAAATGACTACAATAGATAGAGACAAAATATTACATCATGAGTCTTGATATGACCATCACATGACATTTATAACAGAGACCAAACATCTAAATAAGATCGTGATAGACATCAGCAACTATCATACACAATGTATGATTTTCTCCATAACATCTGTCAACAGCAACTAGACCAACAACCTGTATTAGTGTATAAGTTATCAAGGTATGTTCGCATGAACTCATCCTTTTGAACATAATTCTGTATGTATAGAATCATTCATATTCTATCATATGTTAGAAACACCATAGCCATCAAGATCTGCATGAACCAAGTATCATCAATTGGGAACATCTGCATCAATCAACATATGTAAGTATCAACCTATCATCATATAGGTAATAGCTCATCATCATCATGTCTCTAAAAATGCAACTTTGAATAATCATCCATGTATCCATCACTATGCATCTTGAGCTCAAGATATTTTGTCAAGACTTCTTAATATCATCAACAGCAACAATCCTCATCCATATGGGTGCCAAGAACAATAGGAACCCTGCATCATAACTGTAATATATGATCTTTATGCATGTGACGATAGTATCATATGAGTGACTCGTCATCAAGTAATGAAGATGTGTATCCTTATGAAGATCACCATGTAAGCACCATATATGCATCATCAGAGAATCAACCACAAATCTGATCTGAACATCAACTATGTAACCCCAAGAATCATATGAGATTTTGTCCTGGATAACTCATATCATAGCAAGAAATATCATTTATCCATATAAGCAACATCACCAAGGACCATAATGCCAACAATGCATTATTAAAAGCATATGCTCCCCCTGAACCTGTGCCATCTTGTTTACTGTCAGATCTGATCATTCATATATCAGCGAGAAGTATCAAGGCATCATCATCAAAACATTTCTAAGCATCTTACAAGTATCAAGTCATTTCCACACATCATCAGCAAATTGTAATCATTATCATATAGAGCAATTAACGGACTGAATCAGATCAAACACTTTTCATGAGCCTGTCCCTGCTTCTTTTAACATATACGCGACTTCCCTTTATGAAACTTGCGTATGAGATTTAGGACACTGAAGTTTTACACTTCCAGCTTCCTCTGAGCCTGTTATGTCTGTATGTTGTGCTGTGTCACATTTTTTTTACTGTACTTCTTTCTTCTTCCATATCTTCAAGTGTGATGTTGATGTTTTCTCCTTTTGGTATGGTGCCCATACTTTGTTCTTGCATTCCTCAGCTATATGTACAAGCTTTTTACATGCATAACATCTTACATATCTCATATTCCTTCTATAGCAATCAACAGCTCTATGACCAAACATATTGCAAGCAAAGCAATATCCATTGAAGTACCTCGAATGTGATGATCTTTCTGCATGATGGTCTCGAACCCTTCTTCTTCTGCATCTAGCTGCAACATGTCAAAGATTATGACATACATAACATTCAACATTATTCATCAGAGGAGTAAAAGATTTTCTTTGATGAATTTCTTTCCTTGGTTGTTGATGGGGTTGACCTCTCATCTCCTTGTTGAGCATTTCAGATTTTGCGTTAGAGTCCCTTGTCTTACTTTGTGAACTACATTCACCTTTAACAGATTCATGAAAACCAAGACCAATTTTGATAGCAGGAGACCTTTGACTACTAAGAATGTCATCCAAGACCTTAGTACTATCTTGAAATCGTAAGAGCTTATCCTTTTCTTCTAATTTATCTTTTAGAATATTTACCTCAATCTGATGTTGCTCTTCCTTCTCAAGGTACTGCTTCTTCATGTTTTCTTCAGCGTTTCTTCCTTCTTCCAACTGATGTCTTAATTCAAGAACTTTGTTTTCTTGTTTTTCAAGAGCTTGGAGTAGATCTTTATTCTGCTTCTTTGATTCTTCAAGATCTTCCTTTAGCGAGAGGATCGTAGCTTCAAGCCTTTCATAATAACTGGATATATCTCTGAGTTTCTTGAATGTTGTGCTCCTTTCATTGACTTCATTTCTTAATGATGTCACTTCATCCTTCAACTTTTGACATTGAATTACCTTGTCCTTGAATACCTTCCTTACCTTGTTTCCTTCCTCTAGTTGAGCTTTTAGTTTGGTAGCTTCTTCTTTGAAGGCACATTTCCTTTTGTCCAATAGATTTTGTTGATCTCTAATTTTTTCTATAAGCCTTTTAAATTTTTCCTCTATTTGATATCTTTCTTGCTCACCCATAAGAGAAATTTCAGTTGTTTCGTTATCACTTTCATCTTCTTCAAATGGATAGATACCTGTATCACCAGAGGATAACAAATTCATACCTGATAGTTCATCTTCATTCTGAAAAGATTCTGAATCTGAAGTGCTTCTTCCACATAATCCCCAATCGATTCTCCCACTGTCATAACTCTCTTGAGATGTCTTCTTCTTCTTAGGTGCTTTCTTCTTAAGCTTCTTTCCCATTGGTCTACGGATCTCCTTCAAGCGATAAAGCTTCTACCAAAGGACCTGCTCTAATACCAATTGTTGGAAATAATACTGAGAGGGGCGGGGTGAATCAGTATTATCAAATCAATATAACTTTTTCATTTCCATATTAAGATTCAGTTAGTTGATCCTTAATGAGTTATTAACCATGTGAAAAGTAAACAAGAATAGTAAAATAGAATATATCACCACACACAAGAAGCACATATGAACACCATGATGCAAGGTGGAAACCAAATATGGGAGAAAACCACCTACTGCAAGTCGTCTCAATCTTATTTAATAAGAAACTTATTTTTACAATGGTTTCGTACTGGTGCAGTCTTATACCAGTACGCAGGCTTCTACCTGCAGAAGGCTACAACCTTCTCTTATTCTCCAGACTCTTCTGTAAGGGGGCTACAACCCCCATAGTTCTTGTACTAGCTGATCCATTTACTAGTACGTAGGCTGCTACCTGCTGATATGCTCCAAAGTTTTCCAACTGCTACTGGAAGGGAGCTACCACCCCCTTAGCTCTTGTACTAGCTAAGATACTAGTATGTAGGTGCTGGCCTACAATCTTCTCTCCTCCGGGTACCACATTTCGTACATTTTCAGACTGGATACTCCTGAAACACAACACATAATCTGAAATGCCACTTTTCATCCAATTTTCATACTGGACCCATCAATATCATTGAAGCACATAACCAATCAATACTAGCATAATCAATCTCCGAATCACCCAATAACTTCTCAGAGCATAGTAACCAGAACACAGTACCAGTAACCAAACATCAATTCAGAACCCAGAACACTGCAATAATAGACAAAAACAGCTAAAACATATTTCAAGAAAAGTCCACAACTTCACCAATAAAAACCTATGCACATCCGCACCTCGGCTGTGTCAAACCTGCGCACATTCGCACCTCCCCTATGTCAAACCTGCGGGTATCGCACTAGGTGATCTGTTGAACCTGCGAGTCTCCACACCAGGCATCGTCTCTAACCTACGGGTCTCAGCACCTGCACCGTCTATAGCCTGCGGATCTCCGCACCTGTGCTGTGTCTGGCCTACGAACCTATGGGTATAGATAATTTATCAGACTTCAATTATAGCCCAGACTATCAGATTTACAGATCTGATCATGCACCAAAGAGATCTTGATCCATCAGTGGATCCGCCTTGTAATTCTTAGGTTTCTCCTTGATTCAGGTCCAGCTATCGCTCCCAACCGATCACCGGTATTTCAGATCTTGCTCTTCTTAAGATACTCAACACGTCTACCCCTAGCCAAATGATCTCCTTTCCTTTTTATAGACTAGTCCTTACTCAAAACCATGAACCAAAACCATAGATATCCAATACTAGGGACCCAATACTTGGGTTCAATACTTTAGATGCAAAACCACGGACCAAAAACATAGGTTCAAACATGTCGGACTAAATACCATGAACGACCATAAGATTTCCTACGTGCGTGCTTTTCTCTTCATGAAAGTGCGTGAACTATAGGTTCGCACCTTTTGTTCAGTACACTTGTGGTACACCCGGTATGTTCACAACTTTATGAACAGGAACCTGCGGCACGTCCGCACCTTTTGAATAGTGCACCTGTGAACACCTCATTTTCTTCATTCTTCAAAGGCTGATCATCAATCTTTGCTACTAACCTGTTGCACTATGATCTGTCATCTGTATGAGTTGCCATCAAGGAAAACACTTGAACCATAATGCCAACAATCTCCCCCTTTGGACTTGATGGAAAAGCTAACTTGTCATACTAAGAACTGTCATTCGATTCCTTTGAGCTGTCCTGCATCCCATGTATTATGTCACATCTGATATCTTTTCTTGTAGATTCATCTGATTATATATAGGTGAGATGTTCTTCTATGAGTGGGTTGCCATCAAGTACAACACATGCATCATAATGCCAACAATGATGTTGTTTTTCTTGTCTTTTGAAGGAAGTGTTATGGATTGGTAGTTAGATTTACCCAAAGGAAGTCTTGAAAAATAGGGCTATTTCCATCAAGAATTTAATAAAAGTTGGGCTATAGTTAAAGAAGACATGCAACTCCTAGCTATGTTTTGAGGAACCAAAAAGACAGATAATAAGTGTTAGGGAATTTAAACAGATGCTTGAAAAATTGCTTAAAGAAGCCCCTCTATTATATATTGCAACTGATCAAACCATCCTTTACAAATATATAGATTCCAAGCTTCGTGGACACATGACCTATTCCTTTATATGTAAGGGACCTCAAATTTTATTTGAATACATAAACTTAGACATTAATATTTAACACAATCTATCCATGTCCAAGGTTGGTATGCTTTCATATCCAAGGGCTAAACTTAAATTTAGGTCAAATACTGGAGCCTAAATTAACCCAACCTTAAAGTAATTTCCTTGAAAATTTGATAAAGTCATAACATAACTTATGCAAGGGTGAATTGACATGGTGAATAATATTTCAATCCTATAAAGGGAAATAGGATCATGAATATATTACCCCCCTTATCTACAATTTCATAATGAGAGGGATTTAAAAAAACCCTTATAATGACAAGAATACCTCAAAATATAATGTTTCTAATACACTTGCATCAAATAATGTGGTTATCCAAGAAGGTTTTTACTAGTGTCTAACATGTAATGAGCTCCATATTCAAGAGGATTTTTGTTATAAACAAGTGGAGAAAGAGGAAAGCATAGAGAACTTAAATATGATCAATTACTATCTCCTTTTACTACTTTTCTTAATGAATCATTCTCCCTTTCTCAACAATAGCACGGAGCCACTAGTGAAGATCTTAGAGATGATATTGACAAGCCAATTGACCTTTTGAAGGAGGTAGGCCCAAAGGGTTACATTACTCTGGGAGGAATAGTAAACATCATCTCTCTGAGGCAAGTAGTAGCAATAACAATATTCCTCATGTTAGTGTAACTTTTTTGGAGAAGTGTACAAAAATCCCTTACTTATGTTATAGGTGACTTATAACCCTAATAACAAAGCATAGTTTTATCTATGCTTCATATCTGCAAGAAAATGTTAGAAAAACCCTACAGAAATATATAACATGCAAATAGAAACATGTAGAAACAGAAATATAAGTGCACCAACCCAATGGAGAATATGAAATATCAATTTTATTAATCAAGAATAATACACCTAGTGAGGAGTGATTACAGAATTGGGTTTGTAGATCCCCCTCTATGGGATTGGTCCTTTTTTACCTTGCACTTCAGCAATTGGCTTGTCTCTCTCAATATGTGGTATGTAGTGGGAAAAAATAAAACAAAGGGTACTTGACCTCCAGTGGGAGATCGAATTTTATGAGACAATTATGGGGATGATGAAAATCGGCATGGTGAATAATGGAGAGAAAACCCTCTATTTATAGCAAAATTTTGGAATATATTGAGAATTAGAAAATAGTAAAATATTATAACTAAATCAAAGCCTAGCCATTGTGAATACTTTATTATATTTTCTGAGAGCGAAAAGATATTAAAAATGGTCAAATATATTTATTTAGAAAGTGGTTAAAGTAATTAACAAATAAAAATGATTTATTAATCACTTTGTGAGGATTAAGACAAATATGAGTTTCAAATAATTATTAAATAATGATTTCACAATTACATCATATGCAAAATAGGGAATAAATGAGGGATAATAAATGAATAATAATTTATTTAGTTATTACATGGTTATTAAGTCAAAAGTGATAATAAATAATCATAAAATAATGGTTTAATAATTATTTCTAGAGAATACTAAATAAATAATGATTTATTTAATTATTGTCATGGGGTTTTTAGATTTAAATGAGAAATAATTAAGGAAAAATCATTTACTAAATTATTTCCTATGGTGAAAGTTGGTTTTACCATCAAAAATACATCCTACGTGGTATAGTTTGATCTAACTAGTAATAAATGGCTAAATGAACATTTTTTGGGTCATAACAAATTCCCCCCCCCCCTCAACATAAGAGTGTCATGAGAAAATTGTATGACCAAAATATGTTGTAGGTTGCTCTTTCACAAGACATCGAAATGGAGAGAGAGAGAGAGAGAGAGAGAGAGAGAGAGATAAAGTGAGGCAAGAAAGGATTTAGAATGGAGACAGAAAGACCTACTTTTTTGATTGAAGTCTCCTTTTATGGGTAAGTACATAATCTCAAATGTGGCAGGAGAGGCATACCCATAGATGTCGGGATAACTGAGTACAAATAATAATGATGTGTCTGGCAATGTGGGTCTGAGTAAGAAAGTACATGATACATGATATGTTGGCATCAATGGGCCAAAAAGTGATACAATGATACAATGAGTCCCATATACTTAATGTGCCTGGAAAACATCTAGGTTTTAACGCTGTACAGAAATTACCTGCATCCGAATTCCAAAACATAGAAAATAAACAATGCGAGAGCATAACACATAAAACACATATACACAGATATTTCCCCCTAGATCCCAAAATCAGGACTACTAGCTTGATTTTTCATTATGTTCCTTTCAATGTTACAATACATATTTATACATGCTGAAGCATCTAATACCATGGACCGAAAACCATCACGTCCAAAACCATGGACAGAAAACCATCGCATCCAAAACCATGTGCGAAAATCATGTACAAAACCATAGGTAGGTCCGCCCAACCTAATCATGCGCTATCCTAGACCCCATAGAGAGGGTCTACTTGCACCCCTCAAACCCCCTATGACCCCCCCACTATGCAATCGGTACAATGAAGGATGGGGGCTCTGCCCTCCCTCTAACCCCCCATTTAACTACGTGGGCTAGTCATGGAAAGAATATAACACAACCCAACATTCTCCCACTTGTTTCTTTCTTTCCAGAGGGGGCCACAAGAGAGCTTAGTCATTTATCCAGCTCTACAATGCCCATTGTTTCTCTACACCAAGAGAACTTCTCAGAGCTTATAGATTTTTTCAATGCATTTGTAGTATTCTTCAAAGTGTCCACCTTTACCAACAACACCATTTTGTCTTCTATCATATCCCTCACAAAGTGATAATGAACATCAATGTGCTTTGTCTTTGAATGATATGCAGGGTTCTTTGCCAAGAAAATTGCACTTTGGCTTTCACAGTCTATCCTTATAGCTCCTTGTACTAACCCCATTCTTGAACACAATCTTTGCAACGAAACTACTTCCTTTCCTGCATGAGTGGCTGCCATGTATTTTGCCTCTGTAGTTGATATCACCACTACAAATTGTTTCTTAATAATCCAACTGATTGCACCTCCAAATAGGTTAAACACATACCCACTTGTAGATCTTCTCTGATCCAGACCTCCAGCCTAGTCTGCATCAAGAAAGCCACGAATATCCAACACTCTATCCAATATTCGTCTTCCTTTGTAGCACAAACCATAATCACTAGTGCCATGAAAATACCTGAAAACTTGCTTCACTGTTGTCTAGTGCTCCTTTCCTAGTTTTGACATAAACCTGCTCAATACTCCCACTGCATGTGCAATGTTTGGTCTAGTACAGACCATCACATACATCAGGCTACCAATTGCACTTGCATATGGAACACAGGACATGTCCTCTTCCTCTTCTTGTGTCTTGGGGCACTATTTGAAGATAACTTTACATCTACAGGAATAGGAACCTTTACTGGTTTACTATCCTACATATTAAACCTCTGCAATATTGTCTTGACATACTTCCTCTGGTTTAACCAGAATTTCCTCTTTTTCCGATCTCTTTTAATTTCCATTTCCAAAATATAGTTTGCAGCACCAAGATCTTTCATGTCGAATTTGGAGGATAATTGGGTCTTCAAATCCTGGATAATTTCTTTGTCATTTCCAACCAGTAAAATAGCATCCACATACAAGACCAGATAAATAACATGGTCACCAATTAATTTAAAATACACACAGTGATATGCTTTGCTTCTGGTGAATCCAAGTCCCCGTATAAATGCTTCAAATTTCTGATACCACATCCTTGGTGACTATTTTAACCCATACATAGACTTCTTTAACTTGCATACCATTTCTTTCTTACCCTTCACTGCAAAGCCTTTAGGTTTCTTCATGTCGATCTCCTCTTCCAGATCCCCGTGAAGAAATGTTGTCTTCACATCCATCTGTTATACCTCAAAATCAAAAGTAGCAGCAATAGATAAAAGTAATCTAATAGAAGTTACCTTGGCAACAGGAGAAAAAATATAACCAAAGTCAATTCCCGGTACCTGGGAATAACCTTTTGCTACCAAATGAGCTTTGTATTTCTCCACATTTCCTTCTGCATTTGTCTTCTTCTTGAACACCCATTTTCTGCCAATGGGTATCCTTCTAGCCGGTAACTCCACCAAATCCCAAGCCTCATTTTTGTGAAAAGATGTTATTTCATCAACCATGACCTCCTTGTAGAGTTTTCCATCCTCTGAATCTACCGCTTCCCTCACAGTTCTGGGATCATCGACAGTAATAGATAAAGTAAAATTTGAATAGAAAGTAGATGGACTATACCTTTTTGCCTGCCTTCTTTCTTGAACTGATCATCTCACACTTGGAGTTTGTGGCTCTTCATCTTTTGATTCCTCCTCTACTGTAGAGTTTGATTCTTCCTCCTTAAGCCCAAACTCTATCTTCTCAGGTTCCTTTGGTTGGACTTCATGTTTAATAAAATCTTTCACCTCTCTGAACACCACATCTCAACTGTACACAACCTTCCTTGTTACTGGGTTCGAAAGATTATAACCCTTTAAACCATCCTTATACCCAATAAATATGCACTTTTCAGATTTACTATCCAACTTGGTTCTTTTCTCTGTTGGAACATGTACATATGCATCACATCCAAATACCCTCAGATGTGAAAGAGAATGTTTCTTACCAATCCATACCTCTTATGGAGTCTTATCTTCCAACGCTGATGAAGGTGATTTGTTGACCAGGTAACAGGCAGTCTCCACCACATCTACCTAGAATTCTTGTCGTAATCTGGCACCACTGAGCATGCTTCTTGCCCTTTCCATCAACGTCTTGTTCATTCTTTCTACAAATCCATTTTGCTAAGGTGTATATGGAGTATTCTTCTACCGTGCTATACCACAATTCTTACACAATTCTTCAAATTCCTTACTGCAAAACTATCCACCATTATCTATCCTCAACACCTTTATCTTCTTCTCTATTTGTTTTTCCACTAGAGCCTTAAATTCTTTAAACCTGTCAAAAGAATTTATATTTCTTCTTAACAAAATATATCCATGTATTCCTTGAGAAGCCATCTATAAATGATACATAGTACACAGACTTACCCAGTGATGGAACCTTCACAGGTCCAAACACATCACTGTGCACAAGTTCTAATATCTATTTCACCCTCTTATCACTAGAGGGGAAACTCACCCGATTCGACTTCCCATATACACAATTTTCACAAAAATCAAAATCTAGAGAGCTATTACTCATACCTTCTACCATACCTTTACCATGAAGTATTCAAAAGCCCTTCTCTCCAATATGTCCAAGCCTTTGATGCCATGTTGGGTCCCTATAATACTAGTGATTACCCCGTTACTATTGTAGTTATACCCCTTATTAATATTGTTGTGCCCCTATTGTCCCCATATTGTTATTACTATGCCCCATAGAATCCCTCTATTGTTATTTTTGTGGCTTTATATTATTATTGTTTGGTCGGCTAGGTTATATTGTGACTCCTTAGACTCCTATATATAGAAAGGAGGTTTTGTCATTTGAATCATCCAAGAATTGTTCATTTATGTAATGTAAAGGAGGTTGCCCCCTTGAAGAGGCTGAATTCTAAGGCGTTGATCTATCTTTTCTATCTTTTCTTGAGCTGGTTTCATAACATTTGGTATCAGAGCTTTGGGTTCTAGGGTTTCGCTACTCCAAACAGGTCATCGTGGAATTTTCACTATAACTTTTTTTCTGTGACGTTTCAGAATTTGAAAAAAAAAACCATTTTAGAAGAAATCGCACTGAAAATCAAGTCCAAATTTCAGAGCTTTTCGCGCTATATTTGCGGAGATATGATCTGAGGAATTTGGTCTTTTTACAGACTCCTGAATTACATTCCAAATAGGTGACCTGGGAAAAATCATCATAACTTTCTCTCTGGAGATCGGATTGAAATTTCATAAGAAGGTACAAAAAGAGAATGGACTCTAGTTTCTTGTATGCATTTTTCAGATCCAAAGGTCGAAACAGTGACTCGTGGCACGTTGTACAAGTTCACTCTACTGAACTAGTCTATAATCAAGTCACTGTGGGAGATTTTGCATAACTCTTCCATGGGGAATCCTATTTGGGTCAGACTTGTGGCATTGGAAAGCAAACACAGAGGGCTATTTTAGATCACAAATTTAGAACTAGATGATTGAAAAGTACAGAGATACATCAGAGGCAATATCGAGCTCCTACAAAGTGAAAAAAGGTGTGTATATTTTCTTAAATTTTTGCTTAAGATCGGTTTGAAAATTATTTTGAAGGAACTATTATCGGTAACTGATGCCCTGAGGAAAGAAAATGCAAACACCTAGTAAGGAACCTAAAATCTCTAGCATGACTCATGAAGAAGAATAAGAAATGCTACATGATATATCAAAATTACAAGAACAAGTGCAACAAATGTCACGCTCACAAAAGCTAACAGAAGCTAAGATAAATGGCATGGAATCTAAGATAAAGGACGTGGAAGCTAATATGGATGATTGGAAGACATATTTGAAGACAGACATGGAAGAATTGAAGATAGATTTGAACACAAACTTGAAGATAGGTATGACATATATGAAGATAGATTTGAAAAATTTTCTACAAGAAATACTTACTAATTGTGAAAAGGTAGTAAAGGAAACTCATGATGCGAACAAAAGAAATGTTAATCATGATATCATAGACTCTGATGTTGGATCAAAGACCCACCATATTCCAAAAATCGATATGAGGAAGTTTGATGGCAAGGATGCCGCAACATGGATATTACAGATGGAGCAATTTTTCGATCTCAATAATGTGAAAAACACACAAAAGGTACGTATTGCAACTTTATATTTGGAACCAAATCAGTTTGTATGGTATCAATGGCTTTGCTCTCGTAAAAAATTTATCACTTGGGCAGTTTTTATGGAAGAATTGATAGCACATTATGAGGATACAAAAAGCAACACTTTTTTAAGTCAATTGATAAGTCTCAAACAAAAGGGTTCAATAATGGAGCACATTGAGGAGTTCCAAAAATTGAACATAAGGGTAAAAGATATTCCAGAGGAGCATTATATTGATGTGTTCATAGGGTCTTTAAAGGATAATATCCAACATGATGTTTGCCTTTGGGAACCTGATTCATTAGAGAAGGCATTCAGGTTACCAAGAAAAATGGAAAGCAAAATTATGGTAACCAGGAAGCATACCAATCACAACTATAAAGATAGAAGTGTTGTTGCCCCTAGCCTTCCACAACCTATAAGGTTGACACCACAACAATTGGAAGAAATAAGAGCAAAAGGGCTTTGTTACGGTTGTGATAGCAAATACACTAAAGGTCATAAGTGTGCTAAGAAGAAATTATTCTACATAGATTGTGAAGAGGAAGAAGAAAAGGAGCAAGAAAAGTCGAAAGAAGAGGATATACTCCAAGAACAAAGCCTAGATAAAGAAGAAATGAATCCGACCATATCTTGTAATGCATTGGCTGGAATTACTACTCCTCAAACCATCAAGATAGAAGGACAAATCAAGAAGAAAAAGGTAATAGTGTTGATTGATTCAGAAGCAACCCATAAATTTTATTCATTGTAAGTAGCAAAAGAATTGAATTGCTTCCTATATCCAGCACGAGAGTGTCAAG